>JAXRKP010001310.1:45000-105000 GCA_037039925.1 Doris montereyensis | reverse complement strand
CACTAAGACAAGCAAATATATTTCGACATCTAGAGAGAAAAAAGAAAAAGAATAAAAGAAAGAATCAAAATATAACACAGCCATCCCAAAAAAAACCCACACACATCTAGAGTCCCTTCGAACCTTGTTTTCGCGTTTAATACTAACTTTCTACCAGGAAGCATACATGGGTAGAATATAAATATCAGAAGACAGAAAACAAACCAAAACAAGAGGCAATACCGTACAAAGTAACCAAAATGCTATCATGAGTGCGCCACCTGCTACAGAAGAATAAAAATATAAGCACTTTTATGTCTCCGCTATGTATATGGGAGAAAGCAAGCAATCTGGTCTTTCTTCTTCTTCTTTCTTTCTTTTCTATCTCCTTTTTTCCTTCTTCTTTTTTTTTTTGCTGAGGAGGCCTTGCTACCCTCTTAATTTTTCTTCTCTTCTTTGTGTTCTTATCTGTTTCTCATAGTTCTTCTCCATGATTTTCTAACTTTCTTCTTTTTCTTTTTTTCGCCCTTCTTTTTTTGTTTTTAACTTTTTTTCTTCTCCACACCTCTCCCTCCGTAAGGCTGCCTGTTTTTGAGAGGCCAATAGATGCTCCTTCAAATAGTGGTCGGTATTCACAGGATGGCCGATTGGCCTTGTCCAGTCTGTCTTCCTGCTGAGGCAGTGGGGAAAAGGAGATTGGCTAGTCAATTGTCTGGACAACATTATTAGAGGGTTGGATTTTTTTTTTAAATGAATTTGATTTTATCCACATCCACACCTAAAACAATCTCGGCGGTTTTGGTAGGATTCTGAATTTTGCCCTGGACACGGGATCTTTAACGCTCACCAAATGTTGTGATCTACACACAAGACCTCCTTTTCATCGTCTGTCTCCGATGGGACTAGGTGTCAATCCACCTACCACGACCAGGGGGTAGGGCTTATTCAAAAAAAAGTCTAGAAAACCTTTCAACCTGCCGGGGCTTGAACCCACAACCTACAAAGGCCGACATTGCCTCTGAACTACCGCGTCCCCCCATTATTAAAGACAATGGAGGGTACCGACAAGAAAGACATTCCTTTAAATACATAAAACCATCCCTTCTATAAGCCATGTCAATTGTGTGTGGACATAAGAGTGTACTGACATGTGCAATTGTTTCTCCTGACATGTCGTGCAATGCAGAGCATCATGTGCATGTGAAGACCAATAGTGACTTACAAGTCAAGAGTGAATCGTTAAGAAAATTCTACGTTTGTAGACATAGAATGCAAATATGCAACTAAATAGCAAACTGCTTTACATTAACAGTGCATGAGTATAATCAATTTTCATTTCATCGTTATTGGTTTCAAGTATTATAAAAAAAATAATTAGAAAAATTGTATGTCGGGATAGATAAGCTTTTGTTTTGTTTCATTGAAATTTCCCCAACTACTATATCCAGTGATCTCAGGGTTAATTAAGAGGAAGCAGTAAGATGAAGGTTTATAAGAGAATAGTAAAAGAGTGAAAGGAAAGGAGTAGGACCTAGCAGCAGCGCCACAAACCACCCACAGTACAAGCACAGATGGGCAACAAACCGGCTACGATCGGCAATAGTGACAGATTGTATCTTTAACACTTGAAGCACCAAACTAAAGACAAAGCACATGAACAAAAATTTTAAAAAGGACGTTGAAAGAAGCTTTTGAGCTTATCCACTTCCACATTTTGTTACATTCAATACACTGAAGATTGAGTCAATACGAATGAATTAACTCAGAAAGTGTTTTTATAAACAGACACATCCCACCCAGCAAATTACATTCAACACAATAAACAAGCACAGAATAAAAAGAATAATCATCAAGACGAAAGAGCAAGTGAGAACAGGATGTAGCTTGACAGAAACACACTCAAAAACAAAAACAAAACGAAAAATACACTGATAAATTAAAGAAAGAAGACAACAGCAAAAACCACACTACATTTTCATCACTGACTACAGGTCTTTCTGACATTCACAAAATAGGCCACCACTGTTAATGTTAGGGGAACAAATTTGTGTTTTTGAATCCTCCTAAAGAGGTGAACCAAGAGGGGGTGGGGTGCTACCTACAATAGTGACCATCTAAATACCGACCGTCATAAGTGCTTAATCTCAGTGGAAACCAATTTTTTTTATTATATATATGTCCGTTTCAAAACCAACATTTTCGCCTAAATGCCCGGTCTCAATGGCAACTGCAGGTATCATCTTTTTTCAAATTATCACAAAGCACATCCGTAATTGATTAAAAAAAAATTATTAATTTATGATACATTCATGTAATCCCATCGCTAACATGGCTTAGCCCGTCAACAATGTAATAAAAGATGACCAGTCTTCTCTTCATAACTTCACCCACTGTACAGCATACAGCCTTTGTTCCATTGATCACTGGTTTGTCACTAGGCAATTAAAATTGTACAGTTTTCCCGGCTCTGCTCACGGCTCTTTCTTGATGTCGTAAGTGACATGCAATCACCTGGCGTTTTTGGTAGACCGAGCACTCACCGCAATCGAGGGACAAGGTGTGAATAGTTGTATTGCTCCCCTGTTTGGCATTGGCTGTATCCATTGTGCCTTTCGGGTCTTTGTGGTGAGTGATGGTCAACAGACCAGATATAATAAAATAGGTCATTGAAATATGGTTTTGTAAAGAACACCTGATTTATTAAAATCACTAACAAGGGAGGTAAATGTTGAATTTTTGCACCGTGCTCGATGAACTCACTTGCTGATCACCCCCACCCACCCGTCCCCCAACCCCATTGGTACCCTGACTTTTTTTCACCTAAATGCCCCCGATTCGCCTAAATGCTCATTTTCTCTGCTTCCCAAGCATCGGGTATTTAAGTGGTCACTACTGTATCAACATATTTTTCTTGTTGGTGTGCAAATGTTTGAACGTGCACTGGTTACGGTCAGATCTGCGTAGTGTTTGAGTAAAAATGGTGCAAGACTCAGGAAGGAACAAGACTGTGGAGGGTGAAAAGAAACAAAAAATGCCCAAATACGTAAAATAAGTAAAGGAGACATTTTCTGTTCTCAAAACACATCACTATCTTAAAACCAGAGACAGCCATCACACCACAAATGCCCAGGAAATGAATCCAATACGGCAAATTGTAAGGGGTTACTTTACCTCTTTGCTTCCAAACTGATAGCAAAAATAAATAGATGGAAAACAAAACCATTTCATATCTCATAAACAATTTTGTTCATTTTAAAAAAAAAACACGATGGCAAAATTGTGTTTAGGCAACAAAAGGGTGCAAGCACCCCACAATGATGAAAACACAATTTATCTTTAAACATACATACATACATACATACATACATACATACATACATACATACATACATACATTTACATACATACATACATACATACATTTAGAGGTTTCACTTCATTTAAATTCACCCTGTCCACCATATGCGGTGATCTCAAGGTAAAGGAAGAGGAAACAGCACGGTGAAAGATCCGTAAAACTAAAAAGAAAGAAGGACCTATGAGCAGCACCCGTAAACTGCCCACTACACTAAGAGAGAAGTAACAGACAGGATAGAGAGGAGCCATATATACAAAAAAGAAAGACTAGAGGAAAGTGGATCAAGGTGCAGAGGAGAAGAAGAAGATGAGAAACAGACAAGTCATTCATTAACAGTGTTGACAGTGGAGAGAGAGAAAACAGTAGGTCACGATAACAGCGAACTCTTCTTAAGCCTGTTGGGATGTAAGAAAATAAACTTGTTTCACTAAAAATGTGCCCACTCCACCGTACATATGGTCTCAGGAGTGATACAACAAGGAAACAGCAAGATGGTAGACAGGTGTGAGAGATTGAAAAGGAAGAAGTAGGACCTATTATCTGCATCCGCCAACTGTCCCCACATGATTATTAAGACGTGTTTCAGCTAACAAAAGGGAGAATTCACAAGCAAAGCCATGTTATGGCTTTATCTCAAAGTAAGTAACAATTATATAGACAAACATAACAATCAAGACATATATCAACAACGAAAACAAACAAACAATATAGTCATTTTCATTCGACTTTTTCTTACTTTGTTTAATTGAAATTTACCTCGTCCACCATTTGTGGTGATCTCAGGGTGAATTAAGAGGAAATAGCGAGATGAAAGTGAAAGATGAAGTGCATGAGTGATAGGCAAGAAGTAGGACCTATCATTAGCACCCACCAACCGCTCACTTTTTTCTTACAGGGCCCAAGAGTAACCAGTTGGCAAATGTGTTACTCTGGTAAAACAAAGAACATATTACATTATCAATTATGTTCAATTTAAGTATATTGTAAAATACTTTAGACGTTGAGAATGCTGTTACATAAAATGTATGCAATCAAAAGGGAAAACTTACGTGGTGATTACGTTCTCCAGGTCATCATCGGGTGACAAGTCTCCTTCTTCTCCTGCAAAATTGGATAAAATCTGGGCCTTTGACATTCCACCTACTTTCTTGGCTATCAGTACCAAGGTCAAGGTTATTTAGTCATACAAAAATTTAAAATTAAAATGCGTACATTCATCAGATGATAAGGGGTAAAAATCATATAAATACATTAAATTTAATCATAGAAAGTAAGTAAAGTTGTTTTGTTTATATATTTTATGTTCGCACAGCACAAAGATAAATGTTCAAGGTCAGTTCCAAGATGAAGAAAGAAAAACAATACATCGAAAGTCATATCCGTCACAGTCATAATACAATATTAATATAATAAATTAATAATATAAAACCATGTTTATACATGATGCATTGTTTATAGAAAAGGGTGCAAATTGAAATGGAAAAAAATTAATTCCAAGAATAACCAATCCCATGTTTATATATGATGCATTGTTTGTAGAAAAGAGTGCAAATTGAAATGAAAATGAAAATTTATTCCGAAAATAAAAAAATCCCAAAATAACCAAACCAAGAGCATGCAGTCCGCATCCAACCAAGTGAGGTGAAATTGTGGTTGTTCAGTTCCATGACCGACAAAGTTGAAGGTTGAAGGGTTAAAAGTGAGCCAACGGTCAATCAGCCAGTCCGAATATTTGTTTGTCCAACAAGACGTTGTGTAGAGTGGCATACAATACAGCACGCCAGATGAATTATACGAGTAGCAGAGACATACAGGAATCCGGAAATGGGGCGGAGAAGATAGCGAAAGAGAGAGAGAGAGGAAAAAAAAGAAAAAGCATGTATGAGTTAGCAAAAGCTTACAAGCTGAGAATGGTTACATCATAATAACAAGTTTGTTAAAAAAGCCAGATGGTGAGGAAAAGAGATCTGTTCAGTAATTTTCACTTTTAAGCTAATCATTATAATGGTTTTGAGTATTTAGTAGCATATTATCTATCTATAAGTTTTGCAATAAGTGAAAGCTTTCTCATAGACGAGTTATGAATAAGAAAGAAAGAACTAGACTAACAAGAGCATATATTATATACATATATATACATATATAGGAAGTGTGTTAATATGAAGAAATTCTTCGAGAGAAACAAAAAGTTGAAAAGAGGAAATATTGTACAAATGTAAATTGAGGCAGGTAAGGAAATAACAGTAAAGGATGTACATGGAATGTAGAGAGGCTTCTCTTTTCTTCTTTTTTTCTCTCTTTGTGTAAATAGCAACAACAAAAAACACATGCACATACACACTCACAAACATTCAAAGAAATTTTAAGTTAAAAAGCACAAAAATGTGTTAACATGCAACATGCTTTTCTCATTCGTCCTTTCTTTTTTCTCTTTTCCTTTCAGTTCTATCCTGTCTTCTGAGGGCTGCATGGATAAATGTTGGTCAATTCTTTCTTAGTTCTTTAGCAAAAAAGGCAGATTATGAAAGAATGTCAGTTTTCGGATTTTTTTCCTTCCTTTGCCCAATTTTAGTTTATCATTAGATTTTCTGTCTTCTTGTGCTTTTTCCAAAATTTCCAATAGTGATTTTTCAGGCTCTTCCTCCCCTGGGGCCTCCTTGTCAAAGATTTTTACCCGCATTTACAACAAAGGTGATCTCAGGGTTTTTGTTTCAATTTTTTCCCCCATATGGAACTAGGTGTGCCGATCCACCAACCAGAAGGAGAGGACTTAAAATGTTCTCAACGTGTCGAACTACAAACTTTCATCAAATCTCTGGATCACCATGTCCCCCTGATCAAAATAAATGTCTCCTTAATGTTGTTTTCTAAAATGTAGGACTCAGTACTCGAGGTACTCTCAAGATTTTCCCATACAGGCAAAATTTTCTTATAACAAAAGCGAATATGCTAACATTTTTGGCCTGGTAATAAGCATAAAAATGACAGAAATTGCATTAAAGAAATAAAAATAAAAAATATGAGCAGTTTAAAGCTTTTCCTTGTTTTGCCATGCGTAAATCAAGGAAGAAAATTACCATAACATAGAGTATAACCACAGAGAAAATAAAACACAACATGAGCACAGCAGAATTGTCTTTCTAAATAGAAAGATTGTGTAAATAAAGCAAGCTGTTCTATGAGGATAAAATAAGGAAGAGAAGACAATTGAGGAGGGGGAGAAGGAGCAGGAGGAGAGAAAAGAGGGAAAGACAAAAATCTATAATAATGGAAATATTGAAGAGATAGCTTGTTACATAGCTGCCAACCTTTTCAACTGGTAAAACAGACTCTGATCACGCAAACTAGTTCAAACTTGCACAAGAACGGCTCGTAATATTCCAGAAAACATTGATAATTTAACCTTAATTAACCCCCTGTTAAGGTAAATAAGAAAAGCTCAATCCATCGCTGTCTCTTCTGGCCAAATGTAACAGTTATATTTGTGAATTCATGATGGCATCTTCAGACTTTCGCCCCAATCTCTCGAAGTCTCTGCAGTTAACTCAGGGCTTCTTTAATCAAGTTTTTTTTGTTTGTTTTTTGTTAATATATTGTTAACCCTCTTCATATACCATATACATACTTTCAAAATGTATGTGCAGACTCAAAGCCATAAACACATAATTAATACGTTTTTATGTACTGGTTGGCAGTTATGTTATCAGAACATGAAAATGTCAGTTATAGTTGAAGTAAAGATATGGGGAACAGTACAACCAAAGACAACTATCTTATAAGATATTCCAAATTACTCAACCCTGACTGAAAGGAAGATTTTTTCTGTCTATTTCTTGTATTTGTCCCGTCTTTGTTCCTGTTGGGCTTTAATATTATTTAATGCCATTTCCTTCACTTTCAACATGCCCCTCGCCTTACTGATTGTCTTTAAATTTTAAAAGGGAAGAAAGAGACATAACTGAAGGAAACAGCTGTGAACCAACAAAGAAATGTCATCCCTGAGAACTTCTTTAAATGTTGTACAACTATTTCAAAGTTCATATCTAACCAGAGGAACATGCTTTGTTTGTTTCATTGAATTTTACCCTATCCACCATATGCAGTGGTTTCAAGGTGAATTAAATTGTAACAGTCAGACAGAAGATATGTGCAAGAGGGAACGGAAAGAGGTAGGACCTACTAGCAGACCCGCCAACTTCCCACAAGGAATGTGCAGCAATATCTACTGTGAACGCTTTCCATCATTATTAACCGCATAAAAACTTAAGTTGACTGAAAAATCTTGACAAAGTAAATTTTTTCTCTCTATGTATTTACATGAAATAGTTGGGTTGTTGTTGTTTTTCAACAATAAACTGCATGAAAACAATATCCACATCCATGCAAACTAGCTCTTGATACTGAATTTTCTCCTTCAAAAAAAAAGTCCCAACAAAGTTACACAAAGTTACACATCGTCCTTCAATGGACAATAAATTGAAAAGGGAGTTAAAAATAGAACAGAGAAGGAAAACCATAATTTACTGAGCGCAAAAGGGACACCATGTCATAACGTCTCACACTGAGTTGATGTGAAGACAAACATATCATAATCAGAACACACACACAATTTTTTTAATCAGGCACACTTCTAGGTGTAAAGCATACAATGTCCACATAGGGAATTGATACAACCATGAAATAAATTATTCTGGTGATTCCAGGGGAATGAAGAAAGAGAAAGAGAAAAAGAAAGAGAAAGGAGAACAATATCAACCATGTGGATGCCAAAACACTCAGAGATTCTTGTTAAAGAATGGCTTTGTACCTTCTTCCTGGCGCATGGTAGCCAGTTCATGTTCAGACAAATATCTGAACTGTTTGGTAGCTAGTTGGCATAATGGAAGTAAAAAAGAGGCAAGAGAGAAAAGATTGGTCCAAAATGTTCATTGCTAGGCACAACTCGTTCAAAAATTGACTTTACAATTACATGACAACAAAAACAAAAAAATAAAATGGCATATTAAGCCATATCACTGACTTCGAGAATAACTTGTGCAAAATGTTGCAGTATTAGCAGTTAAAGCCAAGCAAGATGAATATCATAAAGCGTGAACGTGAGAACCATAACCATAACCGTTATAATATAGAGCTAAAATTAGATGCCTGAGCAATATTAGCAACAAGGTTAATTTAAAAATGCATAGCGTTAAAAGAGATAGTGAAATGGAGGATTTAAATTTAAGGTCTAGGGGTAGTCAAAGTATTATCAGTCTGTCAAATGTCCGTCCTTCCTTGGGCTCTGTTGAAAATTTCATATACCCAGTGACCTTATTCTCTTGCACACACAGCATTATTTGTATCCAACAAGGGAGGGACATTCAAGGCTCAACAAATGCAGACTGATTGTCATCGTACACGTGCGCACAACATACGCACATACACACGCACATGGAACCAGACACAGATGAGGGCAAGCATGGTTCTTTCTCTCACCTGGCCGGAGTGCCTGGCCATCAGCCTGACTTTTCATCTCCTGTTCAAAATATTTCTGTTTCTCCCGGAAGCTCATTTTCTCTATCTCTGCAGTGCTCAAGGCCTGAGGATAATAAAAGAGATATTTATATAGAATACAATATACACATTACCATTTATGTGTGCATTCCTATCAAAACAAAACGTGAGAAAAAATCTTATCTATGAGACAAATCTTTTCTAGAGGACAATGAATGTGTATTTTAATATCACTGAAATATAATTATGAAGCCAACTATCTAAGGACAGTCAGGCTAGAATGGACCGGAACATGCAAGTCCATGAAGGCATTCACTGACAATGTAAAAAGTAATCACATCAGATAGAAATCACAGTAGCATCATATTATTATTTCCTACAAATAAATAAATTCTAAAAACCATTAAACTGAGCAATTTATACTTTAATTGCGTTAATTACAAAACAATGCTTGCATTTTATCTTTCATCAATGTGGTGATGCAATAAACGCTAAGGAGTAGAAGTCAGCGAGATATACCACATATTTGTATGCTTCATTGAAAACCACCCTGTCAACCATATGTAGTGATCTAAGGGTGAATTAAAGAGGACGCAGCAATATGAAAGGTAAGTTAAAGAGTGAAAGGGAAGAAGGAAGACCTACAAGCAGCAATTGCCAACTGCCTACAATACCACAGAAAGGCATGGCATGCTATAAAGGGTAGAAATTAATGAACAGCGAGAGTATAATCAGGAGCACAGAATATTCTATTTAGAAAACAAATAGTGTGATATTCACGATCTTATTCAACTGTTTGATAAGGACACCTCCACCCCGCAATTGACCAGTTCCGGTATCATACAGTAAGTAACGTTGATGATGGCTCAAAGCTGTTTTCCGTGATGTCACAGTGAGGCAAATAAGAGCCACCCAAGGAATTCTCAAGGTCCTCCACGAACAGATTCACAATTAACCAAGAATAAAAGTATACAGGAAGAAGATGATGATACTCCTGAACAGTAGTCTTCCCGTACTCAACACTGAAAGGTGATGATATTTGGTGGTTCTGATTTAGAATGTCCGGCAAATCAAGACAAACTCGTCTCTTGACTACCTAAAATTCCAAAATAGCCTAAAGTAATCCAGTATTGTAACTTGCGTGCATTAAAGGGTCACGACCTTTGCCCTTACTAAAACAAAGTGAGAATCGAAGTCCCAGTGTCGATTAAAGTGCACGGAAATTACATGGAAAAGGTGGAAGGGATGCGGGAGGAGGCGGGCACGCGCACATTTCACAGTAACACGTGATCAGCAGAAACATCCATGTAACCTATAATAGACGAAACTCAATAGCACTGACTGAAATGATGTGCTATACGTAATTCCAACTGATAGCGTTGTTAAAACAGATGATAAATAATGTATCCCTTTTTCGCTACGCACAATCTTCCCCCTCTTGTATATATATATATTTTTTTTTAAACAAGAACGAAAAAAAACGAAATTACTATGCCGATGAATGGACGCTGCTCCCTTCCGAACAAACCGGCGTCAAAAGCGAGCCGAGAGAGTCACATTCACAAGTGCTTAGCCTCGATCTCTCTTTATAAAAAAGGACGGCGAGTTCTAAAGTCAACGAGAGATACAAAAACACGCCTGAGGATTAAAACGCCGGTAATCCACGGTTCCGAGATGAGGAAAGCCACTAATTTGACCAAACTCTTCAATTATTACTGGAGGATCGCTTGAAGCAACAACAACAACGATCGTCGTCGGCGAGTCCAACACAAGCGGACCGGCTAGCTAACATCGCATCCACCCAACGCAACCAACACCAACGCGGCTAAAGCGACAAGAAGGAGGGGGAGGGGGGGGCGCAGTGGTCTGACGATGGATTTTCACAATCCAATAACTAGCCGATGGGACGTTCGAGCGTTCCAGAATATCCTAGAATCAACCAGCGCGCATGCGCTCACGCACACACACACCAGTCAACATACAAAAAAGTTAAATATTGTCAGCTTTTCTTCCTATCCCTCACCACCATCACGACACCACAAACTCCTCCCCCCCCCACCTCCTCACACACACACAATGCGTTACTCACCACGTAGCCAAGCCCCCCCCCCCTCCTCCCCCGTAGCCATTCCATGCCTAAATGCAAAATCGATGTCAACAGTAATTATCACGACTCCGAATCGCATGCCCAAATCAACCTTCCGTCCCTTTACATTTGCTTTCTTTCCACAAACTGTCCCGACTTTGTATGAATCTTAATGGCAATAAAAGCAAACAGGCAAATTTGCTAGGGTTGTATAGTACGTGTACTTTGAGAAACTTTACATTAAAGTATTACGGGGGGGGGGGGGGGGGGGATGGATTAACTGTCTTTCAAAACATTTTAACTTTTGCCATGTGCCACAGGATTGGTTCTCAAAGTTAGTCTACAGCGGCTTGTAAACCTTTCCACGTAAAAGTCATTTCGTCATTCCAATGCTTCCTGGAGTTATCAACCTATCGACTTAACACCACGCTTGCCCTGGGTAGATCTATGTAATACGTCTCGTAACGAAATTTGGTTTCTGTGCGAGTTTGAACACGATATGGTGATACAAAAAAAGAAGGGAAAGAAGGGGATGAGACGACGATTTGTTTGTCGTTTTTTTGTTCCATTGAAATTTACCCTGTCCACCATATTGTGGTGATCTCAGGGTGAATTAACAGGAAACGGCAAGATAAAAAGTGAAAAAAGGAAATGAAAGATATAGGACATACCAGCTGCCCCCGCCAACCGCCCCCTGAGATGACGAAAAAAAAACGTTGCTGTCATGAAATTGAGTAAATGTATGATGTACGTGTGTGTGTGTGTGTGTTGGGGGGGGGTTGGGGGTTACAGGCGAAAAAGGATGGAGGGACGAGATACACAGAGAGAGGGAATGGAGAGAAAGGGGAGGGAGGGGAGAAGAGGGAGAGAGAGAAGAGGGAGAGAGAGAAGAGGGAGAGAGAGAAGATGAAGAGAGAGAGAGAGGAGAGAAAGAGAGGGGTGATGGAAAGAGAGGTAGTGACAAAACAGAGAGAAAGAAATATGCAGAGAGAGAGAGGGGTAGGAGGGGGGAGAGGGGGATGAGAGGGATGAGAGAGAGAGGGGAGAGAGAGAGAGCTCTCACAACTAATTTCTCGTACCCATATGGCACCCCCAGCTAGCGCTAGCTCATTCCATTCCTATTGATTTGTCGTTATATTCTCTAAGCTTTGATGTTCACCACTCTCGTACAAACCACATTATTTCGTAGATATCGTCACTGTTCAATTACTATTTTCCCGGACACCGTATTCTACGTTCACATTAAAGCCTGAGCGCCTGCTATCACCAGTCTGCCGACTATCCATCCATCTATCAATCCACCAATCCACCAATCCATTCATCTCTCTCTCTCTCTCTCTCTCTCTCTCTCTCTCTCTCTCTCTCTCTCTCTCTCTCTCTCTCTCTCTCTCTCTCTCTGTCTGTCTGTCTGTCTGTCTGTCTGTCTGTCTGTCTGTCTGTCTGTCTGTCTGTCTGTCTGTCTGTCTCTCTGTCTCTCTCTCTCTCTCTCTCTCTCTCTCTCTCTCTCTCTCTCTCTCTCTCTCTCTCTCTCTCTCTCTCTCTCTCTCTCTCTCTCTCACTCTCTCACTCTCACACACACACACACACACACTCACACACACACACGTTCACACACAAATCCTTTCATTCATGTAACCAATGAAACATGTATATATTTTCATATATCCAATAATCCATAGATAGATAGATAGATAGATAGATAGATAGATAGACAGACAGACAGACAGACAGACAGACAGACAGACAGACAGACAGACAGATAGATAGATAGATAGATAGATAGATAGATAGATAGACAGACATCAATAAGCAAACAATCCCCAATCGCTCCAAAAGTTTCCAAAACATTTCTATGCACGTTTAAGACCACATTGACAGTTCGAGCGGCTGTCCGGGGAAGCCAAACTCTTCAAATCCATCAAAAATCCCGAGATCATCGCTGCAATTTAAGGTGGACGTGGGTGAGAGATCCCATTTTCCCGACCTGTGCCCCTTGTCTGGGTGCCATTTCACAGCCTACATTCCCTTTCTACGTCTACCGCCTCCTCGCCCCAGCCCACTGCATTTAAAAGATTCCCTCCTCCCTCTTCCTTTGTCGTTGCCTTGGTCTCCCCTTTGCTACTTCAATGAATAATACATTAGAAGAAGAAGAAGAAAAAGAAGAAAAGAAAGTAAGCCCAAATTGAATAACTGTTTTGACAATCGCTTCATCCAAAACAATCGATAGCAGTGCAACACACAAGACATTACATAATTGCACATGTGGACGAACGTAGACGTAAACACACTTCACTCTCCAGCACATACACACACAAACACACACACACACACGATGTACACATTGCGTTTATCAAATGACGCACAGACCGGGCAACACTGGCTGATCGATGCGAAATGTCTAATGTGCTATTGTCCCGGATAGGCTGGGCAGCCAAACAGCAACAAATAATTTGATAAAGAGCATGATGCTATACCCTTAGTGGTTGGTCCTTTGCTTGGCCACGTCCACCACGAAATCATATTAAGATCCGGTTAGGGTAAGAGTTAACTACTGATATCTGGGGAGGGGGGGGTGAAGTTCCCTTCGTTGCCGGTGGCCTTAAACTTGTGGGTACAATCATCAGATCGTTCTCTTTTTAAGGAATATCCATATGGCGCCATTTCCAACTGAACGCAGTATTCGATTGTGCATATATTGGGGATATATATATATATATATTTGTTTATTTGATTCGGTTTACACACTTTCACAACTAAAAGGTAATCTCGGGGGTTTGGCTAGGATTTTAAATGTCGGCCCGGACTGCATTGTAACCAGCCAAGGGATCTTTAACGTGCACAGTGTTGTGATTTGCACACAGGACCACCTTTTTTATCGTCAGTCTCCGGTGGGACTAGGTGTAGATCCACCTAACTGGACCAGAGGGGTTGGGGCGGGGCTGATTTTGGTTGAGAGGTCGACACCTTGCCTCTGAACTACCGAGTCCCTTGAATGAGTGAGAGCGACGAAGCTTTGTGGGGGGGGAGATATCTCCAAAGACATCGATGCCTCCACATGCAGACGGATCAGATGAACATAATAATAATAATAATAATAATAATAATAATAATAATAATAATAATAATAATAATAATAATAATAATAATAATAATAATAATAATAATAATAATAATAATAATAATGATAATAATAATTTGTCCAAAGTGATTAGCATCGCATCGCAATTCTCTGTCCACGAACGAAATCCCTATGACAGCTGATGATCATTAACAGGCCATGGGATGCCCATCTTGGTTGTTAACATCACATCAGATAATATCCACCAGGGTTCTCACTCGTTTTCAGAAGAGAAAAAATCCAAGAGTTTTCCGAGATTTTTCCATGCAAACATCAAATTTTCCAAGACTTTTCAAACAGCCCTGCCACTCTTGGATTATGAAATATCCTAATCCAAGCTACAAAAAAAATGTATTAAAATTGGAAAACAAAAAAAGAAAAGAAAAAAAGAAATTTAAAAAAGAATGGAAAATGTGAATTAAGAGGAAACAACAAGATAAAAGACAATTAACCAAAGAGGGAAAGTCAAATTTTCTAAGTTGAAGTCAAGCCCGAATTGTTCTACCAAGAGTATATGAATAGCGCTAAAATAAACTACCGATATTTCATAAAAATTTCAAGACTTTTCCAAGACTTTAAGGATTTTTTTAAAATACCAAGACATTTCCAAGTCTTTATTTCTCCCAACCAAATTCCAAGACTTTTCCAGTTTCCCAAGATGAGTGGGAACCCTGATCCACAACGCCAGAAATTTAAAATCGATAAACATCTTGTGCGACTCATGCCATCGGCGCATCAAGCTCTCTTCTGGCTACTACGACCCATTATTAATTAGTAATTATTTCTCTTTGTCCATCTCGCTTGGTCAACCTTGCATCGACACACTGACCGAACGGAGGAGACTGCACGTGCGCGTCGTGCCATGTGCCAGCCAGCGTCTGCTGGCCTTGGCGACGAAGAGTTATTGGATTGGGACAGTCTCTTATTATCACCCTTATCCCCACGACACCCCCTTGAGACACCGTTGATGAACCTCAGCCGGCCGCGCCCTTGAAGATAAAATCTATTTTTAGAGACAAGCCCAGATTTTGGACTCCTATGCGAGTAGGAAGCAAGATGACAGGACATACGGAGAGGGGCAAGATGTTAACTACACAACATAATTAAGACAGAAACAGAGACAGAGACAGAGAGAGACCAGACAGACAGACAGACAGAGGGATAGACACAGACAGAGACAGAGAGACAAAGTCAGAGAGACGAGAGCGGTAGCACAAAATAAGTATCCATTTGATGAAGACAGGAAGGGGGGTTATTGAACCTCAGAGGCTCTGGTGATTATTTGAAGAAAACAAACATTAGAAGACAACAAGAACAGCAACAACATGGAAGATTTGTTGACGGGGAGGCTGGATTGCCCTAGATTTGGAAACTGGCGAAAGACTGGAGGCTGGAAATGGGTAGAAAGAACATGACCGGGTCAGCTGTCGGTGGGACTAACGGCAAAAACACGCGAAAATCAATACGTGTAGTGGCGGGTGGCAAAGATAGAGGATGGCGGGGGGGAGGAGGGAGGAGAAGAGCTTTATCAAAGGAATTGGAGTGGAATAGAACCAAAAATTGCCCCGTTGTAGACAGTATGTATTACGAAGATGAATCGTGGAACAGACTGGTGGACAAACTTGAAAAGCTGTTAGACTAGACATACGAACGGGTTGAAAATAGTGTCATAATGAAAGACACGTTCCAAGGGGCTTTAGATGTATTAAAGAGAGAGAGAGAGAGAGAGAGAGAGAGAGAGAGAGAGAGAGAGAGAGAGAGAGAGAGAGAGAGAGAGAGAGAGGAGGAAGGGGGAGGGAAAGAGAAAGGGAAGGGAATGAGGGGGAGGGGGAGAGGGGGAGAGAGAGGGCAAGAGGGGGAGCATGAGAGGGAGAGAGGGGGAGAGGGGGGAGATATCTTAACAAAAGGAAAAGTGGCATTGGGAATAGAGCAGAGGAGACGGAGAAAAGCTTTCTTTATAGATCAATTTCCCCTTCGTCCTTGAAAGTGGCCATTCAGGCTTCTAAATTTTGCTAGCAAATGTCTGATGTCAACAACAACAAAATAAACACACACTTACACAAACAAAAAAAGCACATAAATTACAGCGTTATTCATGTTAATCATATAAAGACAATACCATACCATCACAGACTTGTTCAATGTATGTTTGACATCTAGTGGATGCTCGACTCACATCTCAATAACATGCAATGCTTGAGAACACACATTCACACGCACACTGCTTTGAAGTGTTTTACAAGACCAACCACAACATCTAATGTAGTAATGTGACGAAAATCAGCTCATGAAACAATGTAACACGATGCGACCATGCTCATACAGACATTTTATTAGACATGTACTAACTTAAGGGGGGGGGGGGGGGGGGGGTTGTTTTGTGAGAAATCTGATAGCAATCAATTCTGCTGGTAAAAATCACCACATTATTACACCATACTATATTGGTTTTAGTTCAAACAGCTTATAATACATATACCATAATAACGACGTTCATCTCACAACAAAGAGAGACACTGTGTCCTTTAATCAAGGTCAATACAGACTTATATTATAGGAGCTGTTGTTGACAATGATGGACGATGTGAGGGGGGGGGGAGGCAGAGAGAGACAGAGAGAGAGAGAGAGAGAGAGAGAGAGAGAGAGAGAGAGAGAGAGAGAGAGAGAGAGAGAGAGAGAGAGAGAGAGAGAGAGAGGAGAGAGGGAGAGGGAGAGAGAGAGGGAGAGAAAGGGAGAGGGAGAGAGAGAGAGAGAAAGAGAGAGAGAGAGAGAGAGAGAGAGAGAGAGAGAGAGAGCAGGCAGTTGGAATGATAGATAGTTGATGTTCGTAATTCATATTGTGTCACATAATAATAAATTTTTCTTAAAATATATAATGCCCCTAGAGCCTTGCCTTTGAAGGGATGAGTGCTCAATAGAAATATACATTATTAATATTAATATTATTATTATGCTTATTTATTTCTTAATTTAATCTTATGAAAAGTATGACGTGCAAGACGGTCATTGTAAGAGAAGAATGGGGGTAGAGGGAGAAAAAAAAACATGCTTATCAGTGGACAGATGATAATAAGGTGCTGCGTGCATCAGAATCCGAGCAATGACAAAGAAGTTGTTTTTTTTTTATTAGCACATCATTCTGTTGTGTTTCATGAAGACTCAGTAAGATTCTATGCGGGTAAAGACAAGTATTTGTCTCGTTTTTGTTTCTATGGGGCTTTAATATTATTCAATGTCATTTATTTCAGTAAGATCTATAATTCTATCGTGGCAACAATATACCGTTAGACTGCATGGTTTCATAAAACTTGTTTTTTTGTTGTGGCTGCTTTGCTGCTATTGTTGTTGTTGTTTTTTGGGGGTTGGTTGTTGTTGGGGGGGGGGGGTTGAAAAGGGGGCGGGGGGGGGTGTTATGACCTGTTTGGGCCACGAAATCTGCGCCTTACCTTGAAGCCCGATCCAGTGCCCGACGGCATGCGAGAGGCCTTACGCACGTCCCAAGTCTGTCCGTTGCCAGGTGGGCCGGTGGTGGTGCCGGTGCTGCTGCTCTCCTCTTCATGGGCTTTCTTGGACACGACGAGAGAGGGGCGGACAGCGGGTTTGGGGGCAGGTTTGGGGACCGAGAAAGGCACAGGCCTGGGGCCCGGGCGCGGAGCGACGAAAAGCGCCGGCTTGGGAGGGGGCGAGAAGGGGGCGGGTCTCGGGGTGGAGCTGGTGGCGGTGGGGGTGGAGCTGGTTGTGGTGGGCTTGGAGGTGGCGGGGGCTTGGGGGCGTGAACGGGGCCGGGCGGGGCGCGGTGATTGAGGTTGGGCGTGGGCTCGGGGTGGGGACGAAAGGCCGTGGGCCGGAAAGGAGGAAGTTGGGTTTGGGCGCTGTGACCGTGGGTTTGGACAAGGGTGGTGGTTTGGTCGTGTCTTTAAGAGGAGAGATGGTGGAAGTGCGTGCGAAGGCAGGCGTTGTCGCAGTCACAGCAGAGAGAGGCACGGGAGCTTTAGGCTGCTGTCGTCATGGTATTGGTAGTGGTAGTGGTAGTGGTAGTGGTAGTGGTAGTGGTAGTAGTAGTAGTAGTAGTAGTAGTAGTAGTAGTAGTAGTAGTAGTAGTAGTAGCAGCAGCAGCAGCAGCAGTAGTAGTAGTAGTAGTAGTAGTAGTAGTAGTAGTAGTAGTAGTAGTAGTAGTAGTAGTAGTAGTAGTAGTAGTAGTAGTAGTAGTAGTAGTAGCAGCAGTAGTAGTAGTAGTAGTAGTAATAGTAGTTGTTGTTTTTTGTCGTTGTTTTGTAGATTGGGGACAGGCAGAGATTGAAAGTATCCGATCATGTGTCAAATTTAATGTTTAAAAAAGATATAGTGTGGAAATTTTCGAGACAATGTCAAACAAGGTCAAAGAAGAATTTGTTGTTTTGTTAAATGATGTGTGACAGGAGAAGGGGCCAAGTCAGAACATTAATAGAAAGGGTGTTGGAGAAAGGGCGTTGTTGGTAGAGCAGGGGGAAAGGGATGGGTAGCGGGGCAGGGTTCATCAGAAGGGCAGGGTAGGCCACAGTGAGGTGAGAGATAGAAAGAAAAAAACAAAGGCTAGCAAATTTAGCATGCACTGATCAAAAAACATAGTCATCACAATAGTAATATTAAGCTTGAATGATGCAACAATAGTAATATACAAGATACCGCCCACACAACAACAAAAACGAAAACAGAAAGAAACCAAAAAGCCAAAATCAAATCAAACAAATCATTACAAAAATCAAAAACAAAAAAGACATGCGTGCAAATCAGTAAACAAACTCAGCAAATAAAGACCAAAATCAATGAAAAGCAACCCTAGTGATTTATCTTATGTCCAGATCTCTGACACATTCATCATGCTCATACATATAATATAAACATTACATAAATAATACTTTGATCTGGCTACAAAAAGCTAAATGGAGATTCATGTTCTAGTTACAGATTTGCACGGTTTTCCTTGTACATACGAAATAACGGTTGTTGACAATAACAGTTATTGGGGGAAAAGTCTCATCGGTAATCTTAAGGTCCACCACAGTTATTAAGGAAATCTTTCAGCGACCCTTTTAATTTATATTGTATAAAACAATGCGCGTGTCTGGCGTTGACAAACTAAATCTCGCCGTGGGAATCTTTTTTTTTTGTGACCACGGTGTCAAAGTGGATAACTAACGTTCTCATTGGTCTCCACTAGTAAAGTAAAGTAAAGTAAAGTAAGTCCCAAACTCAGAGATGAGCCTAAGATACGCAGGAGAAGATTTCTGATTTTTCTAGGTGCACGGTATAATGTGATTGTTTACTATTGCTCTCCGCGCCGCCTTTACTTTCGCCCTGGTTGAAAAGATCTAGCTACCTATTTCGCTGCTGGGTCGACAGGAGGAGCAAAAAAAATTGCCAGAACTGTGGATCAAACTCGGGCCTTCTACCGACTGAGCTACCACCGCTTCTATCTTTAGAAAAAGCTTCGATACTGTCTCCAATATGACCAAACTAAACGCTACCTACAGCAAATGATAGTCGGATCTTCGCACCAGCCACTATTCCAGACCGAAACCATCGAATATGTTTTTACACCATCTGAAGGCTTCGATGATATCAAATCTGGTTATACATTATCTACATACGACGACGACGATGCAAAATCTAGTTATACGCTATTTGAATGCCACAACGAATATCAACTTAAGGCTAACGCTAGTCGAAAGCTATGAGGACATCAAATATGGCTCGGCTGTGTGTTATGTAATTTAAAAACCCAGGTCGCATGTAGAAAAAAACACCTTTTTATTTTTTTTTATTTCTATGACACTTGAAACGTTCATAAAGTATTTGACATAAAAACAATAATCATACCAAATAACCATACGACACGACATGTCAAGTGTAACACCGAAACACAATAAAGCATGCCACTAGCACCAGTCATGGCCGTCATGGCCAACACGGAACGATTGCTTGTTTTTGAGGCCAGTGTTATGAGCCCTACCCTTTCCTCCATAGGCATAGGTACCTCATGGAAAAGGTTAAATACTATAACCTATCAACAAGACATGAAACTGTGAGCTTAAAATTCCTCACAATCAACAGCTGGACCACATATATAAGAGAAATGTTTTGAAATGATTAGGAAGACCAGGGATGATATATGACCAAATTGGCCTAACTTTGAAATAATGGGTTTCCTTCAAGCCTAAAAGAGGAGCCTGAGGAAATTTGAGTTCTACTTTCATCATTTGAAAGTGCTTAAGTCATTAGGGCGGTGGGGGGGGGGGGAAGAAAGACACAGATAAATAGTCATAGGTCGCACGGGAGAAACTAAATATTACAAATCCTAGCTTGGCCCCTCTGTGCTTATTGTTAGCCAGATCAAATTATTATCACATTCCTTACAAACCAGTTTTCACGCTTAGGCATTTAATAGCACTAAAGCCTGCCAGTGCAATGCGATAGGGCAAGCTATGCCATACTAACAACATATAAAAAATAATAAATAAACAGCCAAGAGCAAATGATAAAATCACAAAATGCAACCATTAAGAATAATAACACTTTTGTCTTGCACTTTGCATTCTTCCCTCATTCAAATCAACAGAATGCAGTTCAACCGTAGATATCCATAGCTGCCAACCTTTTTCAAATCGAAAAACAAGAATCTGCCTGCGAGAACTAATCATAATTTGCACAAAGGCCCTTAATATTCCAGAAAAGAATGATAACACAGCTTGACTTAACCCCATCTAAAGTAAATAACAAAAAAATATGCCGATTGTTGACCTTTCTGGCGAAGTCGGACAGTAGTTTTGCCAATTCAGACTGATGTCTCCAGATTTTCACCCCAATCTCACTCAGTCTTTGCCGTTAACGCAGGGTTTTAAAAAAATAAAAATCTCAGTTAACGACCATATCCATACTTTTCAAGATAAACACAGACTTATGGATTCAAGCCAAAAACATGCACTTTAGTACAGCCCATATTCCCCAAACTCCTTGGGACCAGAAAATTAGTTCGTTGAATATATGTTTCTGGGAATGTACGGAGAAGGTTCTTGGTTGGGACTTTGTCATGAATTTGCGAAATTTGTGTTTTCGTCGGACATGTGTTTGGAAAATCCAGGTTGGCAGCTAGGGATAGCTATTTTATTTTTTTTAAAGACTATTATTAAAAAGGAGGAAAAATGTTGACAGACAAGCTGACCAGACGGTACGGTGACCAAAGAGATGAGGTGTGTGTGTGTGTGTGTGTGTGTGTGTGTGTGTGCCTTACCGTGGTGGTGCTGGTGATGGAGAAGGTGTTGCTCGTCTGGGATTTGTCGGGCAGGGCTGGATTCACAGGCACTTGTTTGTTCATCACAGATTTAAGAGATGGAGTCTGCCACGGAAAGGAAGGCAAAAGCTTATTACAATGGGATTTCTAACCCATCCACAAAACAAAACACCTTTACTTTTAAGTCATCAGTTGTATAACGTAAATGTTTAAGTCAGATCATATTGAATTAGAAATGATTCCTTGAATGTTACTATTTTTTCAATTTTTTAAAATCCTTACAGGGTGATATCGTTTGTATTTGCCAAGCTTATATCAACATTTGTAGTCAATATCTTCTTTTTTTTAATGAATTTTATAATAATTTTTTGGGAAATTTCTGAAAACGCCGAAAGTCTGATATAGGCATTAATTTATGTTATACAACTGATAAAATAAGAGTTTGAATAAGCAAATCTTAACACTACACTACACTACACCAAATGAGACAATAAAGGGTTTTTAACGTAAATAACAACATTAAAGAGACAATGGATCAATGTTTATATGATTAATGTTTAATATTTGGCCACACAGACTGAGCTTAACGTTTATTACTGGTATCCTCTCTTGCAGCATCATGCTGCAACCCTGGTGTCAAATGATGGTTGGTGAATCCTTTCAGTAAAATCGCCACACATGTGCTTACTTATATAGAAGATTGCATTGGGCTGGTTCAAACTCTAACCACTCATTCTTTTGTTTCAGTGCACTGCTGACAACACTTATTGCATTGGTGTATGACTACCTACAGTCTTTGTGCAGGTTCTACTGAAAACAAGTGAAGGGATAACCACTGACACAGCACTGCAATTATTTCAATAAAAGAAACTAAAAGGGAAGGTTCAAATGCAGAAAGAAAAAATGAAAAAACCAGAAGCAAAAATCATTGAAAACATCATTATTATTATTTTTATTTTTTTAATAAATAATAATAATAATAATAATAATAATAATAATAATAATAATAATAATAATAATAATAATAATAATAATAATCTGATTGAAGACATCGAAGCATGGTTGCCTGGATGCTTAACCATTATTCAACGAGCAGTCTGAGTCTACAGCAGAACAGAGCATATCTACAAAATGCATTCTGGCTCATTAAAGCAGGTTAATTTCTTTCATGAGAGGCGTTTCAACTTTCTTTTTAAATGGATGTCAATCCTTTTTTTAGTAAGCTCAAGGTCAAATAAAGCAGCCTAAAATATAGCAAGCTTTGTTATCCACGGCAAAATTACCGCATATTGCACACTACTTTTCCAGCTTTTGTGTAGATTTCTTCATTTCTCTTTGAAATAACTTACTTATGCTCCATAATAAAATGTGTCAATTATTCCCACCCATTGTTAGCTAGAAGAGAGAATGTCTGGAGGAATAAGAAAGACTTAGGTGTTAGCTAAATGAAGACACCAACATTCGCCAATAGTAAAAGATGATGCCAACTATTACAAGCAAAGGGAATCAAAATATCTAAATCACACCAGACTGGTTTATGGTATCAATCAGGCCCCTTTAATTTCAATGACCATAATATTAATACTACACTAGGTGCATTCATAGAAGTACACACCTTCATCTTCCTTATATACGCGCATATTAATATACACATTAATGAGAGACTACAGAGGTACAGACATACATTTGAGGAAATAGAAGAGGATAACTTGGAGGACAAGATGGAGGAAGATGATGGCGCAAAGATGATCTGAGGTCTGTCCTCCTGCACCACCTGCTTGTGCTGTTCCGCATGTCTTTCTTTGGTCAATCCCTGGTGCTCAGGTGGCACGGAGGAATACAGAGGAGATGGCAAGTTGTTCAAAGACACTGAAGGAGGGTAGGCCTGGTCGTTGTTCGGCTCTGTTGGTACAGGCGGAGGTGGTGGGGGGGTGGCAGAAAGTCTTCCCCGTCGTCCCAGGGAAGTTGCTCGGTAGCCTTCTTGGTACCAATCTCGGACAGTCTCTTGGTATTGGAAACTTCGCGCTTTTGCTGTGTAGGCCATTCATCGGGCGTATGGTCATGGTGAGGATGGTATGGATGAAAAAAGAGGAATGGGGGGGAGGGAGGGAACATGCCACAATGAGAGAAACAATACATCAGTGTACCATGCAAAGGGTCATACGGAGTCTATGTCAAGCTTGACTTCTACTGAACACAACACAACACTTTGAAATGGGTGAAACAAGGAAAACAAAGCAAAATATGCAAAAAAACAGAAAAGAAGTATAGGCCAAAGTTGCTTTTGTTTTTAAAAACAAACAGAAACACAAAAATCTAGACTTATGCACTAGTAACCTTTCCTCATACATTAAACCAAAGAAAATTCAGTTTATGTATTTATCTCATGTTGATAGTTTTATTTGCTATAGATTTCCTTCACTTACTTATATGTTTTAAAATCAATTGAAAATTATGTTTTCAAGATATTATTTTAACTGAGAATGTAATGATATGTGATAATACATAAAAGAGAGACATTTATGTCATGACATTTAGTGCAGATGTAATCATTTTTTACTTTGTCGGTGAAAAGGTGAAAACATAATTGGTTTGCTAATTGGAAATATGGTGCTTACAACACACCTTTTTAAGAAAGAGTGATCAGTGTTTAGATTTAAAAAGTAGAACATTTTTACAAAATCACTGAGAAAAAAAGGCCAGGTTTAAAAATAAGAATTTTGAAACATAAGTAAAACAAAACAAAAAAAAATGGTTACCATAACTCTAAATTTCTGTATAAATGGGTGGATAGCAAAGTAAAAGAGAAACAAAAAGAACAGAAGACACTTATTAAAGGACAGAACTTATTGGATGGGGTAGATGTTCTTAGACCAAAATAAAATGTAAGTAAGCCAATCCAAATAAATGTACAAGAAAACTACATTAGAAACAGATTTAAAAAAGACAATGTTTAAAGAAAAAGTAGTTAGATAAAATAAGTAAAACATCAGACGATTATGTTACAAACAAAAAGAAAGGGTAGCTATTGTCTATGTACTTAAAACAATAATAATGAAATGTTTACTTTTTATGGGACATCATGATGATGGTATTGGTGGTGGTAGCTGTAGGTGTTGGTGATGATGATGATGATGATGATGATGATGATGATGATGATGATGATGATGATGATGAGGGATGAGGAGATGCCAGTGGTGATGGTGGTAATGGGGTTTGTTTCATTAAAATTTCCCTAATTACCCATTGCAGTGATCCTGGGATGAATTAAGAGGAAACAGTGAGATGAAGAATAAGCTTAAAGAGTGAAAAGAAAGAATTAGGACCTACCAGCAGTGCCCACCAATGACCCACATGGTAATGGTGACAATGATGATCATGGTAATGATGATGATCCCTGTCCACCATATGAGATCATCTCAAGGTGGATTAGGAGATTTGTTTGTTTAATTGAAACTTACCCATCCACCATTGTGGTGATCTCAGGGTGAATTGAGAGGAAACAGCAAGATAAAAGAGAAGTAAATGAGTAAACGGAAAGAAGTAGGGATCGTACCAGCAGCACCCACCAACCGCCCACGGATTAAGAGGAAACAGCAAGACGAAAGACATGTAAAAGAATATGAAAGAGGCAAGATCTACCAGCAGCACCTATGAATCACATAATAATAGATTGGTAGTATACGGGATTTTATAATACGAATGACACTCATAGTTGTAATAATGATGACAATCATCATCATGCCAAAAAATTGACACAAATAATGATGACTGATGACAGTGATGGAGACAATGACAATAAGAATGACAACTGATGACAACGATGGAGACAATGATGATAAGAATGACAATGTCAATGATGGTGTCACGCTAGGCTAGGATGTAATATCAATAAAACCAGTTGTACCTCAAATTCCTTTTCCCCACTTTTAGACTCCTTCTCCATGTCTTCCTCCTGGCATTGACACACAACATCAAGGACAAGTTGGGGCATGGGTGGGAAGAGGAGAGGGGGTTGAGAGGGAGTAGAATCAATGGATAAGAGGACGAGTGGGGAGGAGGGGGGGGGGGGCACAGAAAGTAATCATTTAGTGGTGGGCAATGAAATTGACAAATTGAAGAAGAAAATTTGTTCAAGTAGTTCAAACCTGTGGGGTTTCATACTCATAATGTGAAATAACTGTCCAAATAATAAAGACGGGACGTTTGTTTTTTTTATAGGAGGGATGACAAAACAAAACAGAAAAGGCAACAATGAAAAAAAAAGAAGAAGAAAAACAAAGATTGTAAGTTAAAATTTACCCAATTTCGATGCAAGACAACGTGAAGTATAATATGAAATTAAGATCCTCTTCCCTATCCAAAATCCCTGCATCTTCTTGAATTACAAATGTAATCCTTTCATCACATCATTCAATTATAGAAAGGGAAGTGGGGAAATGGAAGGGATGAAAACTAAGCTAGGAACCGAAAGCTTTCAGTATGCTGCAAACAATTTCTGCAACACATCATGATAGTAATTTTTATTTTATTTTTTTTTCACGTTAAGGAAAATAAAGAAAACAAAAAATGTGACATGACTTCGTTTTGTCAATATTTGAAAGGACAGACAAAGAAAAAGATAACAGAAGAGATAACAGACATTCCTTGTCAAAGAGAACAACTCAATCCCTCTAAAAACCAATTTTCAATATTCAATACCACTTTAATATTTAGATAATTATTTTTTTAATTTAATGACATTAAGAATGTGAGACACAAAAAAGGGGTGTATAAAGTATGAAAATATCAAAAATACAGATGAAGCAGTAGAGCACTAATAAAAGTAATAATAGTATTATAACAAAGATGTCACAGAACTACAGTTAAGACACAGTTAAGACACAATGAAGAAAAAAGAAGGTGTCTGGTCAAAAACGCTTGGCAGTGAAAGACGATAACACCTTGTGACAGGTTTTAATTCAACGCAAAAAAGATCAATGACAGACAGATAGGTCATGGTGGGCATCTATAGAATTAAGACTTTTTTGCTTCATTATTAGAACGAGACAGTTGAATTTCATAAAGATGCATAACACCCCACAACTACGACAACGTGTCAAATGGAACCTCAGTGCCACACACAAGCGTGCTCACACATTGAAACATTTGATTCTGTCCCTCATGACGTGTAAACAAAGAGGTGACATAATCAGGCCAGCCACTTGCCAAATTGGGTGGCAGATTTTTGTAAAGACCTGCATCACTAAGCATCTCACTCATACACTGTTGTCGAGCTTTGAATACTGTATAAGTTAACTAACGTTACTTTGGCGTATCATTTATAAATGTTTTCAACAAGATGAAATAACAGTCAGGAAGGAAAAGCACCAGAAAAGCCTGGTGTAAAATAAGTGTTGGAATGAAGGAGACATCTATGAAAGCGATGCCTTTCCATTCGACACAGGGACATGAAACAAAATTCCATCCAATGCTTGTAAAAGTAAATATGACAAAATGGTAGTATTTTTACAAAGAAATCATCGATAATAATGCTTTTAATGTCAGTTTAGGGGGGGACACCCCACATGCTGATTAGTCGCATCACCTCTGGCAGACAACAGGTCCAAAGCCACATGCTTCAAGTCTTAACAGTATCAAAAGCTGCGCAACACAATTATTTTTCACCATCCTCCTCACCATTACCATCAAAACTACCATCACCGCAAAGAAAAGGGTAATACTGTTGCAAGCCATATAAAACTTTAAGAAGAAAATATATGAGTGAAGGGACAATGACAGTAAGACAGAAAAAATGCATTTTCGTATTCTTCTATACTGTAAAGGCACTTCTTAGGGCAAAATATCATCTGCCAACTTTCCCTCTCATTATTTATTTGTCCCATGCCTTGATAATCTACGCTCTTAAATCATATCTCAGCCAACATCAATGCATTTAAACCCATCTCTCCCCTCCCTCCTTCCGCCAAAAATATTTCTCCCCATCTGTGTCTTTAAATAAAACTACTAACCATTTCACGTATATTTACCAAGCTGTTTTTGATTTTCAAGAAAAATCACCATTACTAACCCAAAAATAAGTTTTTCTTTTAAACTCCTATCAATCTATAACTTACATTTTTATCCCATGAAATATTTTACAAAACCCCACCCCCACCCCCTAGTACTCTCACGGCTAAACTGCCTATTCATTATTTAATTGTTCATTATTCATCAAACACTCCTTTGGCGGTGCAACATTTATCAAATCATCGCACGAGATTAAAAAAGTTCTATTTGCCTTTTTTGTACTTTTGAGATATTGAACACCAAAACTTAGCATGCTGTATTGAGAGAATAATATCTAACATTTTTTAATCTGCATCTTTATCTAGATAGAGTGATCATTAAAATAAAAACACAGATTATTAGTGTTCATTTCAGATAAAACCCTCTATAGGCCATAACTCGACATGGCCTAAAATTTCATTCTTATACAACAAATTGTTAAAAAAAAAACGTTCATTTCTCCCTCAACCCTCAACCAATTTGATTTTTCACTCTCATCGACCTCTCTCTCATCTTTCTCTCCATGACACCTACTTGCTGAGCTATCATTGTCTCCTCGCCTCTTCCTTGTCGATGCTGCAGGTGGAACCTTGCAGTGATGATTGAAAGCCCCGCTGGTCGTGCTCGGGAGGACAAATCTGCAGGTGAGTTAGTGTCTGGCTTCTCGGGGCTGATCACAGACAAGGATTGTCATTTTTTTCGCCAACACTGCGTAAGTGCTCTGACAGCTTCCTGGTGAGTGCTTCCAAGTAAAGATTGGCCATTTACCTGAGTACAGAGAAGGAGATGGAAAAGATCATCAGTTACGTTAAAAATAAAAACACTAATTCAAGTTAGTTATCTCTAGTTTTCGGGGGTAGGGTGTGTAAAAACCATAGAGTACCTATGCCTTTTGTTTTAAACATTTTCATCATTGATATTCACATAAAGTGCAAGACATGAAAATGTCATCATTACTTCTTATCATGTTATAGAAGGCCAAAGCCTTTGATTAATAGGGAGTGAGTAAAAAAATTGCAATACTTCTTTGAAATTAATAACAATAAAACAAAACAAAAACACTTCGAAACATAGGTACTTTATAAAAAATCCAAACTTGCAAAAAATTTAAAGCAGATGTCTTACAATAATATCCCAATACTAACTTCAAAAGATTTCTTTTAATTTCTTAATTCAAAACAGTGACTCTTTTGAAGCAATATCTTATTGAGGGTTGATGCTTAAGCCATTTGCTGTCTCAGTTTTCATTTGGAATGAGATGACTAACATATAAAAAGGACACGTTATCATATGCCTCTATAGATAAACAATTAATGTCAATAAAAGACATAATGAAACCATTAATCTCTTCGTTTGTATATCCCTATGAGCTCAACTTTATGTATCTTTAAACTTAGAGTGCTGAACTAAATAATAACAAACATTTGCTTAACTGGATTGCCTCGAGTGGGGATAAACACACAAAGTGAAAAAGGGGTACAAGCAAGCAACTTACTTCCAATATTCTTTGTCCAGCTTTCAGCCTTCCATCCCTTGCAGCAGCTCCATCCTCATTAACCTGTTGAAATACATACATGAACTCATTCACCGTGATAGGGAACAACTTGCCGAGAGAACTAAGAGAGGCTAAGTCTCAAAGTTTTCAAAAGTAAACTAAAAACTAAAATGCATAGCTGCCAACCTCTTGCAAATCGAAATACAGACTTTGACTGTGCAAACTAATTATAACTCACACAACAACGCCCAGTAATGTTCCAAAAACATTGACAATTCAACTTGAATGAACCCCAGTAAGGTAAATAATATAAAAATCGTTGGCCTTTTTTAGTGAAATGCGACGGTATTTTGGGGACTCAGAATGGCATCTTTCGACTTTCATTCTAATTTTTCTGAGTCTCTACCATTAACTTGGGGTTTTATTTTTTAAAATACAATTTACTCTCAAATACGCACTTTTCAAGGTAATTACAGACTAACAGACTAAATGCCATAAATATGCTCTAAATACGCTTTTCCGCCCAGATTGACAGCTATGAAAATGTCCTCTTTCAGGCAAGCTCACCATTTATTGATTATATATTTGTAAAATGTCTAGATCCAAATATGCCTTTGTAAACTAATGTGTTGATATTGTAAACCAAGCTTATAGAGCATGAATTTAAATCATGGTGCATTCTATAACTATTATTATTATTATAATTAATCAGGAGTTAATAATTTAGTATTAACTCATTCCACCATGAGACATTGTTTTCTCAGTTACACATTTATACCATTGAGCCTGCTGACGCTAAGTATATACACAGTTTGTTGACCCGTTGCGAATATTGTTGTAATATGACACAGACGTGTTTCAATCATCCATCCTAAGGAAATAACCCTGATAATAGGATAAACTTGTAATGTTTTTATAAATTGTTTGAGCACACAACTAGCGTGTTTCCAGTCAGTGGCAACACACTTGACATCTGCATGACAAACACAGAGCAAGTTGTAAACAGAGATTCTAACATCAAAGATTAATGTTAACAGTGATGTAAAATAAACATATAGAGTGACTTTTGAGACAGTTTCTTAACTTTCATCCCTATATCTAGAATCTTGATCAAACGCGTAGTGAGCAAAGAATTTACTTTTGTGTTGCGTTTCATTGCATAATTCATTAACAAGTTTCCGTATGTAAATAAAAATAAATTTAAATATCCTTATAATATGTAATTTATAAATAATGTATCTACGTATACCCTAATTATGTTTAGTGTTTTCATGAATCCCAGTGAATCAAACTAAAGGGGAAAGATGTCAACTCAAGGTAGATATTAAGGTTGGCAACATTGTTATAAACACATGAAATGATAGTAAAACTAAACAAATCACAATTTCTTGGTTCTTTCTAAAACAATTGAGAACTGATTTCAAATCTCTATCCAGCCCCTTTTTCCAGGAGAGACAGCAAGTATGCTAAAGATATTACTACATATTATACTGATAAATGGGCATTCTACTGTGTGTCAACTGACCTCAGATTTTGTTAAACAATCATAAATGACTTATCATAAACTTGTTAACACAAATGTCTATTCATAAACTTATCAACACAAATGACTAATCATAACTATAAAATTGAGGGAGATATGCTGGTTTGTTTGTGTCACTGAAGTGAACCCGTCCACCATGTGCAGTGATCTCATAGTGAATTCAGAGGAAACAGGAAGATAAAAGGTGAGTGAAAGAAGGTGAGTGAAAGAAGGAGAGGAAAGAAATAGGAACCACCAACAGCGCCGCCAACTGCCTGCATTGAGGGGAAAAACAGGACAGCAAAGAGCACAAACAAAATATGCGGGACAGACTCAATTTTCCTTTACCTTGATATAAAAATGCCTTCATCTTGCTGGTCAATGGCAGTCAAATTTTGACGCCTCCTTTAATGGACAAACCCAGCTTTTCCCAGGCTCTTTTATTGATGGTCAGCTCCTGAAAAACAAAAGTCAAAATTTACATATTAACATTCTTCACATTTTGGTATGACATCTTAGTTCAAATCAAAACAACAACAAAACTACAAATCAATAAATCAAGGAAGAGCAATCTGAATAAGTGGTGGAACAATAAAAGGCAGGTGGCACAGACTGTGCTTTTTGGTATTGAACTCAGAACAGCACTGGAAGAATATACATATATATATTATATATGAGAATGCAGTATGGAAACAATTTTTGAAAAGGAAAGCTGGGAAATACACTGCAGGAGTTCAGGAGTAAAGGTGTTATCATGTTATCATATTTAAAGAAAGTATGAGATAAGATAACAGTCGCAAGAAACCGAAGGAGAGAGAAAGGTTTGTTTGTGTTATCAAAATATAAACCTGGCCACTATATTCAGCGATATCAGGGCGAATTCAGAGGAAACCACAAAATGAAAAATAAGTGAGAGAATGAAAAGAAAGAAGTAGGACCTACCCAGAGTGCCCACCAACCACCCATGAAAGAGGAGGCATTAACATCAAACAGGTTTGCCATCCATAGAAGACGATGAAAAGGAAACTGTTTAGCAACATCTTACAGCGTAATTCCAAATGTCAAATTCATCTGCGTTATCGCATTCTCCATCACATTTTGACTTCTCCTGCGCGACCTAATATTTCATTGTGTGGAAAATAACTAAGAGCTACTCCTATATGGCAGAAAATGCCGAAGAAAGAGGTGCCTGTTGAAATTACCCGGCCAACGACAGCCATTGGACAAAACAAATTGATGAAAGCACATTGGAAAATGTGAGCAAAAGATGACCGTGACAGATAAGAAATAGGGAGCAAACATATTACCAGAAGGGCCTCCCACTGCCTAGGATGATTTTCGCTTGTTTCATTGAAATACCGCCCCCCCCCCCCCAATTCACCATATGCAATGATCTCAGGGTAAATTAAGAGGAAACAGCAAGACGAAGTGACAAAAGTGAGGGTGAAAGGAAAAAGTAAGAACCAGCAGCACCCACCAACTGCCCTCACCCATGAAGAAGATGCGAGAGGAATGGAAGGAATGAAAAGCAAAACCACCAGTTGATTAGATGGGAGTGATGTCAACATTTTGGCCTTCTATGCTGCCCAAGCATCACGAAGGCAAGTAAGTAAGAAGATGTCAACATTAGTGAAATCGGTTCCATATTGAAATAAGGGAAGTGGCAAATGAAAAATGACCATTCTTGAAAATAAAATAACATATTATGTGCAAGCTAAAACAAGAAAACATGTGACATATGATATCAAGTACATACGACAATGCCCAATGTTAGCGATCTCCTGATCAGAACTCCTCTACAACCTTCATACGTTTAACTTCATGTGTTGTGTGTCTGTAGTATTAATGCAAATATCTACATTCATAAAGCTGAACGTCTTAACTTCAACTGCTTATAATTCTAAACCACTGCACCCACAACCTCCATATTTCGTATGTAAATTTTAAATGGCCTGCTTTAGGTTATTAGTGAATAAACTTGGATCAAATCAGTTTTTTAATTAATTGGGAAAAAGATTGTGTTGTCTGCAATCCACAAAACTAACTTTTTAATGTTACTAGATCTAACTTCTTGATTTCCAGTCGTTTACACCAAAATAAGCTTGCATAACTTCAGCATCGAGTACTACGTAAAAAGCCCACGTAACTTCAGGATCGAGTACTAATTTGATTTAATAATCATACTTGATATCACCCGTAACCGATACAGTGCTTTCTGAGTAAACCAGTCAAAGTGCAAGAGACCCAACTTTATAATAAAGAGAAATCATAATCCAACGTTATTTATGGACATGCTTGTTTAATGATAAACAGAATAGGCTTAAATGTCACATCTTCCTTTCTTCTTTTCTTTATTTATATGCTTTTCATCATCGACATGTTTCTTCTAGTCTTACCCTCATCCTACAGTTGATAAGAACCCTTAAGTTATTGAAATTTAATTTTTAAAATCACATAGAAGGAGATGTTTCTCGTAAGGTTTTATACACTGTAACTTTAACTCAGTGGTAAATCCAAATTCTGATTGTTCATAAATTGTAAAAGCCAATATCAATTTTCCTATTTTCTGGGGAGGGGAGGGGGATTAATACTTTAATATTTCTTGCACTTAACCTTTCATTATCAAGAAAGAACTTCATAAGCAGCAACGAAGAAGAGTAGAAACTCATTTTATTAATTGGTATCCATTTAATCATTTACCACTGAGGAGTTTGCTCTACAACTTCCTTTTGCTTCCTACAGTATTTAAAATAATACTGTACATCTCACAGTTTGGGATTCACAGTAATACCATGTATGTAGCATCTGATTTACTTATGTGTCAACAGACCTTCCAGAAGGGGAGAATCATTTCCAGGTTATTAGGAAGATTGGTATCAGATCTGATTTGGGTACGTCAATCCAATTTGAACCAAATCATTATAATTGAGTTGACAGTGCCTTATGAGAGCAAAATTGATCAAGTGCACTAGTAAAAATCTGCAAAATACTGTGACCTTGCCAAGACCCTCAATTATAACCAGAGTATTGGTTGAAGAATTTGGCGCCAGAGGGTTTACAGGAGCATCGTGGTATCCCCCCCCTTAAAACAGCTCTCAATTACAGAAAATAATTTGGCAAAAAGCAATGACTAACTAGAAATGTCAACCATCAGCGAGCACAGAAAGCAGTTGGAAGATCACGGAACCAATGAACGGGAAGAAAGAAGGATAAAACAGACAAGAGGAGTACCTGGGAGTCATGACCCAAGTGCCGCCAAGCCTCAATCAAAAGAGGTTCTCTTCTTTGAAGGCTCTGTCTTTAGCTTCCACTTTCCTTCTTTTTTTTTTGTTTCTTAGTTTTTTATGTTGTTAATAAGATATTTTTTTTAATTGAACACTATTAAAGTACTGACGACAACATAATTTCTAAATTGTAATCAATATATTCAAGATAAGAAGTAATGTCTAATAACAGGATTTAGCTAGCAAAGAGGGCTAGTAATGTACACTTGATGACCTTAATAGATGTCATCTATTAAGGGCCTTTGAATGGGTTTGTGTAACAAGATGACAGAGACTACAATATGAAGAGAGAGAAAAATAAGTCTATACAAGAATTAAAAAATTAATTGATTTACACTAATAGGCTCTTTATCTAATACTATCACAAAAATCAAAGATAATTCACCTTTATTTTATGATTTACAAAAGATAATGTTTAAGATATAATGCCATTTTCAACTGGGATTGTTAAAGCTTTGTTTTTTTTAAGTAATGATCTGACTTGCAACTGTCACCATTTCAAAGGTAAGCTAAAAAATTGACCATGACCAAAAACCAATCTAGAAATATTAACTTAAAACAAACTAATAAAAACCAATTTTAAAAAATACAAAATTTTAAAGAACTGGGGGAACAAAAGTGAGAGGGGGAAGTCAAATCAAACAATTAAAACAGTTTCATTTCTTTTTAAAAATCATATAAATAAAATAAAATAGCACACCAATCCAGTTGTAACAGACCATAAATCGCACCATTCTAACACCACATTACTTCACTTTAAATTATTTTTTTTTTAACCCAACAAAGTTAAGAACTAATACTACACTGGTAAGCAATGATCAATGATGAATCAAAGTTCGGAATGTCCAACAGCAATCATTTTGAAAATAACTACAAACATTAGATCAAAGTGAAGAAGACATTCCTAAAACTAGAAAGTTGGAATCCTTTTGCAAGGCTGACAGTAAAGAAGGTCAAGCTTTGTCTAATAAATCATTCTGACCTGGCTGTACAACCTAGAAGACATTCAAATTTAACATGTATTCTTATAAGTATAAGATTAATGACATTATTAGAAATATATTTAGCTTGACGAAAAATCAAATTCAATCTTTTCTTACTGAATCATACTCAAATACTGGGTTTTTTAAACAAAATATCATTGAAGAGTATTATCCCTTTATAAGAGTTTTTTTAATTTTCAGTGGAGTCTCTTGTAAATATCCTGTAATATTAAACTAGACTACATACTGATTAACCCTGATAAAAATGTGAATAAAAAGAGATCTAAAATAAGAAAATTACATTGTACGGGAAAAGTAATTACGATATGACTTGTGCTCGTTATTGTTTATCATTCTTATCACACTGTAAATATTGGCAAAATGAGCTGTTATATATATAAAGTGATTTTTAATCTTTTGTTAGAGAGAGAGTTACTAGACATTAAGAAGTTCACTAAAATTTTCCTCAACACAAACATTTCTTGTTTGATAATACGACTTTAAATAGAACTTTTATCATACACATTAGAACAAAAATAAAGCTCTAAATGAATTGATGAGAGGCTCTAGAATTCACCATTTACATGACTGATATTTTCTCACTTTCTAGGAACTCTACACAGATTTTCTCCTGCTTAGTTTTCTTTTCTTTCTTTTTCTAGCTTTTTCCCCTTCTATACTATAATAAAAAGATCTTTTCATCTTTTTGTACACAAGTCAGTAGGTATAAAGTAACTATGGACAAATTGGGTGTATGTTGGATGTAGGGTGGTGGATAAAAATGACAGTGGAAAATGTTCCAAAACCTGAGCGCCTCACCAAGTTAAGTGGGCCCACATATTTAGCCAGACTTTCCTGAAATAGGCCGAAAGACAGAGCCTGAAGTCTGGGACTAGCGGTCTTAATTATTCTAATATACATATTGATACTCATTTACTTTGAATCTCTATCTATCACTAAAATGTGTGTTTACTAAACATTCAAACGAATAAAATGGTCTCTTTATGACTGTGATCAATATAAGTTAGATGAATATGGAGGAGGGAAATTTGCATGAAAATATCAATTGCATAACAAAGGGATCATGGGTTCAGTGCAGAACTAGAGGGTGGTATGTGATGCTCATTACATTCAGTCCCTTGTTATTCCTTGTTTCCTGTAATTCTTCCTTTTGCTAAATACAAACTATAAACGCAGCTCTGGAGGGTTGCTGCCCGCAACCTACGCCACTACACAAGGGATGATGAGTGATATATATATACACATACACACAAAAAACACTGTAATAGTGAGTAGGCATATAATATTTCTTTTTACTCACAACTTCTATTGTAGCAGAGATCTAAAATCACACGTAGCAGATTTTTTCATTTAAGTTAGAGCAAATTTCCAAATTCACCATATGAAATTTTGCTACATTGCAGACAATTCTCATCTATGAAGCGTATACAGTAAGAGGCTTGAAAATATAAAGAAATTAAAAATTGGTCCATACAATAAACTACGTGACACACATGCTTTATATTTCAACCCTCTTCTTTACTATAGAAATTTCAAGGAAGGCCGAATGTAGCTACATGAGGAACAGGCTGGGTGTGATGGGAAGGAACAGAAATTGAGGAGTTTGGGCAGGCAGCACTTATTTTGTTGTATTATTTTTCTCTTTCTCTCTCTCTCTTTATCATATATATGTACAAGAGCACGAGATAATTGTGTTTCATTAAGATCCTACCTGAAGTCCTGGTGGTGGTGGGTCGTGTCTTATTTTCAGGTGTATTTCATAGGTGGGGGAGATGAGGGCCATCACAGCTTCTTGATGAGATGCATTCCATAAGTCTTTGCCGTTGACCTATAGAAAAAGAAGGTAATTGGAAATTAACGGTATACATGAATTGTGCCATCAATAGCAAAAATGAAAACTGATCTCCTTTTCCTTTTATTCATGTTTAAAGAAAGTTACTCTCACTAAAGCAGTAAACAACTAGTTTATTGTCCTACTTTTCCCTATGGCAGTGAAACCTGGACCTTAGACAATAGGGAATACAGTAGAGTACCGGCAGCTGAAATGAAATATCTAAGAGTAGCAGGGGTAAATTAAAAGAGGCAAAATCGGAAACACAACTGTAAGAGATTAAAGCAAAACAGATGGCATAAACTGGCACTAAGATAGAAATAAATATATTCAGATGGTTGGGGCATGTGAACAGAAGGAACGATAAGGGAATAGCCAAATCAGTATAGTGCTAAAACCCAAGGGCTCAAAAGGCAGATCTCGGACAAAGTAGGGAGAAGACATAAAAGAGGCACTGAAGCAACTAACCTTCACGGAAGGAAACAGGAAATGTCAGGGCCGAATGACCCGGAAAACGATCATTAAGATCATCTAAACCCATACACCGGAAGATAAAATGCTAACTGATAAAGAAAGAAAAACTCTCACTAAATGACTGTACTGCTTGTTACGAATTACAGCAAAAAAGGGTTGCATCAAATGTTGCTATTTAAGGATCTTTTTTTCTTTCTCAATTTTTATCACAACGATGTTTCCTAGAGACTTAAGAACAAAACTGATTTTACCTGCCTTCATACACCTGTGTAGACCAAGAATTTTTCACACAAGAAACTTTTCTTTTTATTCATTTTATTTTTATTTTTATTTTACAGCATATACAGACAACAAAAAGCATTACTTACAGATAATATTCTGTCACCAATTTTGAGGTTCGTTCTGGCTGCAGCTCCGTCTTGCACAATCTAATCAGAAAGAGATAGATTTGCAAGCTTAGCGAGTTTAGGGCAGAAAAAGTTATATAACACATCATTTACTAACAACACACAAAATTTGATTTTGTGATCATTGTGCACAAAATCTTTGTAATTTCTCTTCCCTGAGTACATTTTTTTTATAGAAATGAGTTGGTTTATCGTGTTGTCAACGATTCAATGTAAATTTTCTCAATATCCACATTGGATATAAATGCACTACTCTACAGTACATCAATTCCCTGTAATTTCATTTTAAAACTTTCAGCAATTCTTTTCGATAGAAATATACACAAATACTAAATAGTCGAAACAGAGTGGTCAATTGAAAAAAATAGATAGTCCTATTTCTATTACGTATGACCACGACACTAAAGAAAAAGACTTACCTTTGATACAAAGACGCCAGGCTCATCTCCACCAAAAGGTTGACATGAGTGGTCATTTCCACCAACAATACTTAGGCCAAGGGACCACCAGCCTTCACAATGATAACATCCTGAAGGAAGGACAATAATAACCAAAAGGATAATTACAAACATGAAAATGCACATAATCTTCTCTGTGCATTAAGCCTGTTTCACACAACAAAGTGAAGAAATCAAAGCGTTGTTTTGTCCCATTAAAAGTTCAGTTAAGAGAGGCAGTTGTTCAATGAGTAGGTTTCAATATGACATATGATAAATCAAAAGTTCTTGTCATTGAACATTTTGATTCAAAGAGAGTTAAATTCGGCATGTCTTGTTTTGCAAAGCGTGTGATAGGAGATTGATTTGGTTACATTTCTTTGAAACTTTTTCCTTTGATGTTTTGTTTTGATTTAGGTTTGGGTTTTTTGGGGGTTTTTCCTTCATTTTGTTTGTTTTTTCAGAGGTCTCGGCAAGGGGCAAGAAGTTTTTTTTGTGCTTTTGAGTGGATGCTATTTGATGGCTTGTTTTTATTTTTAATGCTAGTTCATTAGGGGTCTTTTTTATGTATGATTTACCTATATTACCAAATTTTCTTCTTTAAAATGAAACAGTAAGTCTTTATCATGCAGGAAATATTTTTATGTAATTACCTGCTAAATTCTTTTACCATACGAAAATTTTATGAACAATCTTGTGTTCAAGATGCATTATTTTGTTTTGTTTGTGTAACATATAAAACAAATGAGGAAAAACACATGACGTACCTCCAGAGGATATGGTTGTGGTGATGGGGTTCGACCCTGCTTTCCGTCTACATGATTAGTTACAGGTGAATCTGATGAGGAAGCAGACAACTTGCTGGGAGAATAATCCCCGCCCGTCCCGCATTCCCCGGCCCCTAGGGTCAAGGAGGCAGACAGAGGTGCTGTGTTGTTGTTGTTGTTGTTGGCACTTGGTGGCGATCTTGACACTTGTAGGGTGACAGGGGAGAGGTTCAGTGTTTGGTCAGGTGGTGGTGCCGAGCGAAGGGGGTTTGGCGGATGAGGATGAGATTGACGAAGAGGTGGAATAAAGGGAGGTGGATGAATAAGAAGGAGGGGCAGAGGCCGATGAATAGGAAGGAGGAGGGGCAGACGACGGTGAAATGGAAGAAGTCGTAGTTGTGGCTTTGCTGAAGCCGGGATACACAAACTTTGGAGGCTGCACTGCTGTCTGAGGGGCAGTCCAGTCGCCCGAAAGAGTTTTTGAGCCAAATTTAGGGGATATGGGGGACGGGGACGTTTTGCTACTGCTGCTGCTGCTAAGAGAAGTGCTGATGGAGGCGACGGTCGTCACTGCTGCAGACTGGCTAAGATAAGAGTAGGATGTTGGCACAGCCGAGGCAAACGGAGTAGTAACAGGGGGAGACTCCAACACAGCAGGTCCTAGATCTGTACCTGAAAATCGGTTAGACTTATAGTTGGGTGAAGAGGCCGGCAGACTGCCGGAAACCACAGCCGTGGGGCTAGAGGCTCCCGCACTTGGAAAGCCAACAGTGACAGGGGAGGTGGCCGGGGAAGGGCTGGTCCTTTGCCAGTTGATGACAGGCTGAGTAATGGTGGGGATCCGGACACAGCCTGGAGGGGTTCAGATCCCTCTTTGTCCTTTGGAACAATGCGCTCTCTATAGACAATCAACTTAATGGTACGATCCAGGCCGGTAAGCAGGGACACTGCCTGATCATGCCGAGCATCACCCATGTCCACGTCGTTTATCTGAGACAAAGAAGGAAAGCAAAACGTTGTTTTCACATGGCACCGACCAAAAACAATTTCATTTTCAACAATTGAATCTCATTGATGGAGAAAAAGAACAGTCAAAAGGAAGTAGTTGAAAGCTGTCGACAAAAATAGCCCCTCTCAGGCACTTAACAAGTGTCTTTCTTTTTTCTTCTTTTCCATTTCCATCTTGCCTTTCAGTGTGAAATATTGTAGACAAATAAAAACAGAAAGTTTCATTCCTTCTTAAATCTTTATCTTCCACCACAGAAAAGCAATACACCAATTGCTGGGAAAATAAAGTTCCTTCAACGCCATTAAGGCCCATAGAGCCAGAGTTTATCCTGATTTCCATAGCTTGAAGCGGAACAAGTGATAATAATACCTCCTGGACGAGTCGCTAGTCTGACGTCTGGTTTTTACTACTAACTGGAGCTTGCACCCATTTGCACATGAGCAAAGTGGGTAAATACATGTTCTGTCTTTCCCAAGGAACCCAACATCGGACCTAGCTTTGCTAGGATTCAAAAGCCTGGGACTGCATAATCCAAAGTCTAGCAGCCTAACCACTCGACTACCAATGCCACACAAAAAGCTAGATGCTGAGATACAAAGAGAACAAAGGACTAACCGAAACAATCCTGTCTCCAACTTGAAGTGTCCCTTCCTTGTCTGCCGTGCCACTTGGTGTAATTTTGGAAATGTAGATAGCCTGTAATTGAGTCAAACATGAGAAATTCACTGCATTACGTGTTTGCATAGAAGTATTATAAGGTCTAGAAAAATTATATCTCCTTGAAGACTCGCAAATAACAAGGGACTCACATGATGACGATCTCAATGCCTCACAATTCTCACCTTCATCTTTCACATATATCATCTTCAAATGTCACATACATCATCTCTCACATATATCATCTTCCAATGTCACATACATCATCTCTCACATATATCATCTTCAAATGTCACATATATCATCTCTCACATATGTCATCTTCATCTCTCACATATATCATTTTCAAACGTCCCATACATCTTCTTCATATGTCACAAATATCATCTTCATGAAATATGTCTGTTTGCATTTTTTGTTAGAAATCTGCATTATTAAGAGCTATCTCAGAACCACACAAGATTGATCAGGTTCTGAAACTCTATTCCCGGTAGTCCATTTGGACTTGAACAAGCTCATTAAATAAGCTTGCATATTCACAAAAAAAATACAAAATTTACAAATCGTAACTCCACATATCTCCACTCTCTTAATCTTAATTTTTTTTCACAATACCTCCAACATCTACCATTATGGCAGACAGACGGGAGAAGAAAACACAGACGACAAAAAAGGATGAGAAACTAATGTTTTGTGGACAACAATGAACACTATACTAAAACTTGAATTGGAATGCGTTTTTATCCGTGAAATCACTATTTAGGCAAATATGCCTTACTTCACATCTACACTTTGGATCAGTTATATGTTTTGAAGTCATTGTCTTTATCTTTGATAATCAAACGCTGTGTCATACATTGAAACCAAGATTACAAGAAAGAAACGATAAAAAGTCTCAATTTCCCTTCTCCCTTTAACAACACCTCAAAGGATTTTCACAAATGTCTGAAACATCATTTACGCACAAACTACAAATTGAAACATTACCTGTCATTTAAAGTTTTCAACAACAGAAATCAAACCTACACAACAATAAATAAGAAAAATTGATACATAAATAAAATTAAAAAATTAAAAAAACATGTTACATGAAAGGAAAAAGGATAAAAATCTAGCCATTCATCTAAATGATTACAATTTGCTTATCAAATAAATCTGTCCTTTTAAATCTATATGTGACCTTCTTGGAACAGTTTCTACCCAAAAACCTCTTCTTCGTAACTAAAAATAATGCAGCAAAGTAAAATTGATATCGCCATTGTCCACGAGCATAAGATGAAAATCATTCTCTGATTTCACAAAAACAAACAAGCAAATGGAAAACCACACACGTAATTCAAGACCAGGTTCATTCTCCAAAAGCCTGAGTAATTTACTTTTCAGACCACAGGCCATAATAAGACATTCCAGAGATGCATGATTATTGCTGTTATTAGCAAAGAAGGTGGAAGCAATTTTTTACAAATTTGAATTGGCGGCATTGTTCCTTTCATTTTAAAAGAAATAAGTCTTTTTTTTTAAGGTAAACAACAAAACAAAACTCATGCAAAAGGCAGTTGCTTATCAGCATCCTTACTTCATGCAGAGACAAGACGAAAACCAAGGCACTCAGCTTAAGGGAGGGTCAATAAGACTATATTATATGTGAAGAAGAGTTACAGCGTCAAAAAAATATTTTCCAAACAAAATAATATAATCACAAAGAAAGAAAGATCACCATGCAAAAATTAGAGAATAGAATTATTACTGCTACTACTGAAGAGAATCAGAACATTCAGACAAAGAATTTGGAGGAACGGGAGAAAAATGTTATTTACGATGCAATCAGATTTATTTCACAATCTAATTTTACTATTACAACATATGAGCTTTTCAGGCATGTTTCCCCAGCCATGGAAAAATTGCTTCATTTAAGAAGGAAAAATTAAACTGAATCCATAAATTGTAATTCCAACCATATGAAACTGGAGTGACACTTTTCACCTTTAGTACTTTATAGAGCTTAACCCAATGGTAGCCACAAAATGAATATCTTTTTTTTCTTAATGCCTGAGCATGCAACGAAAATATTTTTTTTTTTGTCATTTGTTTTTCTTTTCTTTTTTCATTTCTCTTTTTGTATAAGGGCATGCTGAATATTAAAAACAAAGATTTGTCTTGCACACTTCACAAAATAAGTTGAAATTAAAAATCAGGCGATTCATTGTCGTTATGATAAGGAAAAATTGGGATTGTCTGGTGGAAACAGGGTCCAAACTGACTAAGATCATATGAAAGTTCATGAGTCCATTAACAGCCAATGATTTTATATCTTCTCATAAAACAGAAAAAAATTCTTTAACATCACAGAATTTTCAACAACGGCAACCAAGGATATAGGACTGCAAAATGCATAAGTTTTGGATAAAAAATCTTGCTGTTGACTGCATTAAAGTTAGAAACATAAACAAAACACAGGCAAGTAGTGGAAATATATATCAAACGAAAGACTGGGGAGCTGTGAATAAGAATTTTTCTTTTTCATATTCATTTTTCATCTCAAATAGAGTATCAAGTTCGGAGGATGATAGAAACCATTGTATACCAACCTCCAACAAATTGTACATCTGGAAAAGAAAAAGTAACAAAAAAAAAACGTACACCATAGGTGGGAAGGACCAAACCAAACACAACAAACAACAATGAAAAAAAAAAATATTCAAAAATTCATCTCACATATGAGAGGCAAACCAGAAAAGAGAAAAAGCGATCTTTTTTTTTTTCCTTTCTGTTCGTTTTGAAACCTGTGCTACAACAATAACTACCACTGAATTTCTATTTGTGTCTGAGTTTTTATGTTGATGCACATTACTATTTTCAAGCATATATTTACATTTTAATTATTTGCTGTTTTTGCACATCTCTCACTTTATGTCTACATTCATTCACCCCAAACTTGACTGCATTTTACTGATCTTGTTCCACAAAACCATACAAATTTTGATAAGATTTTCTGCTTCCGATGCAGTAGCCCAACACTTAAAGAACTCTAGAGAAAAAAACTTATCCTAAACATCAAAATACAGAAATTTAAAAAAGAAATAATCCCAATCTCAGTAGGACAAAATTGGAAGGGGGAAAAAAAGAATCACGAAAGAACATAAATAACACAAACACACAAACACACAAACATCCACAACACACTATCATAAAAAATAAAAGCATGACTAATGTACATGAAATAGAATACAATTTGTGTAAAAAATTAGAAGGTAAATTATCTTTGTTTTACAAACCCTGTCTATATTGCCTATAAAAGATGTTGATTATGTTTGATTTTAATTTACCCACATCCACTTCTAAGGTGATCTCAGGGGTTTTGCCCGGACAGCCCTGTAAACAGCAAAGGGATCTTACTTAAACATTCACAAAGGGTTGTGATCTACACATGGGGCCTAGCCTTATTATCACCCATCTCAGATGGGACTAGGGTCGACCCACCTATCTAGAGCGGGGGGGATCAAAAGAACTCAAGACAATTTTCAACCATCAGGGCTTGAACCCACAACCTTTTGGTTGAGAAGTTGACACCTTGCCTCAAGACCACCAAGTCCTCTAAAATCAGAGCCCAAAAAGAAATTGTAAGGACTGACGATTGTTCACACTACTTACATAACAATCTATCTCAAAGGTTACTATTATAAATTTGCTTCTTCATTATCACAATGGCTAGGATTCTGCAAGTCCCCAAAATATGTGTATGTAGTGTTGTGAGAAAGCATGTCAATACTTTTAAGGAGCTTAAAGCGCAGGAGAAAAGCAAGACTTTAGACGTAGTAGTATGAAAGAAAAGGGAGCAAATCCTCAGGCATTGAGGGGACAAGCCAAACCTACAACTAGGCCAGCCTCCACAACCAACCACCCAACCAAGTAGTTGAAGCTTGAAACACTGCAAAGACTGCATGGACAGCCATGAACACCTATCAACTTTTTTTAGCAAGAATACTATGAGTTACCGAGTTCCATATTTTATATAAAATATCATTTATAGCCGACCCGGCATTGCTATTCTCTTTCTTTTTTACAGTAAAAACAGCTTGCTTTTTTTGTTTTTAAATTGATTTCATATTTTATTACACATTTATAATCTCCTTCCTTTCTTTAGTACATATTACTGTGTTATAAAATACAGGCACCACAATTTGTATAGCAGGATAAGACAAAGCGCACCAAGGTGAGACACATAATATTATATTATAACTGAGAATCATATCCAGCATATAGTTTAATCATCTTTTAAAGACGTTATAATAATATTGTTATGAAGAAAGCCAGCCATATGTAAGGTGAGTGAACGGAAAATCTAAAACACTGAAAGATACAATAATGTGGAAAAAAAAAATATATATATATATATTCGGAAGAGAAAAAAAATCAAACAAAATCTTTGTTGAGACCCATATATCTATGACATTTTTACACAAATGATTTATGCGTTTGTAAGCGAATCGGGACCTAATATGTAACGTGAGTATTATCTAACATTCAAAAACTTTCAAGAAATTCTTAATAGATGATGATATTGCTATATATAAAAAATTATAATCCTTAATACAATCAAAAACCCAAATTAAACAAAATAAGAAGGGAAAAAAAAAAAAATATAACAAATTTCTCTTTCCTACTAGAATCAGCTGTAAGAACTTCACACAATTCTAAACTTACTCTGTCAACACCTCAAACCTTGTTTTCATGACCAACAAACAAGTAGCAATGACAATATACGGTAATCCTGGGGCGATGCTCTTCCTTCTACTATGTCAGTTTACTTACATGAAAACCTGTTTTCATTTTCATCATTCCTATAAGACTTGTAAAACCAGATAAGACTCCATGCATATCAACATTAAATGGAACTTGTTGAAAATGTCCAGACTTTCAACAATGACAAAAACCCACTATAACTATTACCTCCTGATGAGAACATAGACACGAACGAATACGTTCAACACATCATGCTGGTAGCATATTCACTAAATTAAATGTTGAAATGACTTGAAAATTTGCCATTAATGTAACAGTGTTTCTTTAATATCTTGTCATTTTAAAATTGTCTTATCTTTTAATGTTTATACTCGTCTCTTGATAATAACAATACAAAAAGGATGCAAGTGAATTAAAAACAAATTTTAATGAGGTGAAAAATGCCCTTGTGTCATACCAAGGAAAACCTGACCCCAATGCAAAAAGATTCAATGAATGCAAAAAAAAACTTACATGGTCATTGCCTTTGAAGGGAACTGAACCTCTTCCACCAGCAATACTGAATCCAAGACCAGTCTGATCTCGAACTAATGTGGCTGTCTTGGTCTGTCAATAGCAAAATTGCAGGAAGTGAACATCACATTAGAGAAAAGAAAGATGATATAACATAAGCACTCATAAGATCATCTTAAGGTTAATCTCCATTTGTAACATAGTCAGAAATGCATGGGGTTTTGCTTCAATGAAATTTACCGTCCATCACATGCAGTAATCTGGTAAATTGAGAGGAAACAGCAAGATAAAATATAAGTGAAAGAGGGAAAAGAAAGTAGTAGGACCTGCCTGCCAATCGCCTACAGAAATGTATGGGGGGGGGATTATCTAAAAAATTCAAGATGACTGTCAATATCTCTTTGCACAACCTCCAAGCATTATATGTACTTACTTACACACAGATACATACACAAAATTATAGGCATGCCTAAATTTTAACACACAAAGCTGCCAACCTTTTGCAAGTCGAAAATCAGACTCTGATCACGTAACTAATTCTATCTTGCACAATTGCCCATAATATTTCAGAAAACATTGATAATCTAACTTGAATCAACCCCCTTTAAGGTAAATAACAAAAAAGCTGGCTTCTCTGACAAAATATGACAGGGTTTTTGTGAACTCAGAATGGCTGTTTCTGGACTTTCACCCCAATTCCTTTTAGCTCTGCCTTTAACTTGAACTTGAGGTTTCTTTTTCTTTTTTTAAACATTTAATCTCAAAGATGTACTTTTCAAGGTAAATACAGACTTAAGTACTAAAGCCCCAAAAAAACCATTCTAAACATGTTTTTTATGTACTAATTGCTACCTATGAACATATGATACTTGTAAGTGGGGTTTTTTAATAAATGAAAGAGAATAAAAATTTAACGTGACTTCAGATCAACCGCAAACGAATGTTCTAAATGTACAACAAGTCCTTACCTCTCCATACACTTCAGTTTCAGGCTCAGCAGCAAATGATACAGTGGTAACGTTAGTGTGAGTAGCTTCTACTTCCGATACCTTTTGGGGAGAGAAAATGACATTTTTTTTTTAATGAGTTTTCGATGCACGGCCAAAGTCTGCCACTAAACATTTGGGTAAATCAGCCATGATTAATAACATCAAACAAGAAATCCTTCACCACTTGTAGAATAAAAACTGGAATCAACACATTGGGGGGGGGTGTTACAAATTGGCAGACTATCATTTTTAAATGCACCTTTTGAGGCAGACAACTGTGGAAAGGGGAGAATGACATTCTGACATATGATGAAAAGGTGCATGGGCCAACAGAGGTTGAGAACCACTGGTCTAAACCTACTTTACAAGCAGTAATTAAAAAACTTTTTGTGCCATTACATTTGCTTAGAAAATGCACAAAAGACAAAAGAAAATAGTAAGGTAGAGAGAAAAAATAGCTTTCATGTTCATGACAAATACGGATCAACTTCCTATCTTCCTTATGGGCAGCTAATTAAAACCTCCCAACCTATCTATCTATCAAGCTAAGAATCTAACCTCATTCTGGGCATCAGCGATGAGTCTTTCTCTTTGCTATCACCATGGTAATGTCATCACCGCTGGTTTTCAAGACGTTGACTGCGTCATAGTGATCAGCACCCACCAATGACTGGGTATTCACCTGCAGCAGTTTATCTCCTTTAACAATACCAGCTTTGCGTGCCGGCCCATCCTCCGATACCCGTGAAATGAAAATACTCTGGGGAAATAGATTGTATATTTCGTTTAAAAGATATTGATACTGTTTTTGCCACACACACACACACAAAAATTTGGCTTTTCAGTTAGTATTCTTAGTAGTTATTTTCTTGGGGGTTTTTTTAACACTTTCATGAGATGAGTTCATCTAAAAAAACTAACATGCAAGACACCTTTTTTCAAATGGTCATTGGCTTAATCATATTCACACTTCAGTGCTTTTTCATATCAACTTTCAATAATGTGTGGTTGTGGGCGCAATCATTGTTTCATGTTTTACCTTGAAACAGATTTCCTTTTTCACTGAGTAATTTTTTTCAAACAGTTTTATTCAATTCAACAATTGGACTCAAGTATTTCATCTTTACCACAGTTCATGGTAACTCATAAATTTATTTACAATTAGTTTGTTTCATTTTCCCAAGTTCTGACAATAGTTACACAACTTTGTATGTCTATGTAATTTTCAAAATCTCACCTCATCATCTCCCTTGACCGGTGTAGAGCCTTTACCACCAGCAATGCTTATACCGAGTCCCCTGACCAGGCGATCTCAAAATGTGGATTGTCATCTCCTCCTCTTGGACCTCTACTGGGATGTCCTTTGTGGCTGGCACAGGCGCCTCCATTGTGTCCACCTCTTGTGGCTGAAAAGATAAGATGAACAAGAGTTTAAACAACAAAAATTTGTGGAGCCTGTCATAGATTAGATTTTGAAAGACAAGATATGTTAAGGGGGGACGGGGTGAGGAATCGCGTACAATATTAGGCTTACTTTTGAATTATCGATTTTCTGTTTTCATGCTAGTAGGCAGGATAGATAACTGCTAAATCGATCTAGCTGAGTCTCAATATCCAAAAATGACGGTAAAATACTTCAAACTGATCTCAAAGTGAGTGAGGTCTGATCGATTTTGAGCAAGAAATGCATAAAATGCCCCTGACAACGGGTTTCATAGAAGGGGCTAACTAGGCATCAAACCATAGCATATTATATATCATTGGAATCGGCAGTTCAAGAGCAGTTTAATGGTAAACTCGCTAATTTTGTACAAACGACACCGAATCCTTACATTCAAATGAATGACGCTTATCAAACAATTTCATTGGGCCGAGGCGGGAGGTTGTGTGTCGAAATCCGATGCAGCAGATTGCCTAAGCCAATTTTTTCCGGGTGACCGCGACGCAGAAATCCCTGCACCAACTCCAAACATCGCGGGGTCTTTGAGTTGTTTTGATCGCATGCGACAAGCTAAGACTGTGACAAAATTAAGATTTTCTGCTGCAATTTTGCTTCGGTTTTCCATTAAACCTTCATTTTCCTCATTCAAGTAAGTAAACGAATCATAATTATAGTTATTTTATGTATGTGACCTACCTATTTTGTGTTGTGTTTGATTGGGCATGTGATACGCTGATTGACTGATTTCACAAGCAATGGAACTGTGCGTGCTATTCAAGTTGTGGTGAATCAAAAAAGTAGATCTAGATTCTAGATCTAAATCTGGCTCCAGATTTAGTTTCTATGCCTTGTTATATTAATTGACATCATGTAAAGAAGCCCTTCAACGACTTTTTTTCAGCGTAGATCTAGTATCTTGATTTGTTGTGATAAAGATGCCAACGTGTTTTTAAACAACCTGTTGATGTTTTCCTTTTTATTTTTATTAGGTACGGTGCAGGGAAACGGATGGTTTTTGTGATAATATAGGGAACCATGTTATTTTTCCTTTTGTTGTAACACATCATTAGCTATAATAGATATTGTCACATTTATTTCAGTTTTCTTGGGAGAAAAGACTTGGTTAATTAGTTTTGTAAGGATACTCTTTCATCCTTTGTTTCCTTTGTTTCCTAATTCTTTTTCATGGTTCTCATACATTGTCTCTTCTTTTCTTCTACAGCTATTATTAGAATTATTTGTGAAGATGCCTCCTCCTAAAGGCTTCTACGAAGAAGTTAAGTGCGAAGAGCAAGATGAAGTCAAGTAGGAAAGTGGTGTTGGAGAAGGCAAGAGCGGCTTTGCAGTAGCAGCGGCTGCAGCAGAAGGCAACAGGATGAGATGCCTTTGACCCCTCAACCATCTTCTTCTTTTCCTTCCTCACCACCTTCCATGTCAGCATCAGCCCGGCTTCTTTTCTTCTGCATGACGAGCCTGTACCGTCTGATTCTCCCGTTTCTCTGGGGGCCACGATAGTGCAGCTTTTCTGCCTCAGGAAATGATCAAGATTCTTCTTTCTCCCTCTTGTTTCCAACCCTCTTTATCTCTTGCTAAAGGTGACAGGACATTTGGACTCGCTTTTCTCCTGAAGCTCTCGTGTACAACGTGCTGTAAGGTCCTGTCTACCCAGCATACGTCTGCAAAGATCGACAGGCTCGAGGTGAACCACAGGGCAGTGGCGACATCCATCGCAACTGATATGGGGCAGGCAGGCCTTACAGCTTTCTGTGAGATGATGGATATGCCTCTTTTCATCACAAGACCTTTTTCCAACATCAACGGACCATCGCTGCGAGATCTGCTAGCTATTCGTCAGGTATATTACATGAGGCTGTTGGTGTCGTCCGGAAAGCGTACCCTGAGCAGGCAGGAAATTCCGCCATAGACATCGACGTCTCCTATGATGGTAACTGGCATACTCGTGGACACACGTCTTGTGTGGTATTGGTTGTGTAATTGAGAACAGGACTGGTCTTGTGGTGCACTATGAGGTATAGTCGAAGTACTGTCATAAATGCGACACAGTCGGAAGCAAGGTCAATGATAATGAGGAGATGTATGAGGAGTTAAGGAAGAAGCATGAAGTAGAATGTGATAGGAATCATGTAGGATCTTCAGGTAGTATGGAGCAGAAGGCAGCAGTAAATATATGGAGGAGCTATGTAGAGAAGAATAGTCTTAGGTATAGGTCAGTAATTTGTGATGGTGATACTAATACAATTAGGCAACTGAAAGATACAGATCCATATGAAGGTGTGGTGATTGAAAAGAGGGAATGTGTCAATCATGTGGCTAAGAGGTTAGGAACAGCACTTGGGAAGACTGTGGAGAATAAGAAGAAGGTGAAGACGACTTTAGGTGGTAATGAAAAAAGGAAGATTTTAAAGTTGCAGAAGTATTATATGTGACACTGTGGATGATATGAAGCGCGCTATCTGGGCATCCTTCAAGCACTGCACGTCCTCGAATGAGTCGCCTCAGCATGAGGACTGTCCCAAAGGAGTAGATTCCTGGTGCTTTTACCAGAAAGCTATTTCCAAAGGAATGTCAGAGCCTGACCATGACAAGCTTATGACCACATTTCTCCAGTCCTCTTGTGGCTGAACACATCCGGGTCTTTTTTGGCTCTCCGATGATAATCTTTTGAGGAGATGCCTTGATGGAAAGACTCAGAATGCAAACGAGAGCATCCACGCTTTTATCTGGTCTCGATGCCCTAAGTATAAGTTTGTAGGTAGGCAGCATTTAGAAATTTCTGTAGGATTAGGTGTAGGAGAATTCAACCAGGGGGCAAGGGCATCGCAACGTTTTATATTTCGGCGCTAGGATTAGGTGTAGGACATTTCATTCTGGAAGTATGGAGCTAGGAGAGATAATGTTAGGAAGAGGAAATCAGAGAGAGCTTGTGAAGCTGTGTCCAAGAGGAGGAGAGAGATCAGGAGAATAGCACAGATAAGAGAAGAGGAACGACTTCAACAGCTGGACGGGCGGAAAGCAGTATGCTGCGGGCAGCTTTTGAAATGAATTTACGTCAGATGTTGAAATGGATTTACACCGTACTCGGATGAGTGTCAATAGTTTTAAGTAAAAGTATCTCCACAGGACTCTGATTGTTGTAAATACATTTTGTTGCCGTGTACCAAGTGTTCATAAGTTGTATATGTCAATGTGTGAGATTATGTCATGTAAATATCAAGTTACCGTGTATACTAAAAGCATACAATTTTATGAGTAATCACATGTTTTAAAGCAAATTTTAAGCTCTTTCCACAGATATTGGTTTGTATTTTGGATAAACATATTGTTTCGGGTTTGAATGGCCTCAATTCTTTAAACCAATGATTTAATCCGTTTTTTTCAAGTTTTCTCAAAACGATTTTTTTTTGGGGGTGAGATTACAATGAACAGATTTTCTCAAAACCTATCAGTACAATACCTTTGAAGTTTGGCATAGTTGCTTGCAAGTAGTTTGTCTCTATATCCTATTGAACGGTTTTTTTTTTAAATGATAACTTTTTATGTAAATGAATTTTTTTTCAGAAATAATCTGAGAAAATGAAGGAAATTCTGCCGCGCCTCACTCATATGAGCATAAAAAATTTTCTATTTCAAATATATAAAAGTTAATTTAGGCATCAACACTGTATTCATACCTACCTTCACTGCAAACTTCAATGAATTCTTATGATGGATAAGGGAGAAATCATTTTCTTTAGATTATATCATTTTAGGGGTCTCGGACGCCAGTTATGCCCGCCACGCAAAAAATTCACACGCAAGCTAAAAAAAGCAGTCAAATATGGCATACCGATGCCTATCTGACTTGTATAAAACATAAAAGACGCCGATATGTTTGTAAATGAAAAAAAAAAGTGGTTTAAGAGAGTAACGTTAACCTGGTCTGTATCGAACACAGACATCAAAATCATTATCGTTTCGTTCTATGGTATGCGCATCAGCTGACACAAAACGTGTAACTCTAACAAACCACATGTTAAAAAAAGTTTTCAACCACTAGTACCTTCATTGTAGGAGATATAGCAGCATTTTCCTTTTGAGCCTGTACCTGAGCCAAAATCTCCAAGACCTTCTGTTGATCATCTTCCTCTTTGTTCACACGTTTGTTCTTCAGGTAATGTGGAGTGTCTCGACGTCGCAATCGATGATCCTTGTTGGGCTCCTCTTCCACATCAGCCACAAAACCCACTTTGCGGTCCCACCGCAAGCTCTGGTAGGGAATAAGGAGTAAACGATGGTATAACTAAAAGAAAGATAACAGTGTTTAATCTCAGTGCAGAATATTTTTTTAATTCTGATGGCCCATAATACCATGACTGAAATGACATAAGCTTTAATCATATTGGTAAAATGGAAGGGAGGCATCCAAAAAGTGAATGAGCTCTGTAAGTCCTAATATAAAATCTAAATCAGCTAAGATATAGGAAGACAAATGCATTAAATTCATTAGAGAAAAAGCCCATCATATCTTCTAAGTTAAATCAACAAAGTCACAAAGGTGTGGACAAAATCTAGCACCGACTTATAAATAAAAACAAGATTTTTTCATTTTGCAATTTTTTATCAATGAGCCAAAACAAGACTTGGCATGCATCTACTAACCACCTCATTATCTGAGCCGTCATCAGAACTTCGTTGCACTTTCTCAGACCCTGAGTCATCTCTGGCATCCTCAACATCCCTCGAGTCATCAATCTCCTCCACCTGATTAGAAGCAATACGGACAGTGGGCGCTGTAGACAAGGTCACAGATTTTCCTGGCATCAAGGGCTGAGATTCATGGGGTAGTTCCTCTTCATCTTCAGACGATTCCGATGACACTGACGGGGAGGTGGTCCCTCTAACTCAGGGGCTGAAATAAAACAAATGAATTCTTCATTGCCTATGACGGAAATTATACAATCACCGTAAGGAACTATAAGCGTGCTTGAATGATTGATTGATTGAAATTTACCCTTTCCACCATATGCAGTGATCTCATGGTGAATTAAGAGGAAACAGCAAGATGAAAGAATAAGATGTGAAAGAGTGTGAAAGGAAAGAAGCAATGCCTGCCAGTAGCACTCACAAACCGCCCACACTGTAAGCGAGCTGATAAAATAACGACAGGTGATACTGAGGTAAAGAAATGCCAGGGTAAGGAGGGAACTGAGTAAGAGCTATAGCTTCATACTAAAAAGAAGGTAGACATAATTGTAATAATTGGCATGGCTGTAAGAGGACCATATTTCAGACAAGGCATCATCTCACATCCTACAGAATGTTCGCACCTATAATGACGTCTGGGGGCCGCGGAGATGGCGACACTGGTGCATCATATCCTCTCTCCTCACGGCTAAAACTAGTCTTATCCAGAGGAGAGGCAGGCTCACTGTTGAATTCCCTGTATGGTCCTGGGGGTTCTTCGTCTTGCCAATTTCTTGGATCGTGGTCACGAGAAGGAAGAAAAGATGAATCCTGCTGGCATTGAGGAGTGGGGGGACGGGTAAAAGATAAACACGATTAGGGATCGTCATTAAGCTTATAGATAAAACAACCAACAACAAAATCTTACACTACAATGACAAGCCATATCAAAGAATCTTCAAATGACGTACAACCAAAAGTATCATCGCTTAAGCCCATGGATGCTGAGATATCTTCACCCACAACCACCAAATGTTGAACACCAGTTTAGATTTACAGTACTCCTTAATACATAGAGGAGAAAGGAAGAGTAAAATCTCTAATTGCTACAATGGTAGGCCTGTGATTCTCGAAAAGTTGTTTACTCTTCTTTCAGCGAAGGAAATATTATGTTATTCTTGTATTCCTTTGTCATCACTTTTCTTTCATTGAAGCATGTCTTAGTAATTTTTGCACTTCTTTGTCAGGCCCTAAATATTCATTACAGTGCACTGATAATTCTCATTTCCTTTCGCTCTAATGAATGAGCTAAATTCACAGAGATGATATTAAACATCATCGGGAAATTTCAAGAACGGAAAAAAATTACAACAAAATACTGTGCTCTACCAAAAATTTTAAAACTCAAAATTCAAAATCATTAAATTAGACATGCGAAACTTTCCGCTGCATCTTTCTTTGCTCACCGGGTATGCCCTCATATTGTGGGGTATGACATGTCCATCAATTTTCTCCTTAACAAATTTAGCATGGCGAGCCTTGAGTTCTTTTGGATGTGGTGTGTCATGTCGTACAAAGTGTCCCTGGTAATGAATAGTCAATTGGTAAACTCAAAATGTGACAATGTGAAAAAAAAAAAAGATTTTAAAACAACAAATCAGATACATATCAAATATCAATTTACACAGAGGCTTTCAAATAAAAGACGGAAAGTTCAAAGAGGAAACTTAATAAAGCACATATCATAATGACCTTATCTGATCTCATAAACTCCATAATCTAATGAAAATAAGACTATTTTATGCTTTTCATTGTTCTTTACGGAAAGTTAAAATGTAAATGAATTTAAAAGTTATAAACACTAATTACAATTGTGACTGAAACACCAGAAGAAAAAGAACAATAGAAAAGAGCGTTCATATAAAATTACAACATTAAATTGCTTTCAACAAATCTTTTTTTTTAATAAACATTTTACATCTTGGATAATGTGAATTACATATATTTCAATTCAGAAGGGGAAAAAAGCTGAAGAAAACACTGCGACTGATTATCTGGCTGAAATGTCTTACGTCATCATCTGAATCCCCGCCATCATCCTCTGCAAATCGGATGACACTGTTTCTGGCGTGTTCTCTTTCTGAGAGGCTTCCATCAGTGGCTATGCTGCCCTTCAAAGGTTTTCTGATACACAAATCGAGACAAAGAAAGAAAAAGAGTTACATTCCTCTTCATATGCGCAACTATGTCAATGAATGTAATGGAGACGATCTGACAAGAAATAATAAAACAAATGGTTTGTCAACAATCACGACACCCTAGCATTAATTATGAACATGTGTGGTTTACTATTATAAATACTGTGGCACTGATAATTGGTACTGGAAATATCATCTTTGCACAAATAACAGTGAAATAAAAACCTAAGACCATGATATTAATAAAATCTCAGAATTAACCGAGAATGATCTACACAAGACTGAAATAACTGAAATTTAAATACCTCATGGATATTTTTTTTTAGCATATACACACTTATTTATGTTTGGAAAACATTACACAAATTTGATCATAATGAAATAAAAAATAAACATCTTCAAATTCAATTACAAAGAGTGTGGAACAGGTCAGTGATTTAAATACATTTTAAACTTCCCCAAATCCTGCTTGTGGAACCATGTCCACGACAACCGCCAAAAAAAAAAAAAAAAAAAATGACAGGTCTTTTATTGTCAAATGTACAAACCAACTTCAACCATGATGAAATACCATTTTTTAAGGGTGATATCGTAGTAGCCCCACAACCTACCATTTTTATGTGCATTGTTTCCTAACAACATTAAAGATTTCAAGCAATCAAATCAAAATATTGTTTCAAGATAACATTAAATAAGAAAAATGCATTTGAGATAGAACTCTGCTAGTAAAAAAAATATAATTAAGTCGTAAAAACAAAATGCGAGTAGTGGCTGGGAGGCGGTGGTTTCAACACTTTTATCAACTCACCCATGCTCTCGGTGTGGAAGCCTTGCTGCGGCAACAAGAAGCAAGTAAGCACACGCTGTCCTGTGCGCTCATCAAAGTCTGTCTGAAACTTGAGCAATGGCTGAGCCTGATTTTCTGACAACCATAATGCTTTCAGGTTGAGGTTAGCCACAGTAATGGGCAAATATTCCAATCTAGTTGAGCAGACAAGAGGTGACAGATGTTCATGCTATCCATTGTCTTATTACATTGTATTTGCTGATTTTCTGGAAAAAATGTTATTGCTGGGAAGGAGATTCTTTTTGCTAGCTTTTCTTTTCTTTTTTTACCTTTTGATTTAAAAACCATCAAGCTAAACATTAAAACATTCAAGTAAATCGTTCTTATATCAGATTATTGTGTTCAGGGCTGTCCCAACCTTTGCCCACTAACAAAATAATTCTTCCTGCATAGCTAACCAGTAACAATCTTGCAACAAAATTAAAGGGGGGGGGGGGAATTGTAAAAGTTAGAAAGAAATGTCAGCTACTCTGCGGTTCAAAGTCAGACACATATAATGAAATGGATACTCAATCAGAAGACTTACAGAAAAAGATCAAAATTAATCAAGAACTTACCTATTGCCAGATACGTCTAAGACTTGTAATTTGCTCAAATTTCCTAGCTCTTGTGGGAGTCGTAATAGCTTATTTTCTCGTAATGATAACACTCCCAATTTGCTGCATTTGCCTATCTGTTGGTTACAAATACAAACAGAATAAAAAAAGATAAATAAATGGAGGAATAAATTTCATAATTCAAACATGTAAAGGTCAAGAAGGACCATGTCGTACAAACTATTGCAGGCATCAAATATTTATTGACAAATGAGCATTCTAATTTAAAGATTTATTTCCTGTAAAAGCATTCAAATATATTAGGGAAATTTTTTGTTAATAGTGAGCTTAGTGAGCTCAAAAACGTTTTTTCTAGTACAAACCTAAAAAAAAATGTTAATCTCACAAATCTCTGAATGAAAATAAAAGCAAATCACACATTTCTGTTAAAAAGTAATCTTGACAATAAAGAGGTACTAAAGATTTCTTAAAATGATCAATTAATGAAAACAAACCTCTACTGGTATCTCTGTCAGCCTGTTCCTATCAACATTCAGATTATGAAGATTTTTCAGCTTGCCTATAGAATTTGGAAGATCCTATGGAAGAGAAAGCAAACCAAATAATAATAGCTCGTTAAAAACACAACACAAAATAAACTGAAGCTGTGGCATGATGTTTCTTCGATGAAGCCATCCCAGTAGAAACTTTCCAGATTACCTTTTCTCTCTTTGTGCCGTTCTTTCACTTTTCTTATTTAAAAAATGTTGACCTAGATTGGACTATCATCGGACCGAGGAAAATGCCAGGCCTTGGGATGGCTCCGAGGTACAATATAGTCCAATCTAGGTCAAAATTTGTATTCTTACAGCCTTTGTCATCATGGACTAAAATTTATTGAAAAATAAGATAAAAACAGAAAAATCAAATCAAAACTTCATTTAAAGAGATTGTTATTTGTTTCAAAATAAACAACCGTTATTTTTTGGTAGGGGAGAGAAACCAATACGCCGTGTCAAACCAACCATCTAGATCTAGTTCAATGTCAAGGTAAGCGGGCGGTGATGGGGTCAAGTACACCCTTTATCCTTATTAACTTTAATTAGCAGAAAAAAAATCAAACCAAGACATTATTTAAATAGATTACTGTTAGTCCCAAATTAAACGTTCAGTTTCTTTTGGTGAAGGGAAGAAATCATTGCAGCTTGTGAAACCAATCAGTTAGATCTAGTGAAGTTCAAGATTAGCAGGCGGGTGATAGAAAAATCCCCAACCCGCTTTTACCTCTTTGATACTACTAGTGGAGTGTAATAGCATAAACACTTGCCTGCTGGTGCTCTAATAATTAAACTGATATTATCATAGGTTGAACATTACTTACTGAGAGGAGGTTTTCTGTCAGAATCAACTCTTGCAAACTTTCACAACTGGAATAAAGAAGTAGCAAGAAAACAGTGAGATTAAGCTCAGAGCATGTTATTTTACAACAGGATGATATCTGCAAATCAAAGGTTTTGAAGAAAGCATCAAATGTATGCTTCAATGAACCTGTTAAAACGGTGAATATAGGAAATAAGAAAAAAAATTGAGAGAAAATGGAATATTACCTGCCAATTTGTGAGGGAAGAACAAGCAGCCGATTAATATCCACTTTCAGAATAGCAAGCTTCTTCATAAAGCCTGCAAAAAAATTTGGGGTCATTTTAAGATGAGAAAAAGTTTTACTAAACAAAAAAACAACAAAAAATGTTTTAAACAGATTTTCATTATTCTTTTCAGAAACATTTCTACTTTTTGTCTGCAATCGAGCAATAACCACGAAGCCACAAAACGATGTGTGACATACTTTATGGAAATTTGGCTTGCATTTTTAGCATGACATTTAACATATACACATTGACAGTCCCTGTAGGCATATCTAGTTGCAAACGATAAATAGGTCACATACTGGTAACACATTAGCTGTGATCACTTTTTTTAAAATTGTTTTTAAATATTTAAATAAACTATTCACTGATATAGCACAATTTTTTGTACAGAAATCGATTACACAAAAATTATTGCTTGGTTCACAGAAGTTTCAATATTTTCAACTACTCGTTCTGCTATAATTTATATAAAAATCAATTAATATGTGTAAGGATGCCAAAGTAAGAAAAAAGTAGGAAACATAGACATAGTTATCAAAGTTTTGTATATGTGGGAGCAAAGCAGCCACCAAAATTTTGTTTGATTGTTAATCTATAGCATGGCAACACATGTGACAAAGTCTGATAGTGATAACATATACCGCAGGCCAACTTACCAATACCATCGGGCAGGTATTCTAGGAGATTTTGAGACAAACACAAATCTGTCAAACTCTGCAATCCCCCAATTTCCTCGGGTAGAGCATCCAACTGGTTCTCAGCAACATCCAAAATGGACAGCTTTTTCAAATTGCCAATTTCCTGAGAATGACGAAAAAGCATTAAGTGTTAAGCAGGAAATTCGGACAAATGGTTTGAAGCTAAATAAACCTTCCATTGATGTCAGAATACATGAAATATTCCAAAAATTAAAACAAGATTCTAGACATGAGCCAAACTCTTAAAGCAAATTTTTTGCTGTTAACTCAAAATAGAGCCATGTAACAATAAAATTATTTGATCATTAAAAATATTTCCCCCATGGGTGAAATTCTAAATGGAAGACTAAAGAAATAAAATTAAAACTGACCTTATGATGCTATATTCAAATTTTATGGGATCAAAATTGATGCAGTACATAAGCATGTCTACAATTCTTTCAGGAACACATTTGCATTAAGATCAATGACAAATTCAATGTGATTACATCCATTCTTATACTATCACTAGAGTCTCATTCATGATGAGAGATATCTAGAGCAATCATTTCCCATCAAATTCATTAGGATTTACTCCTAATCCATAATTTTCTCATATATGTGGGAAAATGAAAGTATGTAATCTCGTACAAAAATGTTGATGGATCAATGTAACACTCGTCAATTATCTTTTATATGATCCTTTCAATAATTATAGATTATTACTCTCTAGATTGAGAGTTGAACAAAGCATGTTTTGTGGTGTCCTTTATACAAATCATTATATGTGTGTCATGTCGTATATTTTAGCTTCTTCATAATCAATCTTCCCTGGGAAATAACATAAAAGGTGAGGGGAAGGGAGTGGTAGGTCTCTTAATTCGTATTATCTTAAACAAAATCTGATAATTTTGCACTGACAATTTATCAAAGTGATAAGAATGAAGTAAAATATGGTCTAGATTTAATAAATCTTCGCAGAGAAAAAAATGCTGACAATCAAAACTTTAATTTGACAGGATGTTAAGGTAGTCAGTTCAATGTTAATGTTCATCTAATCAATAAAAAGATCATCCGTGCTAATACTGTTCTAAAAAAAAAACGTTGCATTATCATACATAATTATGTTGTTGACCTTTTGTGCAACATATAAAAATGACACAAGAACCTATACGAAGCATCAAACAAAACAGTCAAAGAAATGGTCTTTGTGATAAAAAAAAAAAACAAGGGCAAAAAAGACTGCCAACTTGTTAACAATAAATTACAAGATAAAAAGAATCATCTTATATGACATTCACTATTTTACATGATCAGGAATATTTTTGCCCAAAATCTTGTTAAAAACTTCTTGTGAGAGGGAGTACAACAATCTGTGGTAAAAGTGCACATTTTGGCAACGCATTGCCCCCTTGCTCTTCTCCTTGTTACTTTTATTATTCTACTTCTGACGACCCCAAGCTCATGACAATACTTACTGGAGGT
>JAXRKP010001310.1:35000-40000 GCA_037039925.1 Doris montereyensis | reverse complement strand
CCCAACCTTTTTGATTTAAAGATTCCAATAGATACAGATACCATGGCAAATCAATAGTGAAAGGTTTCCAATCAAGTGCATAGCACTGAGAATGAACCTCTTTTATCAACAAAAATCAACCCAGACTTTTTTCGATTTCATTGAAATCCCTCTACCATGTGCAAAAACCAGCAGCAACCGCTAAACCACTGGCCAAACATCAATGTGTCAGATAACATTGTAAGATATTACAGAAAATGAGTTTTTACACACAACACACCTCTGGTGTATGTGGCATTGAGAGATGAACGAGAGAGAGAGAGATGAGAGAGAGAGATAGAGGACGAGAGAGAGAGAGAGGAGAGTGTTACTTACGCATATTTAGTGAGTGCCCTGGAAGGAGGAGACGGGAGTGAGGTATGGGGAGGTAGAGACGAGTGGGGAAGTGAGGGAGAGGGAGATTGAGGATAGAGGCTCTGCAAAGACAGCTCGACAGTATTAGAGGAGAGCTTGAAGTGAGTGATAGAGAGAGAGTATTACTAGAGATGAAAGTGTCGCAGGCGAGAGAAAGGGAGGTGGACGAAGTGAGGAATGGGGAGGGAGAGAGTTTGTGTGGAGTAGAGTTGAGTGGGGAGAGTGAGAGAATTGAGATAGGAGAGGAAAGGAGAGCGGGGAGCTGGGAGAAAAGGAGGTAGTGGAAATGGGGGATGACTGAGAGGAGAGTGAGTGAAGAGAGAGGGGGGAGGTGTGAGGAATTTGGGAGAGGAGAGAGTGAGGCCTAGCAGAGAGAGAGTACGAAGCCTGAGTGATCCTCTGGAGAGTGCCGATTGAGAGGGGTAGAGGATGAGCAGAGAGTGGGAGGAGAGGAGACGAGGAGAGATTGTAGACATGAAAGAGAGAGGTAGCTGGAGAAGAGAGAAAGGAAAGGGGGGAGGGGGGTAGGGAGGAGATGAGATCCGGGCTAAATGAGGGTGAGCGAAGGATGGAGAGTAGAGAGAGCCCTAACCTCTGACTTAAGGATGATAAGAAATACGGTGGCGAGAGACGGAGGGAGAGAGTGAAGTGAGAGAGAGAGAGAGGTAAGAGAGATGGAGAGAGAGAGGGAGATGAGAGCAGGAGTAAGAGTGAGAGAGGGAGAGAGAGTTCAGATGGAAGTGAGAGAGGAGCGAGGATGATGAAGACGCGAGAGAGAAGAGAGGAGGGATGAGAGAGAACGAGAGACGAGGATGAAAGGGGAGAGAGAGACGAGGGATAGGGGGAGGGAGATGTGGTGGAGAGAGATTGGATGAGGGAGAGAGACGTCAGGCTCTGTCTCTGTCTGTCTATTGAGTTATAGTGACCACATCCCACTCATATACATTCCAAGACTTTCCTCACAATGCAAAAATGCGTTGACATCACATACATACTCATCTCATCCTCTCACACATAATCAGACTATCAAAAATATATGTTCTGCTCAAGAATATGTCTATTCACTTTAAAACATTTACTAAATGGTTTCTCATGTTCCAAAAAGTGTTAAAATACACTTCTTTCTTTCATTTTTTAACCCGCCCAAACATTCTTCATAAAGACAGTCGAGGGAATGTGAAGAATGTCGAAACCCAAAAAATCCTATTGAGTTATAAGTGACCACATCCCACCATATACATTTAGACACAATGCAGAAATCGGACATCACATACATACACTTAAACACACACACACACACATATATTCCCAAGGGCCTGTCCATCAATATCAGTCTGCAAGAAATCAGATGGCTAAATTCTCAGAGGCACCAGGGTTTCCTCAGTCATCTTTCCCGCCTCTGTTAACCAGTCACAGAAATTTGCCGTGTCTGTGGTATATGTAATGAGGAGGGGGAGGGGGTTTAGGAGGTAGAGATCGGAAGAGAATGAGATGGGAGGCAAAAATTCAGAGACGTAATGCAGGAAGCATGGTGATGTGGTGGTGGTGAGGCAGAGAGAGAGAGAGAGAGAGAGAGAGAGAGAGAGAGAGAGAGAGAGAGAGAGAGAGAGAGAGAGAGAGAGAGAGAGAGAGAGAGAGAGGGAGAGAGAGAGAGAGAGAGAGAGAGAGAGAGGGAGAGAGAGAGAGGGAGAGAGAGGGAGAGAGAGAGAGAGAGAGAGAGAGAGAGGGAGGGAGAGAGAGAGAGAGAGAGAGAGAGAGAGAGAGAGACAGACAGACAGAAAACAGACAGAGACAGAAAGAGAGAGAATGAGAGACAGAGAAAAGAGAGACAGAGAGAGAGAGAGACAGAAAGACAGAATGAGAGAGAGAGAGAGAGAGAGAGGGAGAGAGAGGGGCGGGGGGGGAGGAGGCGCAACAAATACAGTGAATGGACCAGACGACCCGGAAGAGGAAAACGAAAGGCCAGTATTAAAGGCAAAATGATCGATATGACTGGAGAAAGAGGCGGAGAGCTTGAAGGAAGAGAGCCACAACAAATCCAGTAGGGAGCTTTGCTTCTCCGTTTGTTTGCAATGAAATTCACCCCCTCCACCATAATACGTGGTGATCTCCGTTTGTTGCAATGAAATTCACCCCTCCACCATAATACGTGGTGATCTCCGTTTGTTGCAATGAAATTCACCCCATCCGCCATAATACGTGGTGATCTCCGTTTGTTGCAATGAAATTCACCCCTCCGCCATAATACGTGGTGATCTCCGTTTGTTGCAATGAAATTCACCCCATCCGCCATAATACGTGGTGATCTCCGTTTGTTGCAATGAAATTCACCCCTCCGCCATAATACGTGGTGATCTCCGTTTGTTGCAATGAAATTCACCCCCTCCGCCATAATACGTGGTGATCTCCGTTTGTTGCAATGAAATTCACCCCCTCCGCCATAATACGTGGTGATCTCCGTTTGTTGCAATGAAATTCACCCCATCCGCCATAATACGTGGTGACTTCAGAGTGAAATATGACGAAACAGCAAGATATGTAAGTTCAAGAGGGAAAGAAAAGAAGAAGGACCTACCGCCAACCGTCCACCAGTGTTCTCAGAGTGACTGAAGAGGACACAGCCAGATGAAAGACATCCAAGTTTCACTGAAATATATCTGGTGCACCAGTACGGTGATCTCGGTGTGAATTAAGAGGAAACGGTAGGATAAAAGTTACGTGAAAAGAGCAAAAAGAAAGAAGCAGGACTTTACCAGTAGCCCCGCCAACCGCCCGCGAAAGACATCCAAGAATGGAATGACAAAAACTAAGGACCGACCACCGACCAACACCACAGCATAATATCACATTGGCATACAAAAATAGAGTCGATGATGATGATGATGATGACGATAACGATGACGATAACGACGAAGATGTTGACGATACCTCCTTTGAATTGTTCTTTTTGTTGTTGTATTTTTGTTTCTTTTATTGCAAATTTACACCGCCTACATACCTTTGATTGATTGAACGTCGCCGCGATCACCATATTATGCAGTGATCGCAGGGTGAACCGAGAGGAAACAGCAGTATAAAAGACAGAGGAGAAAAAGTCAAAGAAAGAAGAAAAGACCTACCAGCTGCGCCCGCAAACCACCCACGTCCACGTGTGTGGTGATATCGGGGCGAAAGAAGATTAAGAAACATATTATCAAGAGACGGAAGACCTGAAGACGACATGTAAAAGAGCGAAAGGAAAGAAGTCGGGATCTACCAGAGCTACGAATATTAATAATAAGTAAAATATCGCGAGACATTTCGCACCCCTTTGTCTGAGGTGAGGAAAAACAATGGACTACGATGAAACTGATGGGAGGGAGGAACTGGACTGGTGACATGATTGATACAAAATATCAAACAAAATAAATTTATAAGGAAAAATGGGAGGAAAAACCGAGGTGGGTGGAAGGCGAAACCAGACGGTGGCAGGCAAGCAAGCAAGCAATCCTAGAAAGTGGAAATAGGAAGAAAAAAGTGGGAATCGAAAATAGGACACACACACACATACAGAAGACAGACAAGAGTTGACGACAACGACAGCCAACCCAAAGCAGACGATAAATCAATATCAAATCACACGTCTTTAGGGTGGAGCTATTTGGCGTCTCGGAGCAACAACGGCCCCAGAGAGCGAGGTTAACAAACCGACGAAAGGCTGGAACTAAAGCGATTAATTCTGTGAAGGCTGGACCGAGGTGAAGCAGGAGAAGCAATTGTAACAGATCTCCATCGCTTATAAAACAAATGGCTTTTTTTGCTTTTTTTTCATCTTAAATCACATTCTTTCAATGAGTACAAGGACGCACATAGATTTTCTCTCTCTCTCTCTCTCTCTCTCTCTCTCTCTCTCTCTCTCTCTCTCTCTCTCTCTCTCTCTCTCTCTCTCTCTCTCTCTCTCTCTCTCTCTCTCCTCCTCTCTCTCCTCTCTCTCTCTCTCTCTCTCTCTCTCTCTCTCTCTCTCTCTCTCTCTCTCTCTCTCTCTCTCTCTCTCTCTCTCTCTCTCTCTCTCTCTCTCTCTCTCTCTCTCTCTCTCTCTCTCTCGTATGAATATGCATTATGTGTATTGCATGTATTATTACGTGTTATATGTCAGTTGAAGATTGACAAGTATAACAATGGGAGACCCCCACCATGTTGATGAACAATTGAAAAGCTCCGGGAGATCAGCACAGATGCTAGATCTAGATACGAGACAAGATCGTTTCATTGACACAAATATGGGTGAATGGAATAACCATTCACATCTATAGAAAAGCAAGAAATCATAGAACAGATTTTGTCAAATTTTGAGTAAGAGAAAGGTCACGGGATGATGACGACAAGAAAACGCAGGCGGTTTCAGATATAATGGAAAATGAAAGAAAAGTGAAGCATATTGCTGTTCATCCGATTATTCAAATTGTGGACCGAAAACCAAACAATCGTCTATGCAGCCGGCCGAAAATAAGACCTTTATGAGAACAGAAGCGCCCAAACGAAGACAAGTGCGAAGTTCGCAAAACCAACAAAATCACTAGAAGCGGTAAATCCAATGCAAAAGCGGAAATAGCTTTGAAGAAAAAAGA
>JAXRKP010001310.1:25000-30000 GCA_037039925.1 Doris montereyensis | reverse complement strand
CATTCTCAAACAAACATCACATTATATCCACAACCAATATTATGTCCTTCAATAATGAACGCTCTCTCACTCACACACACACACTCACTCTCACTCTCTCTCTCTCTCTCTCTCTCTCTCTCTCTCTCTCTCTCTCTCTCTCTCTCTCTCTCTCTCTCTCTCTCTCTCTCTCTCTCTCTCTCTCTCTCTCTCTCTCCTTCTTTCTCTCTTTTATTTATTTCTTCGCCTCACCCCCTCCCGACCACCACTTTATTCACGGAAGTCTTACTGTTTAAATTAGTTCACGTGATTACAACGTCCTTCGTTTTCTCACATACATTCTTGGGAGATGATTTCTACAGTTTGCTTGCGTGTATGAGCGTGCCTGTTTATGTACACATTGTCTATTTAACTGTCCTACGAAACAAGTGACATAAAAGTAACACAGCACACAAACACACATATAGAATATTTTTTTTAAAACAGAGAAAAACTCAGGAGGTGTAGGCATAAAAGAATAACGAAAACTGCAGTGAATATCACACGAGACGAGGTGAGGCCAGGGGGGGGGGAATGGTGAGGGAAGGTGCCATGAAAACGCTCGTAAACAACACATTCAGACTAATTTACTACGTTCGATTACACAACACACATGGCTTTCTTTGTATACAATGTCACAAAAGATAAATGATTATTCGTCAATGAGATGGAGGGGAGCCGTTAAGTCAAGGTACACCCCACTATCTAACCCGGCACTCCCTGAACGTTTTCCTGAAACGAGTATGTTATACCTCGGATGGTATCAAATACGATTATTAAATCGAGTCAGTACTGATGCCGAGATTACGCGTGAAAGTACTATTCCAATTTTATATTGTAAAGCATGTCCAAAATGGCGGCTTAGGTGATTTGTTTCTTTGAAATTTACCGTGTCCACCATTGCATCGCTGTGACCTCAAGGTGAATTAAGAGGAAGCAGTAAGATGCACGATAAGTGGGAAAAAGAAGGAAATGAAAGAAGTAGGACCTACCATCAGAACCGCCAAACTCCCTTGGGGCGTAGGTGAATAAAAAAAATGTCTACTCAGACGGGGAAACTGAGACGTCCCTTGTATTTAACAGCATTTCTGGTCGGAAAATTCTTGAAATAAAAACGATCCTGGGTTCATTTAAAACCTTTAAAAGCAAAATATAGTCAATCTCAGTGGCCTGGTAAAAGAGCCTTTGACGCACACACACACAAAAAACCAACCACCTCATTTCATATAAATTATATACATAGATATACACCTGAATCATGCAGAAATACAACACACAAGCACATCGTACAGACACCCATATACACGTATGGGGCTGAGTTAATGTCACTATAATAAGCACTCCACAGAGAGTTGATGCATAGTATCTCAAATAAAAATACAAGACTTGAGTATTACCGTAAGCACGTATGTATGATTGTAAACTATATATATATACATCACGATCGGTAATAGATACAATAGGAAATGTGAGACATTTCCTTTCACTGCAATTCACCTCATTCATCATCATATGCGGTGGTTTCAGGGTGAATTGAGAGGAAACAACACGATGTGAGAGAATGAACGGAAAGAAGTAGAAACTACCAGTACCACCTGCCAACTTCGCTTAATGACAACTTTATTGCGTTGAAAGTGGACAAACAAACAATTTTAACGGTAAGTTGAACAAGAAATTATTTAAACACCTGTGTTGGCAGGCCGTGAAAAGAGATGGAGACGCACCGGTCGTGAAGAAACACTTAAAGACGAATGAGAGCAGATCGACACAGCACAGAATTCGATGAGTGTGCATCTTTTAGCATCACCCGAAGCATCAGGTAGGGAAAGACAAGCCAGCATGAATCAAAACAAGGAAAAGGGATTGCGTGGAAGTCACGTGCGTCTGATTACACGTACAAATTATAGTCTCACGTGCCTCAATTCTTACCAGCATGCAGGTTACGGCTTAAGAAAGGCAACGCGAATTTCTTTAAAAACACACAAACCCAGTGAGTTTACAGCGAGAAGTCCAGTGATAAGAGCACATTTCGCGCCTGTCTTAACATTAACATACTAAATATATATATATATATATATATATATATATATATATATATATATATATATATATATATATATATATATATATATATATATATATATATATATATATATATAAAGATAATTCGACGGCTACATCAACGCTGCTCTCTTCATTCGGCATAAAATGCAACAACAGTGAGTATAATACACTCTGCTTGCTTTACAAATTTGGCAGAACATGCGGTTCATTCACTCACAGCTTTTTCTGACGTAGATAACCCAAACAAGACATGCATAATCGTGGTTGTAATTGCAGCAAAAAGCTCCATGATGCAAATTTTCAATACATATTTATTATTTTGTTCTTTTAGTTACATTTCGAAAGTAAATTCCTACGAGTATCAGAAAAAATGGGGGAACATGGAGTGATAAGAGAGGTTCGTGAGACTCGCAATAACAAGTTGGCACTTCGCAAACTATCTGAAGACATTAATTACTTTCCCAACTGAAGCGAAAATTATTGCCCATGGATGTCTGTGTACAAAAATAAGGCCTGTACATAGGACCTCTCAAGTTCTCCTTGACGTCCCCCTCCCCCCCACTAAAGAACCAACGCAGGTTAGATTCTGTCAATCACCATTTTCGAACTAGAGCGGATAAGTTGGCTCTCAACAGGCGGAATCCTAGAGAAAATCGTTCTAATCAACATATAGAAAGCCAACAGCAATATGAAAGATATAAGTAAAAGAGTGAAAGGAAAGTAGAAGTGGAGTACCTACCAGTAGCACCGGCCAACCGCTCACATAGAACGCGGATCGCCCAACGATGTAAATTGTGATCTACCACCTGAGCGTAAACGCGCCCCACGTCCTCCATCTCAAAATACCGCAAATATCAATCTGCCCTCTGACATAATTAAAAGTGTATGAAAGACACACACGTACAACAAGACCGCATAATATTATATAGATCTATGTAATATTTCGTGTCAGAAAAAAGTACACCGTATTCAGACATAGGACGGGGCAGGTTAAAACACATCTCTGGATGGAACGTCAGCCGATCCACTGTCTTCGAGTCAGGAACGTCGACTTTGGAAACAATACCCTGCAGGAAAGAATGCGGGACGGAGGAGAAGGGGTGATGGGACAAACCTATGCGTCGTGGCAAGATGCTGAATTTGCACACGCTCTTACTATTACAAAAGAGTGTCTAGAGACGATCTTTTGCTATTTCTTCTTGTACCATCATGTTGTACTTTGGTCACGATAGAGCTTACCAAAGGGTTGGCGGGGGGGGACGTTTTCATCGCAACCATTAGTTTTCTGTTTACCTCGAAAGTCTAGACAGAAAGGTATTCAATCATAGACAACGTCGAGCATGGCCTATGGATGTAAAGATAAGGCTTTTTGGAGCAAAATCTTGCCGCTGTGAGAAAAACAAAGCAAACCAACAGAACAGCGAGCGGAAGACTAGCTTTTGCGACAACAAAATTAGAAATACAATTAAGAGGGTCACAAATGAAATTTTGGCGGTGTCAAATAAAAACGCAAGCAGTGAATAGGAAGGGCCACCGTCAGCCTTTCAACGACAGAAAAAGGGGGTAAGATTGAGTGGTAAACTTTCATTAAAATATATTTTTTTTAAAAGGATGGATCAGGCGGAGTTGTCGCTGATAAGAAAAGATGAACAACTATGAGTGCCCCAAGAATGGGACCACGAAAAGCCTCTTCGATGAGTGCCCCAAGTCTGAAACGCTCCTTCAGAACAAGAGCTCTGCACAAGAAAGTCCGGTCCCAATTATAATCGTGATTCGTGAGCGACGACGAGGTGTTTGCTTGCTTGCAGGCGAGAGGGAAGTGGGATGGAAGGAGATAGAGAAAAGGTTGGAGGGAGATAGACAGAGAGATACAGGAGGGGCGGGAGTGAAAACTTCTTGTAAGACAACCATCAAAAATTTGAGTGTAAATTTAATGTAACCCCAAAAGAAAGATTTCAAATCTAAAGAAAATAATAAACAAGTCGCTGGAATAGATGCACTTTTTTTAAGGATCTCAATAACTAAAAAAAAATTCTAATTTGAACAATGAGATAGATGAAAACGATGTTTTAAAAAGGATCAATAGTTCATTCAACTTTCATTTTCGCAATCTGATAACGACACTCTTGCAACTAGGTTTCTTTTAATACCTCGTACTTATCGGATGATATTGTTTTTCTAACTTCTCTTATTGAGGGGAACAGGATTGCCAAAGACTCGATCCTTCAGATATCCTTACAGAAAGATATCACAGGGGTTAAGATCAGGGCTTTTGGACTGGCACTTTTCGAAAAAAAAAGTTTCTGTAAGGCAGTCCATCATATACTTACAATAATGGACGGTCTCAAATTCTAGCTCGCAACCACGCGTACCTTATGAGTGACGTAGGTTTTATCCTTTCGTTCACTTGGTCGTCTCCACTCCCTATGTTGGTGCATGTAAACATGCGTGTATATATATATATATGAGAGAGAGAGAGAGAGAGAGAGAGAGAGAGAGAGAGAGAGAGAGAGAGAGAGAGAGAGAGAGAGAGAGAGAGAGAGAGAGAGAGAGAGGAGGGAAGGAGAGAGAGAGAGAGAGAGAGAGAGAGAGAGAGAGAAAGAGAGAAAGAGAGAGAGAGAGAGAGAGAGAGAGAGAGAGAGAGAGAGAGAGAGAGAGAGAGAGAGAGAGAGAGAGAGAGAGAGAGAGAGAGACCTAAAATCAGCGTGCCTTGGCTAAAAAACAAAAATTGTGAGTTGAAAGACATGAAATGGTCATACTATTATTGTCAGTTTGACACTACCGGGCTCATTGAATGAAGTTCATCCCGACCTACCTGTGCTGTACACAATCCAAATGAGGATGAATATAATAGCATTATGATAGAAAGACATAATCATATAAAAGAAGGAAAGGAAAGGAGTAGGACCCATCAACTG
>JAXRKP010001310.1:7500-22500 GCA_037039925.1 Doris montereyensis | reverse complement strand
GTGGGCACGAGAGAAGGAAAATTTGCAAGCAGGCAATAACAAACAAATGATGAACAAACAGACACACTCCGAAAAAGCAGGAAAACGGACAGGCCGGCAGAGAATAGAAACTACAGCGAGCCGATGAGGGGCTGAAGGGCCAAGGCAATGAAAACAAAATGAACGCCATCGAAGAAAGTGGGGCACACAAAAGAAGAAGAAAAAAGAAGCCAACGCTGAACAAAGGACCATAGACGTAAAGATTTAAGCTGCTGTAAGAGAGAGATTGAGAGATTGAGAGAGAGAGAGAGAGAGAGAGAGAGAGAGAGAGAGAGAGAGAGAGAGAGAGAGAGAGAGAGAGAGAGAGATGATTGAGACACAGGGGGTCACTGTCATTTAAAGAAACACACACACGTACTATATCAAAACATGTACACAGAAAGGGAAACCGTGGAAATAATGTAACAAGGCGTATGAAGGTGACAAAGAGCAACAAACGCCCCGGAAAACGGAAAGACATTTTTTGCGGCCTAGACCAATCATTTCGATCCGTTTAACTTCGATTGTTCTGAAATCAAGCACATCGCCTATGTTATTCCGATTTCTCTGTAAGATGAAGACGACAAGGCGTCTTTGTCCATCGAACGATCAGCTGATTACCCATTGCCATTTCGCATTTAATAAACGGAAACCAGAACCCCCACACTAATCAACCACGATCGTGATTCACACTGCAACCATGGAGGGGCCTCGGTAGTCCAGAGGCAACGCGTTGGCATATCAACCTAAAGGTCCCGTCAATAGTTGAACATTTTTCTCGAGTACAACCTATCCCCCTGGCCCAAGTAGGACCTATCAGCAGCGTCCGTCACGATCTTCGTGGTGTTATTAATAATGCAAAAGGAAATGGAGAAGGAAAAAAAACATAGTTGTGGATATGGGTAAAATCAAATCTTTTTTTTTTAAAGTAACCATGGAGACAAAGTAAGGACTTAAATTACGGCAACACCTCGTTAAACCATCACCCGAACACATCAATTCAAACAAGCTGTAACAAGGACGTTTGGGGAGGTGTGAATCATGCATCATAGAAAGTTGACTCGAGGGACCTTCACCTCTACGGGAATTTTGAACGCATAATATTATTCTATTATTATTATGCCAACATGGCCATAACAAGTGTATTCTGTGACCTGGCGAACATCGACTGCAGCCGCAATGAGATGACATGGTCGCCCAGAACAGGATGCTCTGGATAAAACTAACTAACCTGCACCCTTTTCTGCTAAAGAAATAAATCAAATGAGTCGAGGGATAGATTTATGGACAGAACCGGAGTTGTTGGGGGGGGGGGGGGGGCGAAAAAAAACCAATCTTATCGTCATTTATGTTCGTCTTCACTCTTTTGTATTATACTTGCAAATTGTTCACTTAATCAAACAGCGCGACAAAGGACTTAGCTTATCAAACATATGACAAATTTAAAATGCTTCAACGTGCCAATGAGCGTCACATTCTACAGTTAAAACCACACCTGCTTACGTCAATAAAAGGGAGAAGCAATCATTACAATGCTCTCCCAAAAAAAAAAAAAACAACAGAAAAAGCCGTTAACACATAAAATGATCAAAGCACAGAAAAATACAAAACAGAAAATCAAAAGTCAAGATTAAAAGGACATGCATGCTAAAATGGTCAACATAATTGTTTGTTGGTCACAGAACCCAGATTGAATAAATAGACTGCACATTTCAAAAGCGAAAGGTCCGCGTGGGTTTTTTTTTTAATTTTTGCTTCATTGAAACTTACCCTGTCCACCAAATACGGCGATCTCAGGGTTAACAGCAAAAGGAAAGAGAAGTGAAACAGAAAAAAGAAGGACCTATCAGCAGCGTCCGTCACGATCGTGGTATTACTAATAATGCAAAAAGAAATGGAACGAAGAACAATGGCACCACACTGAATGCCCATGATCTTACTATACAAACGCACACGAAGCAGAGCGAATCAGCTACCGAATGAAAAGGGATTTAAGAAACTAGCAGTATTACTATGATGAAAGAAGAGGAGTGAATGAGCGAGGGATAGAAAGAAACGTTCCTAGAGATGGATGTGTGAATGCTCGAAGTCCGGACAAAGAAAACAAGAGGAGAAAGGAGCACAGAATAAGGTAACAAGAGCGAGTTAAGAGGGAAAGGTTTTAAGATGACAGAGAGCGGGAGACACTCTTCCCACAAGAGCCAAATAATGAGAGAGAGAGAGGATTATCTCCATTGGAATGCTCCGGGGAATTTGGCACAAAAAATCTGACGCCACGATGAAGGAACGTGCGTCATCGTGAAGGCTGAAAATCCAACAACTAGCGCTGAAGTTTTGGAAAGCACGACAGATTGAACAAGAAGACTGTAAGGAGATGGAAAAGATAAAAGCAACGACCAAAAAATGCAGGAATAAAAACTGACAACAGAGAAAAACCGTTGGCGCACACAAACTGTTTACGCACGGTAATGAAAGTAATCAATAACATAAGACTCCAAATTCAGGAGATAAAAGAGAGAGAGATAAAAGAGAGAGAGAGAGAGAGAGAGAGAGAGAGAGAGAGAGAGAGAGAGAGAGAGAGAGAGAGAGAGAGAGAGAGAGAGAGAGAGGTACTACAAACTACAATATAATAAGAAAGGAGGGACTGCAGACAAGGCTATGGAACAGACGCAATGTGTTGAACTTTACAGGTACACGCGGAAGAGATGATAGAGTGCGTGCGCATGGTCATTTTATTACACGATTAGAAGAAACACGAAGACGGCTGAACTAGTAAGATAGTTCGCAAGAAAAGAAAAAATAACTTTAATGTAAAAGTAAATCTTATCAGCAATCAAGGTTCTAGCTTTCATGACAAACATTTTAGATCATCTGCAATTCATATGAAGTTTGATAACAATAGGTGTGCTAATATTTCATATTTAACGCCCACAACAGCTTCCTCATTGATAAAAACCCCAAGATAACGAAACACTTAAAACTCAGGACAGCCATGACATAAGGTCATCTCTCTCCTACTCACAACTACAGTGTTTCATTGAAGTTCACGCCGTCCGCCAATTGCGGTGGTCACATGGCGAATTAAAGTTAAGAGGAAACAGCACGTTGAAAGACTGTGTCAAAGAATGAAAGTGAGGAAGAAGCCCCGCCAACCAACCACACAATGATTACATAAAACTACACTAGCGCAGCGAAACAATGAAGCCAAAGATAAACAAAAAACCAAAGCAAACGTACTAAAAAAAAAGAGTTTATCGAGTTACAAAAATAATATAGGATTCAGATGACAGGCGAGTGGATAAACGGATCAAAAGTGACATCCACCAAACAACACAGTATGCTCGATAGTAATGACAACCCCCCCCCCCCCTACCCAACTGAGATACTTACCCTTTGGCCAGTGGGTTACAGCTAAAATCCAAAACTTGTAAATTTTTACACTGCTTAATGGAGTCAGGAATTTCAAAAAATATCTGAAAATGGAGAAATGGAAGAGAAATCGATAGAACCACATTGCATGAATACAAAGAATATAAATTTTTACACTGCTGGGTGTCAGGAGTGTCTGAAAATGGAAGAGAAATTGATGAGTCACAGATAGGATATGAATAAGGTAGACTCTAATGATTTAATAAATGAAACGTGGTTTACTTCAAATTCAATATGCATCCCCAAGGGCTGAAATTTCGGGTTTAAGTTAAAAATAGAGTTTTATCTGAAATATTGTTTTCACTACCAACAGGAATTTTGAACATTTGAAAAGACCAGATCACACATAAAACTACACTAGCGCAGGGAAACGAATGAAGCCAAAGATGAACAAAAACCAAAGCAAACGTACTAAAAAAAAAAGTTTATCGGGTTACAAAAATAATATAGGATTCAGATGACAGGCGAGTGGATAGACGGATCAAAAGTGACATCCACCAAACAACACAGCATGCACGACAGTAATGACAACCCACCCCCCCCCCCCCACTACACACAGCACCTGCATACCAAATACACTGTATTGATTTCTCCGATTGGTTGATAAGTTTTCGAAATGAATCATAGTAAAGCCTTGGGGGTTGCAAAAAGGAGCAAATGTACCGAAGTTGCTTATTTGTAACGGGTCATCTGTTTTATTGCCATATAATATCGTTACATATAAAGCATACCCAAAGAACGTTTTACTTTTCGACCACTTCCCAAATATGACTCGGTGCCAGAATAATGGATTCAGCTTTTCTGCATGAACCATTGTGAGATGGACAAAATATGGGGAGGGTGGTTATTATTTGCCGGCGGGGATGGGGGGGGATGTACAGCACATAAAAAATACATACGTGTACGTTAAGATAAAAAAAAACAGCTCTACATTATGACGCCAGTAGATTTAACCATTGGAAAATGGAGTTAACCGTTTGACTTTTTGACCACTTCCTAAATCAAACATGATGGTACCAGTAAGAAAATAATGGATCCAACCTATCTTCATAGACGTGGGAGAGGTGGGGAGACCACCAAAATAAACAATACATTACGTAGTCGGGGAGAGCGATACTACCAGAGACCCTAACGATCCTTGCTTAAAAATGACAATCAAATCTGGAATAAAGAGAATTTCATTCAGAGGGCATATATAGAAGCAGAGGACTTCTTTTTCTTTCTCTGTTTCCGTTTTCGGTTTTGGGGGGGGGGGGGGTTAGTTGCCGTTGCCATTTCATGTTTATATTTACGCTAGATCTTTTACGATCGCAGAATGGGAAAGAGATTAAAGTACGTGCCATCAAATCGACACAATTCTGTTCAAAGTTCCTGACACTGACCCACATTTCTGTCAGCCAGGAGATCTCTCTTACAACACCAAACCAGGGAGGCGTAATTGATTAACTTGGCTTGGCTGCACGATTAACGGTGTATTTACAATACAAAAAAAATGCCCCAGGTAAGGGAATAAAAATGATCTGACACGGGGAAAGAGCCATGCAAATAGTTGAGCCATCACGCAGGAAGAGAGCAACGACGATGTAACAAGTTACTATTAAAGACAGGCAATACGAATTAGTAAATTAAAGGTGATTTTTTGTTTGTCGGTGAGAGTACAGCGATGAACGAACACATCACATGGGAATTACTTTAAGGACCCGACATTGCTGGCTTGTTGTCTCCCTTTCTAGCAAGGATGGTGGGATAACATTAGAAGTACAGCGAGACGACACGAGTAATTAACAATGTCACGAATAGCACTAATTAATTCGCGACCTGCGATCAACCTCACAAGGTTTTCTTTGGCCTCTTCTAACAGCCTATTGTCTTTCCTGCGCACCACACTCTAAACACTGTGGACAATGGCAAGTTCAAAGGTCAGCGCTCGGCTAGTCAAAGATAACAGGCGTTACTTGACGTACACACAAACAATTCTCAAGACCTAGAATCTATATAATATCTTCATACTCACATACATGTACAGGCTATGATCATATCAGGTATGGGCTAAAAATATCAACTTCATAAATGGACTGCTCTCTGGTTTGTATTTGTTCTTTGAGGGGGGGCTTAATTTTAATTGGGGAGGGAGAGCTTTAAATCTTTTTTGGGAGTGGGGGTCCTTTTCTTTTTCAGCCTGGAAAAGGGCCATGACGTTCCCTGATTCTAATATTCGTATACCTTGCATCAGCAAATTGCCAATAAAAATGAAATGTGAAGAGTGAAGTGTGGAAAATTGTTTTAAATACATGTAGCACAAATGTCATGTCGTTAACAAAGTAAACAATGTGGAACAAGTAGGAGTTCATATCTTTTGGAAATGCAGACGATTCACAAACAAACAAAAATCTTTTCATAGTGCAAAGGAAACCCTTTTCATAGGAAAGTCGGAAGGCATAGTTGGGCACATCTTCTTACTTCAGGTTGTTTGTCAAACAAGAAATAATGCAATGCGTCGTGCACAGAGGTATGCAATAATGCTGGGGCATAACTTATTATGCTCGGTGTTTTGTGTTGTTTTCTTTTATCGTAACAGACAGGTAACAATAGTGTGTGTACGTGCCGAGGAGCGCAATGAAAGGCGTAGGGGCAAAGCTAGCTTTGGTGGTTAATTGCCTGGTGTAAAGGTGCAGATTGTATGAAAATCAGGTCAGATTTCAAAAGAACTTTAGCAAACGACCGACCTCGTGACATGCATGGCAAAGTACGCGTCATAGAAGAAATTGGGAGTAGAAGGAAAGATCGCATCCGTCAACATTTGGGATTGAAATAATATGTAGGCCCATGAGACGTGGATAAAGCATTTTTCTCTAAGTGGCAACGAGGCTCATCGGTATGACAGCAAGTGGGAACGCGTGCAAAAGTAGTCACGGAACAGCGCGGAGGGATTTGGGGTGTCACAAACAATGTAAGGTTCCTGGTACCGGATAGAATACCATGTAGATACCAGGAAGTTGGATTTACCCGAAAACATGGGTATCGGTATCAATGTTATACACACTCAAAGCGCCGGTTAAGAACTCGGGCCTATGGCTTGCTGGGGTAAACGGTGTGCCTGAAGACTACCACTTTTGTTGAGAGAAAACACAGGGATGAGAACAACAAAAGCGATGGAACGACAGAAAGCAAGACGAATTTGTCAAATACAGTGACAATGATTCAAACAAGGAATTGTTGATTGACATAGAGACTGTCATAATTAAAGAATGGGACAGGTAACAGAGACGAGCACTACGCGTATGACTTCATTAGACAAACTCTCGTGCAGTCTGAATTTAAATTATTTTTAAAAAATCTGTAGCGTTCTTTTTCTTCCTGCGTCTGTATGCATGTAGTGTGCACCTTCTTTCTTCACCGGCCAATGACGATTAACAACACCGTAACATATTAACTGTATCACCCATTCAGTACATTCGGGCTCTCGAGTCTCACTTTTGCCATCACTGTCTAGGTACACTGGTCTAATCTAACTTTTGCCATCGCTGTCTAGGTACATTGGTCTAATCTAATCTAACTTTTAATCTAATCTAACATCGCTGTCTAGGTACATTGGTCTAATCTAACTTTTGCCATCGCTGTCTAGGTACATTCGTCTAATCTTATCTAACTTTTGCCATCGCTGTCTAGGTACATTCGTCTAATCTAATCTAACTTTTTGTCATCGCTGTCTAGGTACATTCGTCTAATCTAAGTTTTGCCATCGCTGCCTATGCATACTAATTAACATTGGTCTAATCTAACTTTGCCATCGCTGTCTAGGTACATCTAACTTTGCCATCGCTCTAATCTAATCTAACTTTTGCCATCGTCTAGGTACATTCGTCTAATCTAACTAATACATTCGTCTAATTTGCCATCGCTGTCTAGGTACATTCGTCTAATCTAACTTTTTGCCATCACTGTCTAGATACATTCGTCTAATCTAAGTTTTGCCATCACTGTCTAGATACATTCGTCTAATCTAATATAAGTTTTGCCATCACTGTCTAGATACATTCGTCTAATCTAACTTTTGCCATCACTGTCTATGTACATTCGTCTAATCTAACTTTTGCCATCTCTGTCTATGTACATTCGTCTAATTAAGTCTCATTTTTGCCATCACGGTCTAGTGTCTATAATCTAGGTAGATTTTTGCCGTCGCTGTGTAAGATACAGTGTGTCAGATGAAGCGCACCAGGTTGAAAGACGAGCAACAGAAGAAAGAAGAAGGGGGTGAGGGCGAAAAAGACTATCATAATAACGACAATACGCAAGACAAATATTGACTGCAAATAACACCCCATTACTAAGAGAACAACCTAGGTTCGATCGCCTCTTCCGCATTATTGGTCAGGAAAACCAAAAGGGTTGTTAACGATCAATAATAAACTCAGAGGGAAGAAAGGGAAAGTAAATGATATGTTTGATTGAGATGGGGCGTTTATTTTACACCACTCATGACCAGTTGTGAGTTGAAATGAGACGAGAGAAGGTCGTATTGAAGTGATACAGAAAATAAGGTAAAAAATTTTTTACTATAATCACCAAAAAGCCAGTTATAAAATTGCAAGTAAGTATTGTTCTATTCTTAGGCTATTCAGGTCAAAGAAACCGTTTGATAAATATTGTATTGCATGTATAATTTTTTTAAATGAGAAAAGGACATCTTTTTTTTCAATGATTGTTGGAATAACGAGTTTTAAAAAGTCTGATAATCTAGAAAACTAGCTACTTTTCCCCCTATTATCCAATTGACCCATTGCCGTTGTAGTGACAACAGGAAATAAAAAAGCAACAATTTTATTTACAAATGTCCATTACCCAAAGCAAAGTAAAGACTTGTATATTATTCAAATGCCAGGTAAAAAATAAAATATTTCCACATTGAACTCAATTATATGAACACAAGAACATTTTGTGCTCAAAGTAAGTTGAATGAAAATTCAAAACCTCCAAACTTTGCAGAAATTGCCTCAGGGAATGAACAACTCGTTTGTTTAACCAAGCAGAAAATAAGAGTATGCATCCACTTGAAAAATAATCAGGTGTATAATTATAATTACCTGTTAACCTGTTGATTAATCTTAAAATCGCCTTGTTGTTCGCGTCGCTTGAACCGACATCTCTGAACTTTTAGTCTTTACACAGATCGATTTTTAACATGAGAGCTTGTGCTTTCGGAACATTTATATATAAATGAGATTTAGAGGGAGAAACATCACAATTTTTTCCTGCAGAGCTATTATGGCAAAAAGGATAAAAGTTAATTCTACAATGACCATACATGAGATTAGAAATTCATACATTATCAGTGCTTTTTCATATCAAACAGAATTTAAATTTAGGCTTTTACCAACTGCACATATAAAATTCGCATACATAATACCTCAATAAATGTCTGTGGAAGTAGTAGATACATAACTACTAACAGAACGTCATTATAATGATGTGTAAAGGATGTGAAATAAAAACTGAATTTTTGTTTGTCTGCATGACCCACTTGGCAGTCCAAAATTGCAAATGATGACCAAAGATCTTACTCTTACGCATTCACTTTTTAAAGGCCTTGTCTTAAATTTGAATGTCTATACATATAGTATGCACAAAACTGTTTGTTCCACTCTTTATGCCCACACACAGACTGACTTTGTCTTCCGCGACAAAGACCTGGTTTATATGTCTTAATTTCATTGTCATGAACAATACATTAACATGTTGCTCTTGCACTAAATGCATTCCAGTCAACATGATATTTTTAAATCTTCTTCGCTTGCTTTCAGACTGATATTATTTTTCTACCGTTACTCCTTGTATATATAAATGACTAGAATGCTTTTTGGGGATTACAGTAGTCACCGCCAAATGCACTGTCCGCAGGTGACAAAAAATTTGCATTTTGGTGAGCGCATTTGACGGAGTTAAGGGCCACAACCCATTACATGTATTTACTACAATGCCATTCTTGTAGGGACATAAAGTCTTTGTTTTGTTAGTTGTTTGTTACTGTTTGGGTTTGTTCGTTGTTACTTGGTTTGAGGATAAGACACAATTATAGGCCTTACCTCTTCTCATAGATTGTTCATTCAGCAACGAAAAATATTTTTTTCCGTTTGTTGACAAAAAACATTTCATATGGTCTGAGAAATTCATTTATAAGTAAAAGTGACACAAGGCCTTTCTCAGATATTTCTCCCCGTGATCAAAGAGAGAGCTAATTAGGGTGTCTGTCTGGCAGACCATCATCAATGGCCGAGCCGGGAAGGGAACAGGCGGATACGGGTGACAAGAACCAAGACTAGGCATTGTCATGTGCATGTGTAAATATAGTTAACACAGATCTAGATGCCAGCCGTATTGCATTTTTAGGGGGTGATTAGCGTTGTAAAATTCGGTTACATGAAAAATCATGCACTATGTTGGTGTGCAATTTGGCAGAGACTTGCTGTACTATTATTTCATCAAGATAAGAGATTTCAAGAATAAAATTCAGCCAGCGATAAGACTCAGATGACAAGTAAAATGATACATAAAAAATACACTGTTTTTTATCTAAAAATGACTCACTTGTCTGTCTATAAAATATAAGCATACTGCTGGATTGTAAAAAAAAACATACATCTCATACGAATTTTAGTCCTTTTTCTTCAATTATTGGACACCTTTTTTAATAACTTAAACTGTGTTGCCATCATGTGAGTGTCAAATGTCTACTTTTTATCTCTATGAAGAAATTTAGACATCACTTCTAAGATCTTTAGGATGTCATTCTTTGCCATGTGATGCAGAAACAAAAAAACACTTTCTTAGTACAACAGAAACATCCCAATTTTATACTTTCATTGGATTGAAGTTGAATCTATTTTTTCTTTCTTTATTATAATCAATTCCCATTCTTCCTTTCGGTGTATGGGTAGTTGAATCTATTACATTTGAAATTTGCTGAATTGCAGACTTGTTAAATGTCAATAAGTTTTATTTTCAATAAATGTGCATTATATTTAAACTATAATATAAGTAAAGTTCCTTCAAGGTCATTATGACCCGTAGAGCTGGAGCATATCCCGGTTAGTGTGAAGCGGAACAAGTGATAATAATAATCACCTCCTAGCCAGGATGCCAGCTTGAGTATGGGCAACATCACCAAATGCTTAAAATTACAAGTGTGGGATACTTGAAATGAGCCATATGCATCGATACCAAACACACACATATCATTATCACTATGATGCTGGACCCAGTAACCAAGGCTTGAATGTGATGAACTTTTTCCATTTAACAAATAAAACTTTCAAAAAAAAAAAGCTCTTTTATGCTGTTTTAAAGATGAATTTCATGTGAACTCTATATTATTTCCATAGTAGAATAGTCTTAAAATGTGAAGCATTCGGAAAAAAGAAAGAAAAAAGAACAATCTTTTCATCAATATCGGGTGCCATACATCCCTGTAAGTTTCAATCGGCAATCATGGTCGATTTAATCTTAGCCACTACAATGGCTTCTAAATTACAGCACATTGTCTCTTCCTAGAATCAATAACACACCACTAACCTCACATGATTTATAGAAGACATCATTTTAATGTGTAAAGGGGTGATCACAACTATTCACTTCAATACATCCTTTCTCACACTAACAGATGTGTCTCTTCTTTGCACCTTGAGACCTTCCACCTCGTATCTAACTAGACTCTATCAAGATTAACTGATAACACAAAGACATGGTGCATGACACAATGTCCTCAAATGATTGACTGACCAATAATCTACTTTTAAGATTTACTTGAGAGCCAATGAGCGGAAAAAACAATAAAAATGGGACACAACTAAGGGCATCCCCCATCCACACAGAAAAAAACAGGCCTTTGCGTCACAAGGTTGGCAAGAGGAACACAATAGAAACTGAAATTGGTCTTAGCGTTACTAGGTGTTTTAAAACAGACTGAAAAAGCTGAGCATTATGCTGGATGTTTTACACTTTGTGACTCACTATAAATATATAGAGTAATGTAACATCAGTACGGCTACCTAAGGACCAGAAATACGTCATGTAAAGAGAGGAACCTATATGTGTCAATAAATCCTTCTATGGCATTGGAAGATATCTAAGTATAGTCCATCTTGTAATAAAAATGACTCATTTATAAATTGAATTTTGATTTGTTTGATGACAAGGAATGTCCCAAGTTTCCCTATAACATCAGCTTAGCTACATTTAACAGCAAAACAACCACCCACTATAAGACAAAATACGATCACAACAGATTTTTGTTAGTTATTGAATGGAACAAACAACATTTATTTTTTATTGAAACAAGAGGACTTTTCAGAGAGAACAGACAAATCAAACAAAACTGAAGGAAGGACTTCCATCGTCAGGGTACTACCCAAGGGACATAATTTTGAAGGGGTGAGATAAAAGTAAAATAAAGAAGTGGAGGAGCTACCTTCAATGTGGGTCAATCAGAGATTGTGTGACACTGTAGCGACAACTGAGTGGTGAACACGAGCAGTTCAAATATGACAATGACAAGGACTGGATCGAGACTGTAGCATTGGACAATCGAGACATGTTACCGAGAGATGCTGGTGTCTCATTTACATATATGAGCATTTTTTGTAAACGTTTTACCAGTCCATATTACCTAATTAGCATTTAAGTTTATTCATACTGATTGATTGCCGTCGTGTAAATGACAAGAAATTGTTGGAAAAGTGTGTATATATGTGTGGTACAATATACTTAATACCTTACAAAGAAAAAGACAAGACAAATGGCTGAAATTTTGTTAAAAGATAAAAAAATCCCACAAACGGAAAGTTTTCGTGTTCTTTCCCTTTGATATTCATGGATCCCTATCACGTGTGCAGTCTATTTAAAGTAACAAGTGTTATAAAAATTGTTATGGATAGTGCGAGTACACAGGGAAAAAAAATCTATCAAGCAACCTTACCCTGCTCCATTAACCTCACACGCAAGCTTCCCCTGAACGACCCCCCCCCCCCCCCACCATAACCCCCACATCCGGGGCAAGTGTAGGTCACCGGGGAAAAGCATCTCAAGAGCTTTGTTGCTAGGTATTTCCTGTTGCTAGACAGTCCCATAGAGTGTCAGCAGGAAAAAAATCCTAAATTTTATGTTGTCGACAGTGAAACGAGTGAGAAAGAAAGAAGATGGCCGCTGCATGGTATTTCTCTATGGATTATTGTGTCTAAAACTACTTTTTTTCCATTGAAATGTGCTAGAATAATATGTAAAGATAGTTTGATAAGTATTAGTATGATCTTTGCTTTATATTGAATTAAAGTCACCAGCGGGGAAAAAAATGGTACTTCGATCATGGTAGTCCTACCAAACTGAACAGATGTACTGACATTATAGCCGTGTTGACTTTTTACCACTTTAAATGACTTTAGAACACTTTCTTAGACGTTTATTAATTTTTTAAGCTGTAAATATATCATAATATAATAAATTTAGTATGTATCCTAGTTGTAATGCCATCAGACTGTAGAATTTAATTAAATATGCAGAATTTTCAAATAGTCCATAAAAAATGAAGCTGTCATTTAAAGGATAATGATAACAATTTATGAAGTCAATGTCAGGTGGTTGATAACACTGAATGATGAGTTGCACTGAAGCTCCTCATCAACTCATATATAGGCCTAATCTATTAGTTGGGTCAGTCAGGACATAAAAATAATGATCTCAATAGAAGTATGATGAAAGTTTTTATAGTAGAAGCTGAAATTCTTTACCTCTAGTAGTTTGTGAATATTAGACTACATTATTTGAAAAGCTTCTGACACACGTAAACAAAAAGTCTGCTAAGAAACCTGCAACCTTCTCTGGAGTTATGGTGGTGGAGTTATCTTCCCTTGCAAAGCAACCTGTTTGAAGAAGCTTTATCTTGGGAAAAAGCACGATTCATTCTTCAACAATTTACGCATCATCATCACTGCCGTTGTATTACCTCGATATCATGATAGTCATCGAATCAATCCATTTATAAGTGGTGAGCAAACTTTAACTTGATATGGCGAGATAGACTCGGCAGGCTAGAGATAACATAACATGACACCCAAACCCAATTGAATTCAATATGGCGGCAATCGTAGTCTTAGAATGTAAAAGTGCCCTCAACAGAATAAGCCATAGCAAAATAGCCACATGTTGTGGTCTAAGAACAATGTATAGACAAATTAAGAGCATACTTTACCATTTTTACTAATATCCAACTCCATAAGATCAACCAGGCAGCTGATTTCATCTGGAAGACGCCCAATTTCATTGTCGCTCAAACTCAACTTCCGCAATTGAACGAGTCGAAAAAATCCCTGAGGAAGAAAAATAAAAATTGACTGTCACAAGCCGTCTACCCCACCCAAAAAGACCTACAACTCATACATTTCAATTAATTTCAACTTACCCTGGGTAATTCTCTAATTTGATTAGCGTCAAGTAAAAGCTCTTCTAAACTCCGAGTGTATCGCAAGACATCGTCAGGAACACTATTGAGTCCATAGTGTCGCCTGTCCACCGACTCCACTTGCCTGTTACAGGCACGAAATAATGGAATGCACTTCAACATGACGAAATGAAAAACAATATATTCCTCAGATGTAACATGAATGAAGTTTAAGTTATCCAGGAAACAGCGAAATATAAAACGAAGGGCATTCGAACGCCGTCAATCGCTACCCAGAATGTCAACAATCCATGAGCCTTTCCGAATGATGTCTGTGTGTAGATCTAGGTATCGATCATAAAAATATGGTGAACAATACTGTGGGCTATGACTCAATAAGTATCGAGCATGCAGGAGGGAGATCTTGCAGTTTCCAAATCATTCTAATGCGACGAGAGTCACTGAAGATAGGCCACATATACATTATAAAAATACATGTACATGAAGATGATATTGTATTGTAGTTTTTGGTGGTGGTAGTGGTGAATAGTGGTGATAGTTTTCTTTGTATTAATGTTGGTAGTATAACAAGAGGTGACTGAAAGCACTGTTTCTTTGGGTATTTGCATGTATATTATTTAAACTTTTTTTCTGCTTCATGCAACACAACCGCAGGATTGTTTGGCATGGGTATCAATAGGATGTAAAAGAACCGCGTCAAGTGTAAAAGTTGTCATTTTTTATTTGTACTAACTCATGACATCATGACGTCTATACTATTTCAGCTACGTGAGGAAGAGGATCTGAGTAGGAAGAATATTTTTTCACATCTTTTTCCACTATCTAATGAAAGACTTTCAAGCGTGTTAAAGATTAACACCCTATAGCATCAATATATGCACGTAATAAGCTAAAAATCAAAAGATCTAAATTAATTCTGCGAGATACAAAATATAAAGCTTGACATCTTCAGTTGCCATTTCCAGCATTGTTGCTTCACCTGTTTTTTAAAGCACCTGAAAACCTTAAAGAAACTAGATATCTAGGAAGAGTAGTAAGGAAACAAAGAGGCCAAGTCAGAAACACAAATATAAGAGATCAAACCAAAAAAGATGGCATAA
>JAXRKP010001310.1:0-5000 GCA_037039925.1 Doris montereyensis | reverse complement strand
ACCCAAGGACTCTTTCATTGATGCTGTAACACTAGTAACCACCAATTTACTCGTTGGAGAGTAAGAAATGTGAAAGAAAGGACGATTGGGTTATTTTGTTTGTTTTGGAGTTTTTAATTTTGTTTTTCAGTTATTTCGTGCCTTCTTGGTTTGTCGTTTTCATTTATTGTCCTGTCTTCCTCTGTTCAGTTTGTTTCGTTTGGTTTTTACCTTATGATGGTAGTTTTGCTTGGGCTTTTTGCCTCAGGTGTCAGGTGGTGGGGGGGGGGATAAGGATGGGCAGAGATTCATGGAGGTGATTGTCAGATTCATTTTGTCGTCTTCTTTTACTTGCTTTTGAATGTTTGTATTCCTGTTGATGTTTTTTGTTTCTTATTTTCGTTTCAGTTGTTTGAGTTTTTGTTTTTTAAATATTTTTTTGGGGGGTATTGAAGGCTTGGGGGGGGGTTATGGTTGTATGTCAGTTGTTTTAATTTGTTTTGTTCTTCAGATTGGGGGTTGGGTTTGCTGTAGTTGGATCGTTTGTTGTTGATTTTTTTTTACGAGGGAGGGGGTTGTTTGTTTGTTGGAGTGGTAGTGATGATGATACAGTGTACATGTATTATGAGTTGCCATGATAATTGAGCTTTGTATCCTGTTCTCGTACATTGACTCTATTGAGGGTACTAAAATAAGCTGCCGTAGAAAACTAAATGTAGAGTTATTGATAATATTATCCATCTTCTGCCTCCATTCGTTGTTGGTTCCACCATCATTCAAGAACTCTGCTTGAGTTCATGAACGCTATAAACAACAATACAATACAGTACAGTGGGCTTTCTTTTTAAGTCCTCCAATCGGATCGGTGCATTGAACCGTCTAGACTGTTACGTGTACTTGCGTAATGGGATCCTTACAGTAAGCCTGGGAAACTTGAGGCCATTTGACATTTCGATCCCAGCCTTATGGTGGCCGCCCGTGTTCGTGTTGACCTTTTAACCTTTCCATACTGTCTCAACAATGCTTACCCTAATCTGCCATGAATGACACCAACCGAAAGAAATTCAGTGTCAGACAAGGTTAGCCTCTGTCAGATTGAGGTCAGCGAAAAAAAACACAGGCTGTTAAACTTAAGGTAGATTCTAATAATTTGCATTGTGAAGTGACCGAAAATGAGAAGATGCTTGGACATATAGATCTAGATCTAGATCTACAGATCTAAACTTGGTTCGATAGATAAATTACGTTATCATTTTCAGATTGGATGTCACGATGTTGTGTTTTGTTGTGTTTTTGTTTTTGATCGTTTTTTATTACTTTATTTTATCAATTATTGATTAATTCATTTAGTGAATTGTTTCTTTCTTTTTCAAATGTATTCATGTAACTATCTTATTTATTTATTCAAGTCATTTTTTTTCATTCATTCATGTTAACTCTTTATTCTTCAGTCTTCCGTTCTTGAAAATTGTACGAGATGCAAGTTATATGAATGCGATGCCCCCACCCCCCCCCCCCCCCCCCCCCCCCCCCGAGCCTCATTGTGTCTGTAGGCGCATTAACTTTCTATTATAGCTTTAAAAGAACTGTTGAATTAGTTTCGGTATTGTTTACCTCATTTCGTTGCCTCTGTTTTGTTTGTTTTTCATTTTGTTTTGTTTGTTTATTGTTGTTGTTTTATTTCGTTGGTTTTTTGTTTATTGGGTTGTTGTGATTATTGTTGAGTTGTTTTGTTTTGTTTTGTTGTTTGTTTGTTTTTTTTGTGGGGTAGAGGGGGGGGGGGGGGGGTGCCAGGCAAGCTGTCAAATTACCAACGTATGGTTATGCTGGAACTGGTTGTAAACAGTATCTGAACATTTTTTATGTTTTTTATAGGAACTAGTTTTAAGCATCTTAGATATTGACAGACAGACAGACAGAGAGGGGGAGAGAGGGCGCGAAGAGAGGCCACACACAACACAGAGAAGGAGAGGATGAGATAAAAAGAAAGAGAGAGAGAAAGAAAGAGAGAAAGGAGGGAGAGCGAGAGAGAGACAAAGAGAGAGATAGAGAGAAAGAGAGAGAGAGGAGAGAGAGTAGAAGAGAGAGAGAGAGAGAGAGAGAGATGAGAGAGAGAGAGAGAGAGAGAGAGAGAGAGAGGAGAGAGAGAGAGAGAGAGAGAGAGAGAAAGAGCCATCCTTTCACATCGATTTCTGATTTCTTCTTCTTCTTCTTCTTCTTCTTCTTCTTCTTCTCTCTTCTTCATCTTCTCTCTTCTTCTTCTCCTCCTCCTCCTCCTCCTCCTCCTCCTCCTTCTTCTTCTTCTTCTTCTTCTTCTTCTTCTTCTTCTTCTTCTTCTTCTTCTTCTTCTTCTTCTTCTTCTTCTTCATTATCATCATCTATAATTACGGACCAACTCAATTCTTAAGCGTTACACTCCATACTTTTTAGTTATTTCAAACTAAGTGGTAATCCAATTTTGATTCAAAATGATGAGATTCAATGATGTTGTTTAAGTCTTCGGTGCTACTGTTGAATATTTATATTTATGTTGGCAGTCCGTTCCACGCTTACTGTACTGGGGTAAAAATGAGTGCAGGGGACAATCAATATTTGAAGATGGAACCATGTATGTTTGACCAGCCTGATCTGTTTGTTCTTGAATTAAGTTCAAACAGATTTAATGGAATAAACAGTTGACCATTTATTTCCTTAAAGAAAATATTAATTTAATTTCTAGCTCTATGATCTTCTAAAGGTATCAATTACGATTGGTTCATGTTGGGTTTTTTATTTCCTATGGTGTATATAATTATTAATTACAAAGCGGGTTGCATTTTCCCTGCATTTTTACGATTTTTTTGTATATAAGTCTGTTGGTGTAATTCCCAGACACAGCTACCGTAATCTAAGACTGTACTAAAGCCTTTTAGAACTTATTTTTTACATTTTTATTATTTTTCCTTCTGACAACACACTGTGTGATGCCCGTATTAGTGTGTAGATGGGTTAATATCCGAAACATCACGTGGTTTGTTCTGACATCTTAGGTGAAGTTGTCACGTTATTGCTATTTAACATTATCATTTAAGACTAGCTCTCTCATCACTGATTACCTACAATATTTACTTTTTATTCAACAGCATCATGAGATACGTTACAGCCAGTTTTAGTTTTAAACCGACTCGAGGCCTGGGTTGTTGTTTCTTTCTGTTAGTGGTCTAAGAATAGAGCCTTTGACTGCCCGAAGAACGACCAACTCTGAATGGTTTTGTTACATATGTTGTCTTGGTATTTTCTTGTAAGGGGACGCTTTGTAGCATTGTACATTTTTTTCTTTTTTTTTGCTTCAATCTCGGGGTGTCCGTGATTTGTTTTGCTTTGTTTTGTTGTTGTTGTTGTCGTTGTTGGGGGAGGGGAGGCGGGGTTCGGGGTTGTTTGTTTTGTTGGGGTTATTTGTTTTTAATTTTAGGTCGATAAAAATTGACGGACAAACGTTTTGCCAATGGGTAACCACAAACGAATTATGTCGGTCTGTTTGACTTCACACTGTTTATCTCACTAATCCACCGGAAGCGTATTATCAGACATTGTAATTTCATCCTACGTCATGATATATTTTGTTAGAATACAACGATTAAGAGAACAATTAAAACAAGAAGGTGTTTGGGGAAATAAGAAATAGAGCAAATCTTGCTGAGATTGTATGGACACATCAAGGGAATTTGATGAAAATGTCAAGCTAAAGTTTGCCTTCCATGCCAAAAACTTGTGTAAAAAGATCCAAAGGGAGGACCAAAAAAGAGATGAGAATAAGAAATATAATAGAGTCTTATGAAAAGAGATCTTCACTGATAACCGTAGGGGAGGTGAAAACATACTAGAAAAGAAGGAAAGGATTCTTCCATGAAAGAAATGGCTGACACTGAAAGCTAGGGTAGGCCTAGCGATAGTAAGGATATTACAAGAAAGAAAAATTGTATTAAATTCTTTTTTTCAACTTTATGTGACACTTAAGACTAGCCGTCCTGTCCAGGAGGTTATTATTGTCATGTTTTATCCACGCCATTGAAACTGGGGTAATAGCTCAGACTACATGGGTTACAATGGCATTGATAACTTTTCACCGTTCATCATATATCTGGATCTTGCCAGCCATCTGAAAATTGCCTTTAACTCAATGTACGGACATCATTCTAAAAAAGATTTTACAAGCGTAGGCTACGCAAAGTATACAGGACCGGAACGATTAATTCTTGAATGTAAAGTAGGGAAGAAGATTTTAGCGCATTGAAACATAGGAGGGCAATCTTGTGTATTCGATTCTGGCGCTAAGTGGCAGTCGGTGAAGGTTTCTTAACATAATTATCAATAGTGTGAATGAGATCAAAACGAGTTTGCGGAGAACCAGCCTGGCCGCTCTGTTTTAAACTCGTTGAAGTTTATCTATCCGTGCATCACGAGGCCTACGAGCAACGAGTTGCAATAATCTAACCTTGCTAACACTAGGGTCGATACACATGTTTTGAGAGACTGGGAAGGCAGATATTGTTTAATTTTAGCAATCTTGCGTAGTTCCCAATTGATACTTTTGTTATGTTACTTATTTGATGTTCCATGTACTCAAAGAGCCGTCTAGAACCGCGACCGACAAATCAAGCAATGTTGGAATAAATATATTACCATCATCACATGACATTAAAATGTCATTTATAATTCTGAGTAATACTGTGAGATTTGGGAAGCGTAGTTGGCTCGGTTGGTAGCACGCTTTCTTTTCATGGCGAGGTGATGGGTGCCGATGCAGACGTCGCGGATTCGATTCCCATGGTGGCCAGGATTTTCTTCTGTCTATTCCTTGTATTTGTCTCGTCTTTATTCCTATGGGGCCTTCATGTGATCTTATGTCATTACCTTCGCACTGTGAGATTTTTTAAGCAGATTTAACATTTTCTACTAGATTATTTCTCACGAGGCGTTCTTTGAGTTGTATTAAAACAGCCTGTTCTAGAAATTTAGAGATGAAGGGGAGTTTGACACTG
>JAXRKP010000131.1:484623-498119 GCA_037039925.1 Doris montereyensis | reverse complement strand
GAGAGAGAGAGAGAGAGAGAGAGAGAGAGAGAGAGAGAGAGAGAGAGAGAGAGAGAGAGAGAGAGAGAGAGAGAGAGAGGAGAGAGAGAGAGAGAGAGAGAGAGAGAGAGAGAGAGAGAGAGAGAGAGAGAGAGAGAGAGAGAGAGAGAGAGAGAGAGAGAGAGAGAGGCAGACAGACAGACAAACAGACAGTCAGACAGACAGACCGACAGACAGACAGACAGACAGAGGCCAGGGCAGAGACAGAGACAGACAGACAGACATACAAACTGACAGACGGACATGGAGAGAGATAGAGAGACAGACAGACAGAGAGACAGAAAGAGACAGAGAGAGAGAGACAGAGAGAGAGAGAGAGAGAGAGAGAGAGAGAGAGAGAGAGAGAGAGAGAGAGAGAGAGAGAGAGAGAGAGAGAGAGAGAGAGAGAGAGAGACAGAGACAGAGAGAGAGAGAGAGACAGACAGACAGACAGACAGACGAGTAGACAGACAGACAGACAGACAGACAGACAGACAAACAGATAAACGGACAGACAGACAGACAGAGACGGAGACAGACAGACAGACAGACTGACTGACAGGCAGACATAGAAAGATAGAGATACAGAAACAGAGAGAGCGAGCGCGTGACACACGTGCGAGAGTATCCAGCATCACAGCACTAGAGCTAAGTCTAGATGGCTAGGATCTCGATAAAAATAGAGAATTCGTCGGTCAGCGGGCACGCATGCGATTAGTACCAAAGTAACGATTAGTACCAAAGTAACGATTAGTATAGAAGTAACGATTAGTACCAAAGTAACGATTAGTATGAAAGTAACGATTAGTACCAAAGTAACGATTAGTATCAAAGTAACGATTAGTATCAAAGTAACGATTAGTATAGAAGTAACGATTAGTACCAAAGTAACGATTAGTATCAAAGTAACTGTTAGTACCAAAGTAACGATTAGTACCAAAGTAACGATTAGTACCAAAGTAACGATTAGTACCAAAGTAACGATTAGTATCAAAGTAACGATTAGTACCAAAGTAACGATTAGTATCAAAGTAACGATTAGTACCAAAGTAACGATTAGTATCAAAGTAACGATTAGTACCAAAGTAACGATTAGTATCAAAGTAACGATTAGTATCAAAGTAACGATTAGTATCAAAGTAACGATTAGTATCAAAGTAACGATTAGTATCAAAGTAACGATTAGTATCAAAGTAACGATTAGTATCAAAGTAACGATTAGTATCAAAGTAACGATTAGTATCAAAGTAACGATTAGTATCAAAGTAACGATTATTATCAAAGTAACGATTAGTACCAAAGTAACGATTAGTATCAAAGTAACGATTAGTATCAAAGTAACGATTAATATCAAAGTAACGATTAGTATCAAAGTAACGATTAGTATCAAAGTAACGATTAGTATCAAAGTAACGATTAGTATCAAAGCAATCTCTCTCCTCTCTCTCTCTCTCTCTCTCTCTCTCTCTCTCTCTCTCTCTCTCTCTCTCTCTCTCTCTCTCTCTCTCTCTCTCTCTCTCTCTCTCTCTCTCTCTCTCTCTCTCTCTCTCTCTCTCTCTCTCTCTCTCTCTCTCTCTCTCTCTCTCTCTCTCTCTCTCTCTCTCTCTCTCTCTCTCTCTCTCTCTCTCTCTTTATTGTTTTCACGAGCTTGCTCTGTTAACCGAAATTGCGCGATTGCACACTGCACCACTGGACATCGAGCTATTGGCACCATTAGTTCCGCTCAACATCTTTTCTTAGTTATTGCTTCCATGTTGTTCTGTGTTGATGCCGATAGGTGGACCACACGAAAATGTTTCTGTTCCGTACTGTTATCTTTCTATTGGACTTTTCATTAGTAGCAGTAGCAGTAGTAGTAGTAGTAGTAGTAGTAGTAGTAGTAGTAGTAGTAGTAGTAGTAGTAGTAGTAGTAGTAGTAGTAGTAGTAGTAGTAGTAGTAGTAGTAGTGGTGGTGGTGGTGGTGGTAGTAGTAGTAGTAGTAGTAGTAGTAGTAGCAGTAGCAGTAGTACTGGTAGTATTGGTAGTAGTAGTAGTAGTAGTAGTAGTAGTAGTAGTAGTAGTAGTAATAATAAAGGTAGTAGTAATAGTAGTAGTAGTAGTAGTAGTAGTATTGGTAGTAGTAGTAGTAGTAGTAGTAGTAGTAGTAGTAGTAGTATTGGTAGTAGTAGTAGTAGTAGTAGTAGTAGTAGTAGTAGTAGTAGTAGTAGTAGTAGTAGTAAGGTAGTAGTAATAGTAGTAGTAGTAGTATTGGTAGTAGTAGTAGTAGTAGTAGTAGTAGTAGTAGTATTGGTGGTAGTAGTAGTAGTAGTAGTAGTAGTAGTAGTAGTAGTAGTAGTAGTAGTAGTAGTAGTAGTAGTAGTAGTAGTAGTAGTAGTAATAGTAGTAGTTGTTGTTATTGTTGTTGTTAAGGTTGACCATTTGGGTCCACCTACTTCTGGAGTGTTTTCGGCAAGTTAAAGGCTGATAGCACTCAATTTGTGTGTTGTTTTAATGCTTTCTGAAACCCTCTCTGACTGACTGACTTGAATTAAGACCTGGGTCGATTGAGTTCCTACGAACGGTTGAATCGGCGACTGATTGCGCCTGCGATATCCCAGTTGGCATATGCCAGTTACACGCACCAAAAGCTGAATTCCATGGCTATTGGAGGACCTTATAAATACAGTGTGTATATAGGAGCCCCAACCCCCCCCCCTCGCGCCCTCACACACATACACTTCCAATGCTAAAGCGAAGCTCGCTTAGCTCCAACGCCGTGGCAGGTTTACCGTTGGTAATAGGAGCACGTTGATCCAGCTTTGTTGTTAATGGATATAAGACAAGCTATAGACGTTCTTAGGAACAACTTTGTGAACCTGAGTGCACCGGTCGGAGTTTTAATGAAATGCACTGATGTCTAGAAGGAGACAGTATCCAACTTTCTGGCAAATGATTTACGAGGTCGCATTAACCCGAGTGTGTACTTTTTCTGCTCCCAGATTAGCGAACTAGCCTAGTAACACGGAAGACCAGAATTTCAACCCAAGATTCTCCATCTTTATTTGCCCAATGAGCCCCGACACAATTTCGTAGGCGCGTCTGGGTACGAGTGCGTAGCAGAGCTTTTTAAATTCAGCCCCTGAGCGGATCCTTACGTCCTTCCATCCACGGAACCCCACTACGTCTGGAAAGATGAAATCTCGTCTATGCAACATAATACTCTATTATTCTAATGATTACTTCCTGTACTCGTTTAGAAGCTTCTGTGTCTATATCTGTGGTTAGTGGTCTATAAACTGAATACTGATTTTGCAGAAGATAGTGTTCAATTATTTCTTCCTGAGTGGATTTTTCATTTGTTAAGTTTTTTGTAATAGATGAGAGCTTCCTGTTGGATCGCATAAACCGATTTTTTTACAAACTATGTATGTATACCGACATGAGATTGCAGTGTGATGAAAAGAGAATACGAGCTTTCCCTACTCCAATTCCTGCTTCTTTTGCCAATGTTAGCTTATTCAAACATTTTTCCTTCTGGGAAATTATATGGAGCACAATTACGGAGATTTCTTGTAATGACGTCACTTACCTTCAACGTTTCATGGAAGCCTTGGATTAGTACAGTTATCTGTTTTCTTCAAATAAAATGTCACGTCAAATTACGTTTCAATCTTGTTGAGACATGAATTTCTCATTGACCGATTAAGTTTATATTCGTCCATTCACTAGATGCTGAGTATCAATATAGATCTAGATCAACTATAGTCCTGGGGCTTACAGGGTTGATACTAGACTGTTTTACAATGAAACAATTGTTCTTATATTCATGTTGTGAAAATTTTGTCTGCCGAATTAGGACTTTCTAAAATGAGATCATAAAGAACTTACGCGATACTGGCTCGTTAGCTCGAAAGACACGCGGCGGCAGAAAAATATCTGCCAGAATGGACGCCAAGGTAAACAACAATTACGTCGAAGAGGCGGTAACCTGTCAGAAGATTGACCAGGTACACAGACAAATGTGCATAAAAAAAAAACCTGAATATTCCATGCGTCAGCTAATTCACAATAATACAAACCCGAAAGCAAACCAACGAACTGTCAGTGAGCCAGTGAACCGAAACTTTTATCATTGCGATGGTGTTCAGAGTATGAAATTGCCTGTCCATAACTCATATCATATATGTCGTTGAAAGTCGTGATCAAATGTTAAAATGATTCTGTTTACCGAAGGTGTAAATCAACACTTCATTTTTCCCGACACTCGCCATCAAATTAATCGATTCAGTTAAAAAAACCATGGTTTCAGCTTGGCGTAACAGCCCGATACAGAAAATGATAGAAAGAAAAGCTACTAATGTTAACATGAAAGTACTAAATACAGGCCAGATGTAAAACAGATATACAAATCTGAGATAGAGATATTTATCAGTTGTTCTTGTTGTTGTTACTGATCCAGCAGCGCTCGAGCGTAATTTGTCGTTCAGCCCAATGCCATGTAATGATATTTGCAGGTTTTTTCCATCTGTTGTAGGTAGGGTTCCATAAATAGTGTTCCAAGTATTAGGTTTTTCGGGACGTAGCTTGTCACGTAGGTCTTTCAATTTGTGGCATTCAAATAGGTCATGGGTCACAGTTTCATGGGGTGGTCACAAAGAGGGCACACTGAGGCATGTTCAGGATTTATTCTGTTTAGATAAATGTTAAGCTGTATGTGGTGTGTCCGGAGCCAGAAGATGGTGACTTGGTCTTTTTTGTTTAAGTTGCTTGATATTGTCATTTGTTTGTGGGGTGGCCATATGTCAGTATAAATCTCTTTCAGTCTTTTCCAAAGTCCATCTGTTCATCCAGTCCTCTTTGCTGTAAACTTTGCTGATTTGTTTCGCGGTGGTCTGCATTGTAGTTTTTGTGTTTGGTTGTTCTTGTCTAGATCCCCTTTTGGCAAGAATGTCTGCTTTGTCATTTCTGGTGTGTTTACATGTCTAGGGATCCACTGCATTACTAGCTCGACGCCATAAGTTTAATTAGTTGGTCAGCTCTAATCATGTTTGTCTGAGATCTCTGGCAGTTGTTGAGAGCTTTTAGGACAGACATTACATCTATAAAAATGACGATATCATATATTTTAGCTGGGAATGTATTGATAGAGTGGTAGAGTACTGTCTCTATGGCTGCTGCCTCTGCTTCAAAGTTGGTACATTTTCTCCGAAGCCCCTGAGAATTCATCAGAGGTGCCATCTGGGTATTGGATGTAGATACCATACCCTGCATTTGATGTTGCTTTGAGAGCTGACCCATCTGTATATACATGGATCCAGCTGTCAGGGTAGTCATCAATTGTTGTTTTTCTGTGATGACATCATCAAGGTCAGCGGATCTGCTTTCTTTCTTTGATTGTCAATCAGCTCCATCTTGATTTGAGACTCTTTGAATACGACATTTGATGGATCTCTGTTCACCCGTGGTGTTTACTTTCTTTGTTCCAGGAGATGGTATTTTCTTTTAGCTCCATAACATGATGTAGCAGTGTTTTCTGATTTATTCTATAAATGTTTTGCCAGTTATCGAAAACATTTCTGTTTGGATGGGGGAACTCATCCTTCTACTTTTTATATACCTCTAATACTTTTGTCCCTGCGCATGTCAAGAGGTTCCACATTGGCATGTATTTCACACGCAGCTGTGGGGGTTGATCTCATGGCTCCACTAATAAAGTGTAGAGCATTGTTTTTGGACCCTGTCCACTGTCATCATGTTGGATTGGCTGCATGAGCTTAGGAATGAGCTGCTATACTCGAGGGATGGGCGAACATATCCCAAGTACAGGTTTCTAAGGGTCTGTTTATCTGATCGCCATGAGGTGCTTGCTAACTTCTTTAAAAGATGGATTTTCTTACACCTTAGCTTTAAGGTTGCATATATACTTTTTCATGATTAGCTGGTGGTCTAGCTGTACATCAAGATATATTGGGTTGCTCTCTTTCTCAATGTGTTCACCATTGCTGATTAATTTTAGGTTGAGTTTTGGCAATCTTGTGGCTCTTTGTGAATATGGTGTAAACTGTTTTAGATGTATTCATTTTATCTCTGCCATTTATGGCAATTCTCATCAAGTCTCTTCAGGTTCTCATTCCTTTCCCGAGTTGCAATTTTGGTATTTCTGCTTGTTTCCCATATTGCCAAGTCATTAGCGTATAGAACTGTTTTTAGCCTTGACACATTTGAAAAGCTATTGATGTAAACAAGAAACTATGGGAAACAGTCTTCAGTTGTACTGGTAAGGTCTGTGGGAGGAAACAAATTAAAGGATATTGGAAAGGAACGGCATGGTGGAATAAGAATATCAAAGCTAAGATCAAAGAAAAGAAGTCTGGAAGAAATAATCGCTGGCGAAGAGGCCAGAGGAGAGGTAGACGACGTGAGTAGAAGAACTATTGCCAAAGAGTAGGCGGGTGCAAGACATGAACAATGGACAGAATTGAACAAAGTTTAAGAACTCTACAAGGAAATCAAAAGCTGTTCTAGGAAGCAATGAAGAGAAAGAGCGCGAGAGAAGCAAGCTAGTCCAATACGACAAATCAAGAAAGCGAAGGGCAGGGAGAAATAATGACCGAAAGTTCCTGCTCTGCAGTGATGATCAATGTGATATCACGTGTGTGACGTTGTGGCGAAACCATAGAGTTTTGAGTTTGTAATCACGACAACACTGGTTCCAAACCCATGGCTGGCGCAGGTGTTGTTCGTCCCAATATTGTACTTTTTGAGTTAAGGAACTTCATTCTGCTTTCCTTACTCTCAGGTGTGAATGGCCCTCACATATATATATATATATATATAACTGTTCAGGGTTGTGAGTTTGTAATCACGACGACATATATATATATATATATATAGTTGGACAACTGGTGGTATATATATATTATATATATATATATACTGTTCAAAACCCTATATAATATATATGTACAATCAAAAATGAAGAGACGGAGTATATGTAATGTGGAAACTCAGGCTGGTAAATCTGCCATTGCTTTCCTGGTTGCCGATGATTTGGTTCTATTTGGAAAGTCGAAGAATGGCCTTCAGTGTAATGTCGGCATGCTGAATGGTGAACTAAATGAAGAGGAATGAAGGTGAATGCAAAGAAAACAAAAAAAAAAAAAAAGCAATGTTAGTAGTAGTAAATAGGAAATGTGAGACACGGAGTCTTTGACTGGGCAGAGAAAGTAAGAACAGGTTCAAAGCTACCATTACCTAGTATTGATAACCTCAGATGGAAATCTGAGATATGGAGTCTTTGACTGGGCAGAGAAGTAAGAACAGGTTCAAAGCTACCATTACCTAGTATTGATAACCTCAGATGGAAATCTGAGACATGGAGTCTTTGACTGGGCAGAGAGAAAGTAAGAACAGGTTCAAAGCTACCATTACCTAGTATTTGTTAACCTCAGATGGAAATCTGAGATATGGAGTCTTTGACTGGGCAGAGAAAGTAAGAACAGGTTCAAAGCTACCATTACCTAGTATTGATAACCTCAGATGGAAATCTGAGACATGGAGTCTTTGACTGGGCAGAGAAGTAAGAACCTGGTTCAAAGCTACCATTACAATTGATAACCCTCAGATGTTCTGAGACTTTGACTCAGATAAGAACAGGTTCAAAAGCTACCCATTACCTAGTATTGAGAACCTCAGATGGAAATCTGAGATCTTTGACTGGGCAAGAACCAAGAACAGGTTCAAAGCTACCATTACCTAGTATTGATAACCTCAGATGGAAATCTGAGATATGTGTCTTTGACTGGGCAGATCAAGTAAGAACAGGTTCAAAGCTACCATTACCTAGTATTGATAACCTCAGATGGAAATCTGGGAGAAGTAATCACGACCACTGGTTCAAAATACAGGTTTGACAGTATGGTACTATCTGGGAATGACAATTGTGGGTAGACAAAAGTTCTAAACGGATATTTTTCATGCCAGTATACAATTTATTGTACTTCTCTCCTCTATGACAGTAAACCTGGACCTTAGACAGTAGGGAATTTAAGTAGTCTGTTAGCTTCTAAAAAAAGGAAGAGGAAAACAGGAGAGACATATCAGAAACACTAACAAGGGATCAAATCAAAACAAGATGATATGGAAACTGGGACAGAAATGGATCAAGTCGATGGTTTGGGTATGTCAAAATTGCCTGATAAGACAGTAGAAATATGACCTTTGACTTCCTTTCCTGTGGCTCCTTCGTATGATAAGAACGTAATGTAGCTTTCTCTTTCTCTCTCTCTCTATCTATCTATCTATCTATCTCTCTCTCTCTTCTCTCTCTCTCTCTCTCAACTCTCCCTCCCTCTCTCTCTCCCTCCCTCCCTCCCTCCCTCCCTCCCTCCCTCCCTTAAGCTCTCTCTCTCTCTCTCTCTCTCTCTCTCTCTCTCTCTCTCTCTCTCTCAATCTCTCTCTCTCTCTCTCTCTCTCTCTCTCTCTCTCTCTCTCTCTCTCTCTCTCTCTCTCTCTCTCTCTCTCTTTATTGATGGGTTGTCATCTATTGTCGTGTTTAAACGAACTCAGCAAAGCAATCCTTAATGAAGAACACTTCATTTGGGACTACAATAAAAAAAAAAGTGAGGAGAAAGAGCACAATTGAACGAGGTTTACAATCATGAATGTCATGATCAGAAATCAAGAACACCACAGTCACGATCGAGTTCCAGATCACCAAAATTCAAGGACAAATTATATCAAGACAGCTAGTGACTATGTGTTGTAATGGGGGAAAAAACAAACACACACACACACACACACATATAGACAGACATACATTACGAAGAAGAAACTGGTTAATTCAGTTCCCCTTTTCTAAAAAACCGTTATTAAGTATCGTGACGTCCTAATGAGTGTGTTTCATTTCTAAAGCTTCATAAATCTACTGACACGTCTACGACAACAAATGAACTGTATGATAAAACTCTTCACATTTTAAACTTTCTCATCACTATCTACAAATTTAAAACTTAAATGATAAATTTCGGAAATATTAAGAAGGTTCTAAAAAGAAACCGTTATGTTTATTTCTATCAACAACCGTGAATTCTTATGATAAAGTTACACGAAGAATCTCAATCAGGGGATCGATCCTGGGACTACATTATCAACAACCGCCTTATTGTCTTTCAATTGATTTTCTTGTCAACAAATATTTAAACAAGCACCTTACAGGGATTAAGGTCTCTTGAATATCTTCAATCAGTTTGCAACAGACAAGTCTCCATGATTCACAAATCTGTAACAACCGTTATCCACTGGGAACCCCAGTCAATCTCAATCACAGGATCAACAACCGTTATCTCTGGAACCCCGGTCAATCTACAATCAGATCAAACCGTTGATACCGTTATCTCAACAACCGTTGTCTACCCCAGTCAATCTCAATCAACAACCGTTAGGATCAACAACCGTTATCACTGGGAAATGATCAACAACCCGTTATCCCCAGTCAATCTCAATCAGTCAATTATAAATTACCATTCAATCAATTAAGGATCAACAACCGTTATCACTGGGAACCCTCAGTCAATCTCAATCAGAGGATCAACAACCGTTATCACTGGGAACTAACAACTCTGTATGGATAAATTACACATCCAATCTCAATCAGAGGATCAACAACCGTTATCAATCTCCAATCAGAGGAACCCCAGTCAATCTCAATCAGAGGATCAACAACCGTCACTGGGAACCCCAGTCAATCTCAATCAGATGATTATAAAATCACTCTCCAATCTCAATCAGAGGATCAACAATTACCATCGATGTACATCTTTTCGAGCCAGTTTGTTTCTCTCTATCGATCTAGCAATGCTTCACCAACGAACTCTATGGTGGTCTATCTATTTTCGTTTCCATCATCCTTTCGTCGCCGGTTTGTTTGCTCTTTAAATGCATGTGCGCATTTATACTAATTACAAAATTATAGACACTTGAAAACGCTCTCATGAATTCGCATTGAATCTTGAAACCATATTGGAGATCAAATAGAAATAAATATCATTTGGTTTTATCGTGGCTTTCCCTTTAAATCAAGGACAAACCCAGTTCATCAATTTTGCAAATCTTTTAGTCCTCTCTAATATTTATGTACGAACACTAGTAATTCGTCATCAATCAATGACACTTTATCACGGTCTTAACATTAAATCGTCTCATATTGGCGAATTATCACATTTATGGATTCAGTAGCAAAGGCATCCTCAAAAATGAAGAAAATGAATGTAGGTATGAGGAAGCTCAAACCAGTAAATGTATCAATGCTTTCATTTGCCGATGATTTAGTTCTGCTTGGAAAATCGGAAAGGCACCTCCAGTCAAATATCAACATTATGAACAATGAACTAAATAAAAGAGCAATGAGAGTAAATGCAAAGAAAACCAAAACAATGCTAGTAACTAGGAAGCTAAAACACAAAATCTTAAATTAGGCAGGGAAGTTCAAAGCTACAATTACTTAGGAGTAATGATTAGCTCAGAGGGAAAACTAAGAGAGAAATCAGCCAGAGAATCAAAATGGCAAGTGCAATATATAACCATTTAGGAAAGGCATTTGTAGGTAAACAAGAATTGCCAGAAAAAAAACAAAATGGCAGTATACAACACAGTTTATTGTCCTACTCTCCTCTATGGCAGTGAAACCTGGACCTTAGACAACGGGGAATACAGTAGAGTGCGGGCAGCCTCTCTGAAATATCTAAGAATAGTAGTAGAGAAAACTAAAAGAGACAAAATCTGAAACACAACAATAAGAGAGATCAAACCAAAGCAGATAACATAAAAACTAAGATAGAAATGAATCAACTGAGATGGTTTGGGCATGTTAACAGAATGAATGACAATATAATAGCTAAATCAATCTACAGTGCTAAAACTCAAGGTAAAAGACCAAAAGGCAGACCTCGGAGAAAGTGGAAAGAAGATATAAAAAGTCATTAACACAAAGAATTTAACTTTCACGGCAGGAAACAGAAACTGTTAGGACAGGGCAGGCTGGAGAAAGATCATATCGGGCATCTAAAACCCATACACCTGAAGGTAGAATAGGAACTGATAAAGAAGAAGAAGTCTTTACGTAAAACTGAGAGTAGACGAATTTGTTGTTTAGGAAGGTTTATTTAAAATGAGTATGACACCGAGTACCAGGCAGTGGCCAGGTGGCCCCGCCCTCCATGAGTCTGCTGCTGTCTTGCAGGCCGCTATTGGCTGATCAAAGGCTAAGGAGTTAACCCCGACAGAAATCAAAACCAAGGACCGGTTGGGCGCCGCAAGGTGGCAGCCATACCACATACTTTGGGTCAGTGGGCTAATCACCTGCTTACCCAAACTGTCTGATTCAGAGAAACAAAAGATATTATATCGGACTGAACTTCCAGAAGACGACCCTGAAACGAACAAGGACTTTGATGTTTGGAACAAGGTATGTCAGAGCAATAAATGGAAAAAGAGGCAGAATTAGCTGAAGACTTGGAAAATTCAAAGTAGATATTTTGGCTATCACAGAAACAAAGAACAAAGGACATGGAATATAAACGGTTGGACCAAATCATACTTTAATCTTCTATGACGAGATGTAAAGGATAAATCTATAGCAGTCTAGGCCTCCTAATGCATACCAGATATGAAAAGCTATTAAAAAGTTGGACATGTATAAACTCCAAGTTAATAGAGGTAAACATTAAATCAAACGGAAGAGAAACAGTTTATGGACCAAACGAAGATACCACCAAAGATGAGAAAGATATCTTCAAAAACAATTTACAAATAGCTGCAGAAATCTCAAACACTGAATAGTTGGTATTTTCCTGTGAAGCAACTCACACACACACACACACACACACACACATATCTCTCTCTCTCACACACACATATATACTCTCTCTCTCACACACACACACACACACACACATACACGTTCGTACCACGCATTTACTACACAATTCCACACCAGCTTCGTATACTATTTTGACATTTCATTCTTAAAAACAATTTTCCTTCGCTTGACTGTGAACGTTGCGTGTATCGTTATGTTCAATTTTAACAAACTATTTGTCTGTTTGCCTCTCATTCTCTAATAAGTCTCTTTCTTGTCAGATTTCAATTGCGTCTAACTGTCTGTCTTTCAATGCTTTTCGGAATTTCTTGACTGTGAATTTCAATGAATCAGTGCTCACATGTCGGAATTTCAACTTCCGTGTCGGAATTTCAATGAATCAAACACATGAATTTCAACGAATGGTACGCCCACATGTCGTTTCAATGAATCACGCCCACATGTCTGTCAACTGTCAGGTACGCCCATGTCGGAATTTCAATAATCAACGTCCACATGTCTTTCTCTCAGTAAATCCGCATGTCGGAATTTCAATGAATCAGGTACGCCCACATGTCGGAAGTTCAATGAATCAACGCCCACATGTCGGAATTTCAATGAATGAGGTACGCCCACATGTCGGAATTTCAACGAATGAGGTACGCCCACATGTCGGAATTTCAATGAATCAGGTACGCCCACATGTCGGAATTTCAACGAATCAGGTACGCTCACATGTCGGAATTTCAACGAATCAGGTACGCCCACGTGTCGGAATTTCAATGAATGTACGCCCACATGTCGGAATTTCAACTGATCAGGTCGCCCACATGTCGGAATTTCAACGAATCCGCCCACATGTCGGAATTTCACATGTCGGATTTCAATGAATCAGGTAAACCCACATGTCGGAATTTCAACAGATCAGGTAAACCCACATGTCGGAATTTCAATGAATCAGGTACGCCCACGTGTCCACAATGAATCAGGTACGCCCATATGTCGGAATATCAACGAATCAGGTACGCCCACATGTCGGAATTTCAACGAATCAGGTATGCCCATATGTCGGAATTTCTTCATAACGTGTCATGTTCGTTTCATACATGAGACAATTTCCGATCAATTGTTGATTCGTTCTTTTTCAAGTCTGTAGATAAGACTCATTTCATTTCAAAATACTTGTAGTTTGATTTCATATCGTCAGTATAATTGTTATATTTCTAAATGCCATTGATCGATTTGTGAATATATTTTATTATGGCATCGACAAGTTTTAAGAAAGACAATCAATTGAAAGATGGAGGTTATTTGTCACATTTCAACTGCTTGAAAATTTTATACAACTTCTTCTATTTGTTAAACAGAATATTAATATTACAAATTTGCGTTACCTCGAAACTGACCATGCACTTTAAAACTGCTGTGTAGTGTATCTGCTGTCATCACTTTGCCTACTGGAATGGTCTTGGGTAACTTAGATGCCTGTGATCTTTATAATGTCCACACCCTTGTCACACGTCGTTTTGGCTACTGTCATTCTCTTCTCTGTGGGTTGCCAAAGAGTTATATCCATCGATTACAATTACTATAAATTAAAGCAGCAAGAATTGTGACTAAGACTAAATAGTCTGAACACATC
>JAXRKP010000131.1:464623-477123 GCA_037039925.1 Doris montereyensis | reverse complement strand
TGTGTGTGTGTGTGTGTGTGTGTGTGTGCAGGAAGAGGTGGTGTACAAGCATATGTGTGTAAGCGAGTGGAGTACCTGGATTTGAATTTATCATATCATGTCGATTTAATTGCATACAACAATAGTTTACAACATAACGACATGCTTTTAAGATTTGGTCCATGTAAATGGGGTTTTTTTAATGTTCATCTCGTGATTATAATAATATGACATTTCCAAACGCTCCCAAAAGACCCATTTATCTCCAAAAGACCCATTTGTCTCCAAAAGACTCATTTATCTCCAAAAGACCCATTTATCTCCAAAAGACCCATTTATCTCAAAAAAACTTTTATCTCCAAAAGACCAATTTATCTCTGAAAGACCCATTTATGTTTTGTGCCATAAAGAAAGATATAAAAGATCATTCTTATCATCATCTGTAAAACTATTATCACTACCATGACCAGTTTCATTATCATCACCGCTTTATTAAAACATTTTTTCATTGCAATGACTACGTTTACATGTATTAGAAAAATATTAATTCATGTTGTTATGTTATACATGTTTTGATCTTGTAATGCTTAAATGTGTGTGTAAGGTATTTGTGTGTGAAGAATAATTTGTTTATGGTAGGGATGTGTTCTATTTCATACTATTTTTTATTTAAGGTATTATAACACGAAAACAATATGCCACTTTTGGACAATAAAATTGTTTCTTACTTCGTAAAGCGTGCAATCGGGTAAAGCGCTTTAGAAAAACTTATAGAATTTCTTTCAATTCCAAATCGATAAGAGCCTTGTTGTTTTTGTTTTATGTTGATGTTTTTGTTGTTCTTGTTGTTTTTATATATACTGTTGTTGTTGCTGATGTTGTTGCTATTGTTGTTGCTGTTGTTGCTGTTGCTGTAGCTGGCCTTAGCATTTTGAGCGTACTCATTTATTGCTGTCGATGGTTATAATGATCATGATGATTATGATTATAATGATGATGATAATTATGATGGTTATGATGGTGAATATGATGGTCATGATGATGGTGATGATGATGATGATTATGGTTATAATGATAATGATGATGATTATGATGATGATTATGATGATTATGATGATGATGATGATGATGATGATGACGATGATGATGAGTGTCGTGATGGAGAAGAAAAGAAGGAGAAAAGAAGAAGGTGGAAGAGGAGAAAAGGATGATGATAAGGTTCTGACGACGATGACGAGGACGAAGAGAATAAAAAAGCAAAAATAAATGATGACGGTCATGATGATTGATTTCATTGTGATAACGTCAACGATGAATATAATACTTTGGTTTGAGTTTTTGTTTTATTTATTTCAAATTTATTTTCAATAATACTATATATAGACTAACGATAACAAACAATTGTTATTTTCATACTGCAATATTTATTTATTACTATCAAAGTTTTCAATTTGAAAATGTTTTCCCAGTGTGACAGGTTTGCATTTGTTGATCTTGATTATACAAGCATCGTTCTTCATTCAACCGAAACTTGCGTGTTGAACAAGTCGCTTACGGACACAATAAATTATCTGATAATAACTGTCTATAACCTTAATCACCCAGACGGTCAAGCATTGCGATAAACAAACAGTCACATACTTATGTGGTTATGCCACAAATGATTTATTTATTTTTATAAAAAATCCATTTACTTAATTTCATATTTGTTTATTATTATTCATTCTTTTGCGTCATACTGATGTTCTACTTGTTAATATTTTCATTTATGTTTGTGCTTTTGACGGTTGGCCTTTTGCCCACTGTTACAACCGTAACGTTGGTTCGTCAGTCCGAATGCAAGTCTGTACTACTAGACGATATATCCTTGTACAAAACGTGCATACAAACGTCGTAGAATAATTGACGGTCTAGTTACGTAGTCACTTCAAAACACCAAGGGGGTCTACCACTAGTGAATTCAAGTCTGATAAACTACAATAATAAGTGACAACTCCACCACTAAACCAGTCTAACAACTGTTCTATTATCTATCTACCATATAGACCAGTCTAATATATATATTCTATATATATCTATACTATACCAGTCTAACAACCGTATAACTTGATATCTACCACTAGACCATATCTAACAACCGTCCAACTTGACGGTATAACTCTATATAGTCTAACAACCGTCCAACTTGATATATACCATATATAGTCTATATATATATATATATATATATATATATATCTAATATATGTTCTATTTATATGTCTATCAATCGATCTATGTAACCATATGTATACTGAATCTATCAATTATCCATATAATATCCATCCACCAATCGATGTATGTAACTATTTGTGTACCAAACCTATCCATTTATCCATATAATGTCCATCCATCAATCGATCTATGTAACCACTTGTGTACTAAATCTATCCACTTATCCATATAATGTCCATCCATCAATCGATCAGTGTAACAACCATGTTGTACTAAATCTATCCATTTATCCATATAATTTCCATCCATCAATCGTTCTTGTAAGCGTTTGTCCTGCCTTCTTTGGTGGCGTTATTACAATGCGTTTTTCCCCCACTTTGTATCTACCACTAGACCAGTCCCCAACAACTGTTCTATGACGGTCTACTACTAGACCAGTCTATCAACTGTTCTACGTGACGGTCTACCACTAGACTCAGTCTAACAACTGTTCTACTTGACGGTCTACCACTGAGCCAGTCTAACAACTGTTCTACTTGACGGTCTACCACTAGACCAGTCTAACAACTGTTCTACTTGACGGTCTACTACTAGACCAGTCTAACAACTGTTATTCTACTTGACGGTCTACTACTAGACCAGTCTAACAATGTTCTACTTGACGATCTACCACTAGACCAGTCCTAACAACTGTTCTACTTGACGGTCTACCACTAAATTGTCTAATTTGTTTTTTCTTTGAATTTTACCCCGTCTACTATTACGGGGATCTCAGTCTATCATGCTACTGTTCTTTGCCGTTTCATTTTGGCTAGACCAGTACCCCCAACTGTTTTCTTTGACTGTCTACTAAACCGGATCAAAACTCCTTTTGCTGGGCTGAATACCAATAATCTGCTTGTGTGTATGTTTCTATATCAGTTTAACTTAGTATTTATCTATCTATTTATCTATCTATCTATCTATCTATCTATCTATCTATCTATCTATCTATCTATCCATCTATCTATCTATCAATCTATCTATCTTCTATCTATCTATCTATCTATCTATCTATCAACTGTTCTATTGATCTATCTATCTATCAATCTATTATGTCCAGTCCAGTTTCTAACAGCATCTACAGTTTGTTGATTCACTAAAATACAGTATTCTAAAAACTGTTTGGACGTTGTTGATTGGTTTTTCTTGTACCTGACTGCAGTGACATTCTCCTGAAATGGTGTAGGCTCAGCTGGAAAGTTTGAGACCATTGATTTGTAAAACAGACCTCAAAATCTCTCCCATTTTATGTGTCAAAATTGATAGACATGGAGATTTACTTTTTAACCAGCAAAAACAAACAAAAAGCTTGATTATTTCACAACCATCAACATCACCATCACTAACAACAACAATACAAAGAAGACGATTGGGAGAACGATGCGGGGACTGGGTTTTTGTGTAACTTTCTAGAACTGTACCAATGACCTTGTGGATGTACAAGCAAGTTCCTTCAAGGCCATTACGCTCCATAGCACCGGTGTTTTTCCCGGTTTCTGTAGCGTGAAGCGGAACAAGTGATGATAATCACCTCTTGGACAGGACGATAGTCTGACGCAATGTTTTACTCCCTAGCTAAGGCATTTACCTATTTTGCACCTGGTTTGAGTGGGCAAAACACGTGTTACGTGTCTTTCTCAAGGGACACAATGTCGGGTCTGGCTTGTCACGAGTCGAACCCGAGACCTCATGATCCCAAATTCGGCAGCCTTACCACTCTGACACCGATGCCACTCCTTGGAGATGTAGAAACCTCATAAGAAGAGACGATTGGCATTCACATTTTAGTGTTCAAGATATTGAAGTCCACAGAAACTGCGCTTATCACGATTTCTCTAGCGTTAAGTGTGACAGTCAATACACGGATACATTTGTTAGTAGCGCTGGCTGGTCGTAGAATTTACCTCTCATAATAGCTAGTTCTCATAAGGGCTTTTTTTATTTGATTTGATTTACAACTAATGTGATCTCGGGGTTTTCGGTAGGATTTTTTGTTTTGCTCGGACTGCCCTGTAGACAGCCAATGGATCTTTGACGTGCACAGTAATGTTGTGATCTGTCAATAATGGACCCCTTTCTTTACCGTCCGTTTCCGCTGGGACTAGGTGTCGATATCTTTCTTTCTTTATCAGCTCCCATTCTACCTTCCGGTGTGTGGGTTTAGACGCCAAAATGATCTTTTTCCAAGCTGCCCTGTCCTGACATTTCCTGTTTCCTTCCGTAAAAGTTAAATTTCATTGCGTTTAATACTCTTTTATATCTTCTTCCCACTTTCTCCTAGGTCTGTCCTTTTGTCTTTTACCTTGCGATTTAGCTATTTTAATGCCATTCATTCTAAATAGATAGATCCAAGCCCAAATCGTCTCAGTTGATTTAATTATATCTTAATTGTTATGCCATCTGCTTTGGTTTGATCTTATTGTTGTGTTTCTGATTTCATTCTCTTTTAGTTTCCCCTAATATTCATAGATATGTAATTTCAACTGATTGTACTCTACTGTATTTCCTATTGTCTAAGGTCCAGGTTTCGCTGTCATAGAGGCAAATAGAACAATAAGTGTGTTGTATACTGCCACTTTGGTTTTTGTTGACAATTCTTTGGCTACATACCTTTCCTAGATGGTTATATATTGCACTTCCCTTTTGAATTCTCTGGTTGATTTCTTCTCTTAGTTTTCTCTCTGAGTTAATCATTACTCCTAGGTAATAATAGCTTTTAACTTCTTCTAAATTTAGATTGTGTGTGTTAGTTTCCCTACTTACTAGCATTGTTTTGGTTCTCTTTGCATTTACTCATTTCTCTTTTATTTAATTCATTATTCATCATGTTGATATTCGATTGGAGGTCCTTTCTGATTTTTCAAACAGAACTAAATCATCAATAAGTGAAAGCATTGCTACCTTTACTGGTTTGAGCTTCCACATATATACATTTAGGATGCTTTAGCAACTGAATCCATAAATGTGATAAATAAAAAAGGGACTTAGGTTTGCAACCCTGTCTTACTCCTATATCTACATCAAATTCTGCAGATACAATTCCAGCTATTCTCACTGCACATGTTGGTTTATTGTAAAAACATTTAATGGCTTTTATCAAATTTTGCTCTACATTTTGTCATTTTAAGGAATGCCATAGTTTGTCCCTCTTCAGAGTGTCAAATGCCTTTTTCTAAGTCAATAAAACACAGGTGCAAGTCAATGTTTTTCCCAGGGAATGTTTCTATTATTTGTCTAATTGTAAATCTGTGGTCTTGTACACTTCTTCCAGGTCTAAATCCACTCTGATGCTCTTCAGTCTGATCATCTACTCTTTTCCTTAATCTCATTTCCAGTATCCTGGCATACACTTTTCCTGGTACGCTAAGTAGTGATATCCCTCTATAGTTTGAGCATTCCATAATTGACCTTTTCTTGTGTATTGGTACTACCGTTCCTTTTTCCATTCATCTGGCACCTGTTTTAACTTCCATGCTTGTTGACATACTGCATGTAGTAGTTTGTCTGCCTTTCTCCTTTGGTTTTTAATCATTTCTGGATAAACTTGATCTGCTCCTGGTTCCTTCCTATTTCACTTTTCTTATACCTGTTTGGATTTCTTCCATTGATATATCTACATCTTCAGCTGTCGCACTGGATTATTGTTACTCTTACTAATTGATCTGTACTCCTTGTTTCATATATTCTGGAGTGATTATGTAGTTCTTGGAAATACCTTCTCCACGTATCCATAATTTCGCTGTCTTTTTTCATTATTTCTCCTTTAGCGTTCTTAATTTGTCGTATTGGGCATGCTTTGATCTTTCTCATGCTCTTCATTGCTCCCCAGAAGAGCTTTTGATTTCATTGACAGCTTTCTTGAAGTCTTTGTCCAAACTCTTCTTCCCACTGTTCCTGTTTTGTTTTCCTAATTCCTCTTTGGCGATAGTTCTTTTACTGACGTAATCGATTCTATCCTCTGGCCTTTTTGTTTGCAAGTATTTCTTCCAGGCATTCTTCTTTTCTTTTTATCTTAATCTTAACATTTTCATTCCACCATGCTGTTCTTTTGCTATCTCCTTTAATTTGTTTCCTACCACGGACCTCTTCAGTACAACTGAGGAGTGTTTCTTTATACATTTGCCCTTTTCTTCTAGAGTGCTTTCCTTCAGATCCATCTGTCTTTCACTGATAAATCTTTTTGTCCTGGATTGGTATATCTGTTTTACTGCTGGTTTATTTAGTTCTTCTATTTTGAGTTCAGTAGGTTTCTCCTCTTTCCTTTTCTGTTTGTTTTCTTTAGTGAGTAATCTCATTGTGGCAATCAGTAGGTGATGATCACTAACTATTTCAGCTCCTCTGTTTACTCTTGCATCCAATGTACTGTAAAAAAAGGGAGGTGCTAACTATTATGTAGACAATGGTTGACTTTTCGCATCTGTCTATATTTACTCTTGTATATTTGTGGATGTCTTTGTGAGGAAAAAGGTGTTGGATATTTTCATGTTATTCTTTAGGCAAAAATCTATTAATCCTTTTCTATTTGGAGAAGTTGTCTCTCAATCTTTAGTTATTACTCCTCCTGATGTTTTTACATTGTAACCTACTCTAGTGTATACATCTCCTAAACCATTAGTTCCTGCTTGAGTTTGAGATTATCTATTTGTAAATCGTTTTCAAATATCTTTTTCTTCGTTGCTGGCGTCTTCGTTTGGTCCATAAACTATTAATAATTTAAGTTATCTTCTTTTGGTTTAATATTTACCTCCATGGCCGTGGGCTTATAAATTCCAACTTTCTAGTAGCTTTTCATGCCTTTCATGCACTAGGAGCCTACTCCTGCTCTAGTTCTATCTTTAACATCTACTCCTGAGAAGATAAAAGTATGATTTGGTACTACATTTCTATTATTTGCCCTTTTTTCTTTTGTTCTGTAATGGCTAAAATGTCTACATTGAATATGTCCATTTATTCAGCTAATTCTAGCTCTTTTCCATTTATTGCCTAATATTCTATGTTCGAAAAATCACAGTCCGTGTGCTTTTCCAAAGTCGTCTTCAGTTCAGTCCAGGTATATCATTGTATATGTTACTTTGAATCAGTTTGGTTTGGAATAGGGATTAGCCCACTGTACCTAGGTAGATGGTGAGGTTGCCACCTTGAGGACCTCTGCCAAGCCTTGTTATTTTATATCCCTTAGCCTTTGGTTAGCAGAACAAACTACAAGGCGGCAGGAAACTCGTTGAGGGCGGGGCCGCCTAATGCTCATCCACAGGTCTTCACCTCTCCAATGCGGGTCGATGAAATACGGGTAGATAATTAATTGTCATCAAATTTAAAAATGATACTCAGAATCTTATCTCACATTTTAACGTTAAGATTATTTTTCACGTATTGCAATGATAAAAAGATAATGACAAGTACCATATTGACGAAATATAATGATTGTATCACTCAATTAAATTAAATGTGGTATCGATATCTCCTGTTGCCTAGGTAGACATAAAAAAGCAAAAATTCAGAAAAAGACAAAACAACAGACCAACATAGAGTAAAATTAATCATTGCGGGTGAAGTATCAGTCGGGAGACAGCACCGTTCTTTATCAATCATGAAGAGCGGTCTGGTGAAATGTATTCATTATCACCATCTGCTCTGATAAAGGTCGATTGACGCTCATCAATTGGCCCTCGATCTTTTGAATCATGCACGATAATAGTTTAACCATGATGATAAACTTTTCATCGGGTTGGAAAGGACTGTGTGATTGAGTCTCTCATCACAATATGACATCTTCACAAATGTCTGAAATTATACTCTAACATTTAGTTTGAAGAATCCAGCTCTTGCTTTACTTTCAGTCAATCATTTTTCCATCTATTGACCCTTATCCTTTTGCCTGCTGCCTGTCCTTGTCTTTGTGGCTCTAACCTACTCCCTCTCTCTGTTTACCTGTCCTTGTCTTTGTAGCTCTAAACCTGCTCCTCTCCCCTGTTGCCTGTCATTGTTCTTTGTGGCTCTAACCTACTCCTCTCCCTGTTGCCTGTCCTTGTCTTTGTGGCTCTAACCTGCTCCTCTCCCTGCTGCCTGTCCTTGTCTTTGTGGCTCTAACCTACTCCTCTCCCTGCTGCCTGTCATTGTCTTTGTGGCTCTAACCTGCTCCTCTCCCTGTTGCCTGTCATTGTTCTTGTGGCTCTAACCTGCTCCTCTCCCTGTTGCCTGTCCTTGTCCTTGTGGCTCCTAACCTGCTCCTCTCCCTGTTGCCTGTCATTGTCTTGTGGCTCTAACCTGCTCCTCTCCCTGTTGCATGTCCTAGTTCTTGTCTCTGGTCTGCTCATTTCACTGTCATTGTTCTTGGCATGTCCTAGTCTCTCTATCTCTCTGGTCTGCTCATTTCACTGTTGCATGTCCTAGTCTCTATCTCTCTGGTCTGCTCATTTCACTGTTGCATGTCCCTGGTCTCTATCTCTTTGGTCTGCTCATTTCACTGTTGCATGTCCTAGTCTCTATCTCTCTGGTCTGCTCATTTCACTGTTGCATGTCCTTGTCCCCTGTCGCTCTATCATGTTCCTCTCCCTATTGCCTGTCCTTATCCTTGTCGCTCTATCATGCTCCACTCCCTGTCGCCTGTCCTTATCCCTGCTACTCTATTCTGCTCCTCTTCCTACTTCATGTCATAGTCTCTGTCTCTCTGGCTTGCTCCGCTCTCTGTTGCCTGTCTGGTCTCTATCTGTCTGGCCTGCTCCTCTCCATTTTGCCTGTCTTTGTCTCTATATCTCTGGTCTGCTCCTTTCTCTCTCTGTTTGCCTGTCTTTTTCTCTGTCTGTCCTGGTCAGCTCCTCTCATTTTTGTCTCTCTTTGTCTCTGTCTCTCTGGACTGCTCCTCCCTTTGTTCCTTGTTCCTTTTCTCTGTCTCGCTGAAATGCTCCTATCCCGGTTGCCTGATCTTTTTCTTTGTCCCTCTGTACTGCTCATCTGCCTGTTGCCTGTCCTTTTCTTTATCTCTCCTGTCTCTGCTCTCCTCTCCATTTTGTCTGTTTTGTCTCTGTCTCTTTGTGCTGCTAATCTCCCTATTGCCTGTCCTTTTCTCTGTCTCGCTGAAATGCTCCTCTCCCTCATGTCCTTTTCTCTGTCTCTCTATGCTCCTTTTCATCTGTCCTGTCTCTTTGACTGCTCCTCTCTCTCTGTTGCCTGTCCCTTTTCTCTGTCTCTTTGTACTGCTCCTATCCCTGTTGCCTGTCCTTTCTCTGTCTCTTTGTACTGCTCATTTGTTGCCTCCCTTTCTCTGTCTCTCTCGACTGCTCCGCTCCCTGCTGCCGGTCCTTTTCTTTGTCTCGCTGGACTGCTTATCTCCCTGTTATATGTCCTTTTCTCTGTGTCTCAGGACAGTTCATCTGCCTGTTACATGTCCTTTTCTCTGTCTCTGTGTATTGTTCCTCTCCCTGTTGCATGTCCTTTTCTCTGTCTCTGTGGACTGCTCCTTATCCTGTTACCTGTCGTTTTCTCTCTCTCTATGGACTGCACGTCGCCCTGTCGCCTGTCCTTTTCTCCGTCCCTTTGTCCTGCACCTCTCCCTGTTTCTCCTGTCCTTTTCTCCCGTCCCTTTGTCCTGCACCTCTCCTGTTTCCTGTCCTTTTCTCCGTCCCTTTGTCCTGCCCTCTCCCTGTTGACTGTCCTTTTCTCCGTCCCTTTGTCCTGCACCTCTCCCTGTTGACTGTCCTTTTCTCCGTCCCTTTGTCCTGCACCTCTCCCTGTTTCTTCCTGTCCCTTTGTCCTGCCGTTGACCTTTGTCCTGGACTGCACCTCTCCCTGTTGACTGTCCTTTTCTCCGTCTCTTTGTCTGCACCTCTCCCTGTTGACTGTCCTTTTCTCTGTCTCTTTGTCCTGACTCTCCTGTTGACTGTCCTTTTCTCTGTCTCTATGGACTGCACCTCTCCCTGTTGACTGTCCTTTTCTCTGTCTCTATGGACTGCACCTCTCCCTGTTGCCTGTCCTTTTCTCTGTCTCTATGGACTGCACCTCTCCCTGTTTCCTGTCCTTTTCTCTCTCTCTATGGACTGCACCTCTCCCTGTTTCCTGTCCTTTTCTCTGTCTCTATGGACTGCACCGCTCCCTGTTTCCTGTCCTTTTCTCTGTCTCTATGGACTGCACCTCTCCCTGTTTCCTGTCCTTTTCTCTGTCTCTATGGACTGCACCGCTCCCTGTTGACTGTCCTTTTCTCTGTCTCTATGGACTGCACCTCTCCCTGTTTCCTGTCCTTTTCTCTGTCTCTATGGACTGCACCGCTCCCTGTTGACTGTCCTTTTCTCTGTCTCTATGGACTGCACCTCTCCCTGTTTCCTGTCCTTTTCTCTGTCTCTATGGACTGCACCGCTCCCTGTTGACTGTCCTTTTCTCTGTCTCTATGGACTGCACCTCTCCCTGTTGCCTGTCCTTTTCTCTGTCTCTATGGACGTCACTTCTCCATCTTGCCTGTCCTTTTCTCTGTCTCTATGGACTGCACCTCTCCCTGTTGCCTGTCCTTTTCTCTGTCTCTATGGACGTCACTTCTCCATCTTGCCTGTCCTTTTCTCTGTCTCTATGGACTGCACCTCTCCCTGTTGCCTGTCCTTTTCTCTGTTTCTATGGACAGCACCGCTCCCAGTTGCCTGTCCTTTTCTATGTTTCTATGGACGTCACATCTCCATCTTGCCTGTCCTTTTCTCTGTCTCTATGGACGTCACCGCTCCTGTTGACTGTCCTTTTCTCTCTCTCTATGGATTGCACCTCTCCCTGTTGACTGTCCTTTTCTCTGTCTCTATGGACTGCACCTCTCCCTGTTGACTGTCCTTTTCTCTGTCTCTATGGACGTCACCGCTCCTGTTGACTGTCCTTTTCTCTGTCTCTATGGACGTCACCGCTCCTGTTGACTGTCCTTTTCTCTGTCTCTATGGACGTCACCGCTCCTGTTGACTGTCCTTTTCTCTCTCTCTATGGACTGCACCTCTCCCTGTTGACTGTCCTTTTCTCTCTCTCTACGGACTGCACCTCTCCATCTTGCCTGTCTTTCTCTCTCTGTCTCTATGGACGTCACCGCTCCCTGTTGACTGTCGTTTTCTCTGTCTCTATGGACAGCACCTCTCTCCTGTTGACTGTCGTTTCTCTCTCTATGGACATCACCTCTCCCTGTTGACTGTCCTTTTCTCTGTTCTATGGACAGCACCTCTCCATCTTGCTGTCCTTTTCTCTCTATGGACTGCTGCTCCTGTTGACTGTCCTTTTCTCTGTCTCTATGGACTGCCTCTCCTGATGACTGTCTTTTCTCTGTCTCTATGGAAGTGTCTCCCTGACTGTCCTTTTCTCTCTATGGAGTGTCTCCCTGTTGACTGTCCTTTTCTCTCTCTCTATGGAGTGTCTCCCTCTCTCTCTTGTGTTACATTTTATTGAAATTTCATCAAAACATCAAGTGAAGGCATTATTTCAGATATTCAAGTATTTAAGGTGAAAATAGATACAACAATTCTTGAAACATCATCAATGCATCTCTATCAAAGTCGAACTTGCTTTGAATGAATACATTCACAAATATGCAAATAAAGGGCAAACAGCAATGACATCCAAGTGAGGAATCAGCAATCAAACCATGGCAAATTGGTAATTATCTGAGAATTACAAAACATTATTAAGAAAATGTTAACATGAAAAGGTATGCATATTATTGGCTATACAAGTCATGGGTTCCAGAACTTGTTTCGTCTCTGTCTTGCTTTCTATAGATTATAGATGCAATGTTTTGAAGATCAAGCTTTTAAGATGGGGTAGCAATGTCAGAATATTGTGCACGTGGTCTCCATAGTCCAGTCCTCCATAATCCAGATCGTCTGGTCTTGCCAATTAAGCAGATGTCGTTGACGCATTTTCGCATATGGGTTGTCGTCTTCGCTGTTCTTGACGATGAAGTTTCTTATCCTTTGATTGGTAACGCAATACTCAATAATGAGATCATCAGTCTCTGCAAGAATAACATGTGTCGTTTGAAATGTGTCTAACACGAGCTTTAAAATGTCCTTGTTGCGATCTGGCTGTGTAATATGCCTCCTGTGTCTTTCGTGATTTTGAAGATCTGGACGCTTATTTTATCACAGTGAAGTTGCTTGATCATGTCAGCAAAGCGTGTGTGATTACTGTTACCACCTTGTTGGTTTTCCATGGATGAGTTTTCCTCACTTGTGCGAGAGCTTTCTTTGTCATATTCGGTCTCACTGTCTGACGTGATAGATGTGTCAGAAATGTGTAGATCTATCTTC
>JAXRKP010000131.1:440000-447896 GCA_037039925.1 Doris montereyensis | reverse complement strand
GTGAATGTGTGGTTGGATGTGTGTATGTGAGAGAGAATGTGTGTGGTTGGATGTGTGTGTGTGTGTGTGTATGGATGTGTTGACATGTGTGTGTGTGTGTGTGTGTGTGTGTGGATTGTGTGTGTAGATATTGTAGATGGATGTGTGGGCGGTGTCTAAGTGAGATGTATTGATGTAAGTGTGCGTGGTATGCAAAGTTATAGAAAAGAAGAAATGATGAAGAGTATGACCGAAGAAGCGTAGCCTTTAAAAATCTAGCCTAATCTTCACTATCTGTCCAGCCAATCACAAAAGACAAACAAAATGATAGCGATAATCTCATCTGCATAATGTCTCCTCTTTAAGCGTGTCAAAATGTCCAAAGAAATAGTAGATGCGGAGCTGTGTGTGTTTGTGTGATCACGAACAGTGATGTTGAGACACTCTGCGGGACGTGAAAAAAATAGATATTAACCATTCTTGCACCAAGTCGTTCGGAACGGGCAGGGGGAGGGGGTTGTGAGGACTCGATTGTCCAGAGGCAAGGTGTTGGACTTTCATCAACTAAAATGGTCACAAGTTCGTGCCCGACAGGTTAAACATTTTTCTCGTTTTTTCGAATCAAATCCAGCCCTTAGTTCAGTTAGGTAGATCGACACCAAAATTAAAACAAAAAACTCTGAGATCACCTTAGTTGTGGATGTGAGTAAAATCAAATCAAATCAAATCAAACCCAATCAGACCGTTGTTTCTTGCTTTGTCAGATGGTATTTTTTTAATCATCAGAATAAATGGAAAAGTCGAAAAAATCAAATCGTTGACATACCCAGGCCAACTTGTTACAGAAGATGGTAGATCACATCAAGAGATACGAATCGGTTTACAAACTCCGCCTTTGAAAAAACCAAAACAGCTCTCGACAAACAAGAGAATCCAATCAAACGCCAGAATACGTTTGGTAAAATGCTTCATATGGCTAAATACGTTTTAGAAACATGGACGCTTTCTACAGTTCTAGCAAAGAAAATTGGCACCTTTGAAGTATGGACATACAGGCGAATTAAAAGCATTTCATGGAAAAAGAAGAAATAAAAAAATGTATATAAAAAAATCTAGGTCTAGTATCACCAACTTTTCTTCAAAAGATCAAAGCATACAATAGGAAGTACTATGGCCACATAAGAAGACGCGACACACTGCAAATAGCCATACTAGAAGGAGAATCAATGCCAAAATAGGAAAGGGGGAAAAGGGAACAGCTGGACGGCCAACATTGCAGAAATAACAGGCGTGAAAAACCAACCAGTACAGCTAAGTCGCATTACAGAGAGACGAATGGTGAACCATGGAGTCCAACCTCAGCAATGAGAAGAAACTCCACTGATGACTAATTGATGATTTATTTAAGGATTCTTCGATGTGTGACGCCATTTAAAAAATCGTCGTTCAGAGTGCCTTTTGTTTAAACTGTGTATCTTACCATGATTGCGTGGGTATCATAGTTGATATCATCCCTATCACTACATCATAGACACACAAGTTTAAAGCATCAAGAAAAAGTTCATCCAAAGCATCTTCATACTAATTCCATACTGCCATTGTTTCTTTGTATCAGAGCTTTGAGATGCGCTCTGTACAGGTGGCAAAACAGTTGCGTTTGCTTCTTTTTACAGCACTGGTTCAGCGTCTGTGTTTCTTATTTCATGTCATTTTTCTGTTTCATCTCTTTTTGTCATCCTTATAGCTTCTAAAAAATAACATTACAATTATGTTGCTGTGACTTAAGTCTTTTGTATTTAATAAGTGAGTGCCCCAGGTTTGACAATGGTATAAAGATGCTTTTCGGGTGGGCTATTTATTGGGGCTTAAATGTGTGTCTAAGCTGTAACAGGCATGGTATCAACAGCAATGCCGATGAAACCACGGGAGCTCAAATGACGGTAAGGTACAATATAATGTTAACCAAATAAACACATTACTTTTGTATCACATTGTAATCGCTCTTGCTCTCACATTGAATCGGGCCTATCTGTGTTTTAAGCTAAACTGCCAATAATGAAACATGAAAAATGCATGGTACTCTTGGTACATGAAGTTTCTGGATGCAATTAAGGGATGACGATGACAATGGTGGTAATAATTTAGTTGATGTGATGAAGATTGTTTATAACATCTCTTTCTTTGTGACCAATAACTTAAATGGGCCTTCTATGGAGATGTGCTGTCTTGATCTGGTCGCTAATGATCAGAGGACATATATTTAAGCTTACGAAGACAATATTTGTGATAAAATCATAATACATTTTTATAAATATTGGGAAACGATCGCTGCTTTATTTTTGGTTGCTTTTCATTTCTATTTACATGTACCTTTTCCTCGTATAACTTTGTTCGCAACAGTGCCATTGATCTATATAACTTTGAATCATAATATGATATTATCCACTTATGATGTACCACATCGCTTTTGGATAATTATCTCTGATTGATAAATGAAGTCACGACCCGTCAACACGAGTTATAGTCATCGCGTCTGACTTTTCTGCCCTTTTCACCTTATAGAGACACCCGTGCCTACTTCTAGACAATACATAGAACATACCCTAAATGGATGTGTTAGCAAAGTTAATGTCATTTCCCAGGTTCTCATTGGAACCTCGAGACATCCAATAGTCTCTACTGGGGTTGTAACCGAATATTGCATTTACGACAGCTAAAACATTCCTAATTCCTGGGTTCCTCTGACAGAACTCTTTAATTGAACCGAGACAAAACAGCTTGCTGTAACCTGAACGTAGTCTTTTCATATCTTGTGCCATCGGTTGACCATACCTATGGGCTTTGAGGAAATTGACGCCACCGGAAACTCGACCCGGAAAGAGTACCGTGGCAGACGACTTCCCGTGCTTCCAGAAAGGCTGCCGTATCTCCGCTCCAGACGAGACCGCATCAGATGGCCATCCATTTTGATCTCACCCTATAATTCCATTAGTTCATTTTCTTCTGTTCTGACCTCAATGATGCCAGGTCACTAGATGAAAAAGGATAACGGCTTTCTTCTTGTTTTCGACTTTTACTTTCTTTATTAAAATGTCAGGATAGGAAATTTCGTAAGTTAGACGATACTAGAATCTGTTTCAAAACATGTATAATTATAGTATCTATATCCATGAATGAGTAAGCCTATTTATGCCACCAATGTTCTCGAAAATTACGGTGTTTAAATATCGTCCAAGAAAGTAAAAAAAATATTTTTCAAGGCACATTATGTTTTAAACATAATGAGACATATCGTTTTCAATTATATTAGATTTTATTTTCGTTATACAATTATTTAAATTTGAAGGCCTCACCTATCCCCTCGCCAATCAGTCCGGAGTTAATCTTACAATATAGATCTAGATTCTTTGTTTTGTATTTTGCTGTTTATTTTGTTTTGATTTCTTTTCTTTTTTTTCTTCTTTTTTTTAAATTTTTTTTTATGATATACTGATATACTGATACGGATAAGGGCACATGTAGTTGCAATCCAGCCTCCTGCAAAGTCGTAACATGTTCTATGCCACAATAAAGCCGGTCATCTCAGCGAAAAAGATAGGTACATGTAATAACAAAATTGTCTATAAAGTAAGGTAATAATTTGATTAACAGCTTTCCGTAATTATGACGTAATTAGGACCAAATTTGACCTCTTCTGGCTATTTTCTATACTTTTTTTGTCGCAATTCGAATTTCCGTAGGCCTAAGGGTAAAGATATACTTATCCCGGTTTAAAGACAACAAATGAAGGATGAAAAAAACCGAGCACATTTTAATTACAAACGAAATAGAGACTTGACAGACAGACAAGATAACCTGAGTCCAGCTTGCAGGCACCGTTCGAGGACAGCTGGATTGAAGTGTCGCATGCTGCATTCTATCCTTCAAGACGGACGACCGATATTCACTCATGGCGTCGCTGGCTGACGATGACGTCACCGGGCTTAGCGGGGTCATTTTTTCACTGCCAATATCTTTTTAACGGTTGATCAGACAAAAATCTGATTTCATTTTTGAAACGAGCGACCACATTTCTAGGCAAGATTCGAGTAGAATTCATATTTTTTAATAATAAAATAAGAATAATAGAAAAAATTATAATGAAGGCAACAAATAGCGGCGCAGTATATCCATAGTTTCAACATTCTTCATTTTGAAGACAACAGTCGGACGGGCTTAGTATATTTAGCCAAGTAGCAGACCAAGTCAATCCTGCCTTAATGGCTTCTTTAGCTTGTAATTTCTATATCAGGCAGGTTGAGGCGAGGTCAGGGTTTTATTGTGGCTTGATCTGTGCTCAGTTTTTGTGGCTTTAAATGTATTTCTTTATTTGTTGTAGTGCTGCTGCATAACACTTATAAAAGTGTGTGGGGGGGGGGGGGGGTTAGCATGATCTAGATATTATAGTTTGTCTTGTCTACTTTGTTTCGGTTTCAAGAGTTATTATTTTCCCTCGTTTGCATATTGGACGATTTCAATTATTTGGTTTTGTTTCTGTAAAAAAGTTGGATTATTTCGGTTTTAATTATTAACTTCTGATTTTTTCTGTAGTTTCATTGTGCTTTTATTATAATGTGTTATCGAATTTTTCATCTCTTGCTCCAAAAAACTGGACACTACCACTGTTGCTTTTTTCGCATTTTTCTTCTTTTTTGCTCTAATTTTTTTCTTCACTTTATACCCCTCATTTTCTCTGTCTGTCTGTCTGTCTGTCTGTCTCTATCTGTCAGTCTATCTATATGCCAGTATGTCTGTTTGTCTGTCTGTCTATGTCTCTCTGTACCTATCTTATATATTTTTTTAGGTTTTAAATCTGGACAGTAGCATTGGGACAAAAAACAATTCAAATGCAAGGGGACTAAACAAAAGAAATCTGGGGCATCACAGAGATTCGAACCAAAAACCTTCGCATCGGCACCTATTTCTCACCGTAAAAAGACAGCGCACTACCAACCATGCAAATTACGCTCTCTTATAGGTTAAAGTTCATTCGAAGACGTTATGGCCCATAGAGCCAAACTTTATCCTGTTTTCTATAGCATGAAATGGAGCAGTTTGTCGCATGTTTTACTCCATACTTGATACTGATACTCCTTTCCGTCTGAGTCGGGTGGAAAAAACAACTTGTTAGTGTTAGTTTTGTCCCAAATGACAAAAGGAATAATACTGCAGTAGGCCAAAAACCAATTAAGGGGAATGTAAAATAGAAATGAAAGGTCTAAGATCAAATAGTTAGAAAACGGGACTGAAAAAGGACATAGAAATTTTCGAACAGAACGTCGTCTTCAGCCACATAAAAACAAAGTAATTTTCATGTGGCTAAAGATTTTGATTTGATTTGATTTGATTTGATTTGATTTGATTTGATTGATTTGATTTGATTTACCCACATCCACAACTAAGATGAGCTCGGGGTTTTTTATAGATTTTTGTTAAATTTTGCCCGGACTGCCCTGTAAACAGCTAAGGGATCTTAAATGTGCACAGAGTGTTGTGATCCGCACATGGGACCTCCTTTTTATCATCCGTCTCCGATGGGACTAGGTGTCGATCCACCTACCCGGACCAGGGGGGGGGATAGATTTTGCTTGAACAAACGAGAAAATTATTCAACTATTGACAGAGCTCGAACCCACCACATTTTGGTTGAGAGGCCGACACCTTGCCTCTGAACTACCGAGTCCCCTCCTGTGGCTGAAGAAGAACGATTTATTTTTTTTAAACAACAACAACGTCTCTGTCCTTCCCCTGGTGCCATTTTCTACTTCGTCTTATTAGGCTTTTCATTTGTATTCCACGTTCTTCTTTAGTAATCGTTCCCAAGGAACACAGCGTATGATCTAGCACTACCAGATTCGAACCCAGGACATCCAGATCCAATGTCAGTCAGCTTAACCACTAGGCCATCGATACCACATGCTCCATATTATGCTATGTTATTACATCACTTTCTACATAAAGGAAATAATATTCAGTAATATTAAAGCCCCATAGAAACAAAGATAAGAAAACTACAAGGTAAAGACCTTAAGGAGCGTAGTTAGCTCGGTTTATAGCATGTTTTCTTTTCATGGCGAGGTGATGGGTGTCGATGTAGAGGCCAGGGCTCAATCCACATGGTGTCTAAGATTGTGTTTGGTCTCTTCCTTGTAATTGTTCCTATGGAGCTTTAATATTATTCAATCAATGTCGTTTCCTTCAATTTTGACATACTCCTTGCTTCACTATTTAATTTGTCTTTACTTTCTACATGGTCACATGCCTCACCGTTTGTATCTTGTCTCAATAAGTTCCATGATTTTACCAAAGCGTGTGGAATTACTGCAGTGGTTATTGGCTCTGATACAAATTACTCACCCCTCTAAAACTGGCCTATCATCAAGCCTGAAAGAGATATTTTTAAAACATTGAAATAACTAACAACATAAACATTTAACCTTTCATACAATCAAAAAAGCATAGCTGTGGTGAAGAGTCCTACTTTTCGATCTACTCAATCACTCAACATATCTCTGAAATAATTGATCTTTTTGTTAAATAACAACAAGGCAAAAGCAGATTCCACACCGTATTCCAACCCTGTCACAACCACCGCCATTGTTATAGCAACACAACAATGACCAGGCCCTTGGTCTTTCATGGCAAGTAGAATGGTCCCTGTCACCAGAATGATGTAGGACAGAAAGACAGAAAGGCGCACACAGACAAGGAGGGAACGGAGAGACAAGGAAAAGATGTGAATGGGAGAAAGAGAAAGGCGCATCACCCAGTAACACAATGGAATTATGGGGAAACTCTTCAGATGAAATCAGAGGCTCTTGTGAAGTTTGGGGAGTTATTGTCACTGCAGGGGTGTCCTTTTTCCTCTCGTTCTCCCAAGCACCTTCATCTTACGCTCTCAGTCTCAGTCTCTTTTTTCTCGAGTTCCTTTCCATTCCCTTTTTCTGTCCTATAGTTTACGTCTCTATCGTTCGCTCTCTCCATTTTCCTTTATCGTGACCTGACCTAAGCCCATTCTTACCTTTCTACATTTGTTTCTTCACTGTTTTAACTATACCTCGCTTTGCCTGTCCCACGTGATCTTATTTTTCCCTTTTTACGGTTTACAACTTGCTAACCCCCCCCCGGTTGAGACAGTTATTATAATATGAGTTATCTATACAATTAATGGAATTATTCAACTATACTTCCTTTTAAACGTGACGTCGGTGGCCGAGCGGTTAGGTTGCCGGACTGGGGATCCAGAGGTCCCGAGTTTGAATCCTAGCAAAGCCAGGGCCGACGTTGTGTTCCTTGGGAAAGACACTTAACACGCATTTTCCCCACTCTACCCAGGTGCAAATGGGTACAAGCACTAGTTTGGGAGTAAAACCTGCGTCAGACTAGCGTCCTGGCAGGATGTAATTAATGTCACTTGTTCCGCGTCACGCCATAGAAACCGGGATAAGCCTGGCTCTATAGGCCTTAAGGGCCTTGAAGAAACTTTTACTTTTAAGTACCTATATGTTGGTCATTGATGTCCTAATTCTACGCTGATACTTAATTCATTTTTAGCTACCCCTCCTGTGGCACACAGGTCTTGGAAACGAAGATAAGGAAGACGGGGAGGGAGAGAGAGAGAGAGAGAGAGAGAGAGAAAGAGAAAGAGAGAGAGAGAGAGAGAGAGAGGGGGAGAGAGGGAGAGAGGGAGAGAGGGAGATAGGATAGATAGAGAGAGAGAGAGAGAGAGGCGGGGGGGAGATATTATGGTGATCACAGGGTAAGATAAGAGGAAATAGCGAGATAAGAGAGAAGTAAAAAAATAAAAAATAAAAAAGTAGGACTTACCAGCAGTTCCCGCCAATCGCCCGCGAGACGGCTGAGAAGAATGACTCAAAA
>JAXRKP010000131.1:417500-432500 GCA_037039925.1 Doris montereyensis | reverse complement strand
GTAATATCCCCATCTGGAATATTCACTTCTGTAATATCCCCATCTGGAATATTCACTTCTGTAATATCCCCATCTGGAATATTCACTTCTGTAATATCCCCATCTGGAATATTCACTTCTGTAATATCCCCATCTGGAATATTCACTTCTGTAATATCCCCATCTGGAATATTCACATTTGGACTATCGACGTCTTGAATACTCACTACAGAAATATTCACATTTGGAATAATCACGTCTGGAATATTTCCATTTGGACTATTCGCATTTGGTATATTCACAGCTCCAATATTTTCATTTAAAACAATTAGGTCTCCGGCATTCAAGTTCATCTTCTTTTCATATCTCTAACATTATATTCATTATTTAATATTTACATCTCCAACGCTCAGGTTTGTAGTATTCATGCCACCTGTAATTGATTACTTCCTACAACATTTACGTCTGCTATGTACAAAGCATGAACAATAAACATTTTCTCTGACCTGGCTATTTCAGTAGTTTCACAGCATTTGTCTGCTTGTCCTTCAGCAAAATTGCTGGTGAAATGTACCATGGGATACCGTGTAGTCTGAAATGGATAAGAGTCCAATAGCACAATGAAACTGGTGATACAGGCGATATCAATGTAAATGGAGATGAAATCAAATATCTACTTTTATCGATATTATTGGCTGGTCAAGTATCATGTGAAAAAGTGGATTTTATCACAACGGACATACTCCTTCTTTTCCAATGTTTTTTTTTTTTGGTGGTCTTCCTTTCTCCCATCCTTCCTTCCACACTCCGTTTCCGCTCCTCCCCCTTCTATCGTTCTTTTCCTCCTTTGTTCCTTTCCTCTGGTCTTCATTTCTTCATTCTTTCCTTCCCTTCATCCTTTATTTGTTTGTTTCCACTTCCTACCTTCATTTTATTTCTGACTGTTATATAATATCTTGTCAGCTGTTACTTTCCCCCATTAACACCACGTCAGGACGTTGGTCAAAGCGGACACCTCACTACAAGTATTATTTCTATCATAGCAATAACAGAATGTGAAAATTTGCCTGCATATGAGTTCTGGATAGATTTCCCTCAGAGAAAACAGATCCACGTAAACACTTCACACATAGCCACTTAGAATCATACACATATTTTCAGCAAACGCCATGATGACAAAGACAAGTTTAATAATGATGACAATGATGGTGATGATGATAATGATGATGATGATAAGAGATGATGATGATGATGATGATGATGATGATGATGATGATGATGTTGATGATGAAGATTGATGATGATGGTGATTATAGAAAGATAGATAAATAGATCATAGATAGAATGGATATAAAGATAGATAGATAGATTCTGCATAGACAGATTAAATAAAGACATTGTAAAGATAGGATTATAATTTTTTCCCCAGATCATCATTATGAAAATGATTCTAAAACAATGGTGACCATGATGATGGTGATAGCGGGAATTTATGTGCCTTTTGTTTGTTCACTCTATTGTCTGATTGCTTAGAAGTCAGCTGTTGATCCATGTTCACAGTAAACAGTGATTTCAGGGTTTGAGGAGAACTTCCGAAGTGGTGGCAAGGGTGGCGATAAGCCTTTAGATACAAAGTAGAATGGGTTGATTACGGCAACTACACGTGTTACGATGACGATGATGAGGATGATGACGACGATGATGACATGACGACGATGACATTGATAATGATGAGAAGCTGAGAATGGTGACAACGATGACGATGATAGTGATACTGATAACGACCGGATGATAAATGTAACTGTGATTATTGGATAATGAAGAGGATAGTATACTTAAACAATTATGTTATGATAACGATGGGAAGATGAGGACAATAACGACAACGACAAAGATGTTGATATATTTTTTCAGAAATATGATATTACTCAAATATTATTCATTCAAAGGTTTACCTGACAAAACTGTTCATGTTCTTTTTGTTTCACGTCTTGTAGCGACACTCATCAACTGGGTGCCACTGGTTGCTGCAAGGTGAAGGTCAAGGACAAAATGGAGCCGTCCATCACAATACCGAGAGTCAAGTTAAATAATTATATACTGGTATTGATTTCGGTTGGGCTTTTTTCTTTTTGAGGCTGTTGCTGTTCCTGTTTCTGTTTCTGCTGCTGCAATTATTGTTGTTTTTTTGTTGTTATTGTTCTTATTGTTGTTGCTGCTATTTCTGTGATTCTTGATAAAATCTAAAATATCTCTTTAAATGGTTCTTGTGTGTTTGATATCAGGTGAATGTTGCATTCTGATGGATATTTACTTTTCTTCATTTTATTTTTATTTTTATTGTTTAAATTGCACAATATCAGTTCACGGTTTGAACCAGCAAGAATGAGGCTGATTATTGTTTTTGCGTTTTGTTTTTTTGTTTGTTTTTGTGTTGTTTTTGGGAGTGGGGGTTGGCTTTTTTTTGCGTTTTGTTTTTTGTTGTTGTTGTGTTTCGGGTGTTTGTTATGGAGTGAGTTTGGTTGATTTGTTGTTTTTGTTTAGTTTGGGGAGGGGGGGGGGTATCATTTATATATGTATTTCGAAATTTTTGTATGGTTTATATTTTCTCTTTTGGATTCGTTCTTTTTTCGTTCTCTTTTTTCTTTTGATTATTTGTTTAGGTAGTTCGTTTTGTTTTTGCCTTTGCATTTCAATAATTTCATTCTATTATTAATTCTTTTCAATATGTAGATAATCGTATATCACTAAACATAAGTAGTAGTGAAGGGATACATGGGTGGCTGATCTAGTCTAAGCTTGTCTTCAGTGTCTGGAGTGGGGTAGGCCTACAAGAGTGGTTGGAATGGTGGACTAAGGACCAAGGAAATAAGCTGTTGCCAGACGCCGTAATAGGCTGCCTTGCATTCCTAAAATCAAGATCAATCTGATTGGTGGCTATTTTTGAAGCCCAAACTATTACCCAGTCAGAATTCAATTCAATTCAATTCAATTCAAATACTTTATTTCATCCCAGAGGGAAATGTGGATTTCAGACGTGTAAAAATGAATAGAAGCATAAGTAGATAAATCGTGTAAATGGACATAAAAATTAACGTTTTCATGCACACAACATGTATAATATGTTGTTTTGTATTTTTTATAGAAAGAAATAGACAAATATTCCATTTAAAAGTTATTACTTATCGTATAACATATTCCGTATAATTTTTTAAATAGTAATTATGGTAAAAAAACATATTTCGTCTTTAAATTATCTCTAGAATTTTCATTCACTTAATCTCTATAATTTGTATTATTTAAAAGTCTTATGCCTGTCGGTAAAGATGAATTTAGGTGTCTTTCAGTTTTAACCTTAATAGAAATAAATCCGTCGTGCATTTTTAATTATATTGGTAAATAAAAGGTGTTTATTGTACTCTTTCATGTATAATATTTTCTTTAAAGTATTTCTAACAAAGATTTCCTCGATGCTAGAACGCACAGCGGCTGAACGCTACCGAAAAAGTGAGTTTAAATTATTATTTTTTTACTTGAACTAACGGGATCTCATGGGTTTTGATAAGATTTTTTTTTTAATTTTGCCCGCACTGCCTTGTAAACAGCCAAAAGGATCCTTAACGTGTACAGACTGTTGTGATCTGCAAACGAGTCCTCCTTTTATCGTCCGTCTCCGATGGGACTTGGTGTCGATCTACCTACCTGGACCAGGAGGGGGGGGGGAGATTTTGCTCGAAAAAAAAACTCGAGACGTTTTTTAACCGTCGGCGGGGCTCGAACCTATAACCTTTTGGTTGAAAGGCTGACAGCTTGCCTCTGGACTACCGAGTTCCCCCGAAAAAGTGAGTACCACCAAAGCTTTCATCACACGTTTACCCTCGAGACTAGGGAGAATCTTGGAACCTTTTGGCTGCTTGTAAATTTGCAGCAAAGATGTGCGACAATGATTGGGATTGCTTTTTTGCTTTGGATACAAAATTCACTTCGTTGGTGGTAATAGTCCTCCGATGGCAGGAGAGCGACAGAGTGCGAGATGTCTAGAACTAGATTTAGCCATAGATCTATAATCTGTAATATAGAAGAGAAAGGAAGAAAACAAAGAGAAAAAGTGTGATACCTTTAATGAAGACAGCAAATCACGCAGTCTTTGCTACCATTTTCAATTCAACTAGAGCTACTTGAACCTTCACGTGTTGACTCATCGTGCTAGAGCGAAATTCATTTTCTTACATGACGAGGACTCTGAGGCCACTAGCTTTCATGATAAAAATATGGTCATGCAATCACCGCTCATGAATTTGCCATGCCCGTAAAGGTCTCCCTCATAGGCTAAAAGCAACAACATTGGGATTTTCGTCATTATATATTTCCGTTCAGCACTGATTCACTTTCGTACAGAGTACGGAAATATGTTCATAAATAAGTTCAACTGGCGATTCATTCTTTACCCATATAGATCTAGATCATAGTCATGTCACTATCTTTATTATACATGTATCTATAGAAGCGAAAATTCATTTTTTGTGCGGAGGCAATATTTTCAAGTGCTGCATTAAAGACAGTTTTGATGGTATCAAAAATAATAATTTCTATTATAATGTGCTTGTCCTAAGTACATAAAAACTTATATAGATCTATAGGTCTACATTTGATAGCATTAAAAAATAAAATAAAGGCCCCAGCGATGTTTACGATTATGTTCAATATTGCCATTCGCTGCAGTTAGTAGGTATGCTGTCTGCTTCTACTTATTTACAAACATGTTCTTTCCATCATCATGACGTCTCGCCGAGGAAAAGACATAGATCTAGGTCTAGCTAAATCTAGATCTATATAGATCTAGCCTGTATAAAGAAACACTCATCAGTTGTACGGAAGAGGTATGTGGTAGAAAACAAATTAAAGTTGAATATAAAAAGAACAGCATGGTGGAATGATAATGTCAAGACAAAGATCACAGAAAAAGATGCCTGGAAGAAATACTTGCAAACAAAGAGACCAGAGGATAGGATAGATTACGTGAATAAAAGAACTATCGCCAAAGCGGAAGTTAGGAAAGCAAAACAGGAACAATGGGAAGAGAGTGGACAAAGACTTCAACAAAGCTATCAAGGAAATCAAAAGCTGCTCTGGAGGGCAACGAAGAACATGAGAAAGATCAAAGCATGCCCAATACAAAAAATTAAGAATGTCAAAGGAGAAATAATGAAAGAAGACAGCGAAATCATGGAAACGTGGAGAAAGCATTTTCACCAATTATATAATCCCTCCAGAACGTATGAAACAAGGAGTAAAGATCAATTAGTAAGAGTAACAAGTAATACAGAGGAGACAGCTGAAGATGTAGATATATCAATAGAAGAAATCCAAACAGCTATAAGAAAAGTGAAATTAGGAAAAGCCCCAGGAGCAGATCAAGTTTATCCAGAAATGATTAAAAACCAAGGGAGAAAGGTAGACAAACTACTACATGCAATATGCCAACAAGCATGGGAAGTCAAACAGGTGCCAGACGACTGGAAAAAGGGAACAGTAGTACAAATACAGAAGTAAGGATCAACTATGGAATGCTCAAATTATAGAGGAATATCCCTACTTAGCATTTCAGGAAAAGTATATGCCAGAATACTAGAAATAAAACTAAGAAAAGAGTAGAGGATCAGATTGAAAAGCATCAGAGTGGATTTAGACCAGGAAGAAGTGTACAAGACCACATATTTACAATTAGACAAATAATAGAAAAATTCCTTGAGAGAAACAATGACTTGCATCTGTATTTTATTAACTTAGAAAAGGCTTTTGACAGTGTGAGGAGGGACGAACTATCGCATTCCTTGAAATAACACAATGTAGAGCAAAAATTAAATAGAAGCCATTAAAAGTTTTTGCAATAAACCAACATGTGCAGTGAGAGTAGCTGGAAACACATCTGTAGAATTTGATGTAGATATAGGAGTAAGACAGGGTTGTATCCTAAGTCCTCTTTTGTTTATCACATTTATGGATTCAGTCGCAAAGGCATCCTCAAACATGAAGAAAATGAATGTAGGTATGGGGAAGCTCAAACCAGTACATGTATCAATACTTTCTTTTGCTGATGATTTATTTCTGTTTTTAAAAATCAGAAAGTGACCTTCAGTCGAATATCAACATTATGAACAATGAACTAAATAAAAGAGGAATGTGAGTAAATGGAAAGAAAACCAAAACAATGCTAGTAACTAGGGAAGCTAAAACACAAAATGAAATTGGGCAGGATAATTTAGAACAAGTTCAAAGCTACAATTACCTAGGAGTAATGATTAAGAGAAGAAATCGGCCAGAGAATCCAAAAGGCAAGTGCGATATATAACCATCTAGGAAAGGCATTTGTAGTTAAGCAAGAATTGTGAACAAAAACCAAATGGCAGTATACAACACATTTTATTGTCCTACTCTCCTCTTTGGAAGCAAAACCTGGACCTTAAACAGTAGAGAATACAGTAGAGTACAGGCAGCTGACATGAAATATCCAAGAAGAGTAGTAGGAAAAACTAAAAGAGAGAAAATCAGAAACACAACAATAAGAGATCAAACCAAAGTAGATGATATAAAATTAAGATAGAAATAAACCAATTGGGATGGTTTGGGTATGTAAACAGAATGAATGACAATAGAATAGCTAAATCAGTATCAGTGCTAAAGCCCAAGGTAAAAGACCAAAAGGCAGACCTCGTAGAAAGTGGGAAGAAGATATAAAAGAGACATTGAAGTATAGAAACTTTTTTGGAAGGAAACAGAAAATGCCAGGACAGGGCATCCTGGAGAAAGATCATCTCAGGCATCTGAACCCATACACCGAAAGGTAGAATGGAAACTGATAAAGAAAGAAAAAAGAAAGAAATAGATCTAGCCGGCAACACCACAGTGAATCCAGATTTGGAATTACATTGTACATGTATTCATCTTTTGACGGCTGCGTTGGATCTAGGTCTAATTTCACTAAGGTTGGCCTACTAGATCTTAATATAGGTATCAATGTCTTCATGGACTGGGCTTTATTGCTATTGTTTTTTAACAAAACGAAGAATCAAGAGAAACGAAAACTATGGAGCTAGCGAGATTATGAATTTCACAACACGGTAGTAGGAAATATAAATGTTCAACAGGCCGTAAGAAGAAAGAAGGTTCCTTTACAGCGTCCTCGATATAAATACTTAGATTTGGCACCCGATGATATTTTCGTGTATCGTCATTTTCATAAGAAAGGAGAAAACAAGGTTACATTATGTACTCATTCAAGGTGGTTTCTTCCACGAAATGAAACTTTTTTATAAGTATCTAAATATAATGTTCTTTATGACATTCATACATAAGTGAAAGCCCTGATGCCAAGCGGTGATTAGCCATTGAGTCCTTTGTCTGTTTCCATTGACTGTCTTCAGCATGAAAAAAAAGATACGACAGGGAAAACCCAAGTGTCATGGCTGTTTTCCATCCTCTTTATCCTGCGCTTATCGCCGTGTCAGCCCACGCCAGTCAATAGAAATACTACACAATACGTAAAGATGACTGTCAGCCGTAGTGTTTTGGTTGTCTGATCACAGCTACAAGGATATGATATGCGATTCAAACGTATAAAGAAAAGGTAGCTCCCAAATTCGATTTGTTCGGTTCTTTAATCTCGTTCCTAATTTGCAAATATGTGATTAACTTCATCATTCCCCCTTCCTGGCAGTTTGAAATATTCAATACCTCGTTAACACGGATGCTGCCTCTGACGTGCACACTCAAACACAATCAAGAGTTGACAAATCGATTACTGAGGAGAGTAAAAGGGTTCATCACCAAAAGAGACATCCGGCCAACTCGTATCACCTATTACGATGTCGATTTCACAAGTACTTACTAAGACCATGATACAGAATGTATCGCTACTGCACGAATTTCGTGACTACTTGCTATGCTTACATTGACGTATTATGATAAAAAATTAAGAGTTTTGACCCAATTTTCAGTGTCGCTGATGCTCGTGAATGAATAGGTTCAGAACTTGAAAAAGAAAACCGCAAGCACACCTTTATTTCTCGCCTGCCATAACTTGAGCACAAAGGGAGACGACTAACAGTTTGGTGTCTGCGGGATACCAAACGACAAGAAACTGCATGGCGACAAGTATGATGGTATTATTCCGACGGTAACACAAAACATAACGGAAAGAATAATGAAAAAGCAAACCAACGAAATATTTCACACTTTCTTGTTACAGATCATTCTAAAACACACCACTGGTAATTAATTTCACACCGTTCGTGATAATAACCAGGCAAGGTGAACATTATGTCTACTGTTGCGATAAGATCAGCCATTACAACTGCGTGGAAAACTTGGACTTCTGCCATTGACTCCCAGGGGGTTTTCCCAAGTTTTAAACAGTGCGAAGCTAACACCACCGGAATAAAGGATGAATGAACCGTTCAACATGTAGCTGTTTGCGACTGATATTTCATCCACTCTCGACACTTGATGAAGTAATGGGCGTATCAAATGTGACAAAAACATCGCTGCAGGCACGACAAGACGGATTATAAAGTAAAGTACACTTGTCATCTCTGTCAGAAATCACCCTGTGCTTTGCCAGCGAGCACTGAATGTGAGCGTGAATTGAAAATAACGAGGGACAAAAAATCTTTGAGGTCTGGTTTCGTTGTTGACACCAAGAGAAGTAGTTTGGTGTTTGCAATAAATCAATTGTTATATTTTTAATATATGTATTTTTAGTAATGTTATCTTTGATAGAAATGAGAGAGGGGAGGCAGAGAAGGGGTGGGGGTAGTGAGGAGAGAGAGAGAGAGAGAGAGAGAGAGAGAGAGAGAGAGAGAGAGAGAGAGAGAGAGAGAGAGAGAGAGAGAGAGAGAGAGAGAGAGAGAGAGAGAGAGATATGAAGACAGACAGGGAGAATTGTACTTACGTCAACGCCAATACGAAACATGATAGAGGAAGTGGGATAGGGGAATGAGAGACAGGGAAAATGGCTATTGAAAAGAATCAACGCCGCAATTCATGTGACTCAAATCAAGGGTTCAGTCCAAGGCCAATTGTACATTTCTCATGATTCTGATTGCCATTCAGTCTGATAAAATCTAATTCCTAAGTTGTTTCTTTTTTTTTCATCCTTTTTTCTTCCTTTCTTTTCTGTTTCTTTGTTCTCCTTTTTGTTTTGTTTTTGGGGACTTTTGTTTGGCAATAAATTTGAGTCTTCTTACAAAATCATACCTCTCTTGCAATCTTATGAGGCTTTCACTTCCAAATTCCGCCACGGCAAATCCATAGTCACACGGAGATTAATTGAACTTTACGCACGATTTATGTTAATTTATTGAATAAGTATTCACACAGAGAAATATCGGTGATTATTACTGATCAGATTGGGGGATTGAGGGGAGGGGTTATGGGGGGAGAGTAGGGAGTGGCGGGTGGTAACATTGACTAGATTTTTTAAATTATTCTCCAACCCTTGTGTTTAAGGCACGAGTTTTGGTTGTCTTTGTTTTTATGAAGTTTGTTTTTTTTTCCAAACGTGCTCGCATCCCGTGCAAATATCTACACGTCGTGTCAATAATTCGGTACTGCCATCGTCATCATCTGGGATACAGTTGGTGGACGATTGCCTTCAGACCTCTGTGGAAAGACCAGGGTCCTCTTGTTGACGAAGGCGTAAGCTTCCTCGAAATTTAGGTCTGGGTTCATGAAAAAGATGAACGCGATCAGGATGGAACCAGAACGGGCGTGACCAGTTCTAGAGCAGACCATGACCTTGCTGCAACGGTCACTCATGATGCGTAGCCAGGCAACCGTGTCTCTCACTACACCCTTGCTGTTTGACGAAAAGAATCATGGGGGGGAATGAGTCAACTAACATCTTAATGAATACTAGCTTGCTATGAGTAAAGCACTAGATAATTCAAAGGAAATAAGATTTAAGGTGCCTCCGGACATAAAGGAATCGACAAGAGAAGAAAAAAAACCTCAAAGAGAATCAATGCATGTATTATTATAGGACGACAACTACAAACAATGGCGATAGTATGTGTGTGTGGTAACAAATCTAAAATATGCTGAAATGTCGGGATCTGAGAACAGCTGTTGAATTGTCCAAAGTTGGAGGATTTTTCAAGTGCACAATAGAATTCATTATGCCTCGTCCCTAGGTTTAACGTTCTTGATGTGAGCAAACACATTCAAAGTGTCATAATCCAATATTTGTACACAACCCAGAAAGAAAGAAAAAGAAATTCGAGTCAGCCATTTCAGTAAACCGTAATCGTCGATAAAAGGAACTTGTGAGTTTTTCATCCATTTCCGATAGGACTACGTGCGACAATAATCCCCAACTACCACCCCATCTCACCCTCTACCAATCGGATAAAAAGAAAATCCGCAAAAGCCCAACTTAACCACAAAAAATAATTGAGTAATTGTAATCTCGCATCAGACAATGCAATGAAATCAGCTGAAACCCAAAATAAATCACTGTAGGCATACGTACGTGTACATGAATAAATGAATAAATACACACTGGCAAAATGTAAACAATTACAAAGAAGCGACCAAGAAATCATTCACCGTGGCTGCATGCATCAGTCAAATTCTAAATAATCTTGAGGGAAAAGTTAGCCGAAATAGATCTAGTGTGACATATGATACTTTCATCTCGCAACAACATTTTGAAATGGTAAGCGACTTTGTGGATGATGGAAGTCACTGAAATGAAATGTGCTTTGGTGAACTAGCAAGAAGCACGTATTTCGATTTGATCTGTAAATCAAGTCTCGGCTGTTTTTATCTTTCTCGTAAAGGATTGGATGTAAGAGTCCGATTACTTTTGATCGTAAAGATTAAGACCTACCTGCACGTCGAAATCCTATATTATGGTATACCGGAGATATCTGCAATTGCTAGACATGCATAGTGACTCAAAACCACTGATATCCCTCAAAGTACACACTGAAGAATATCTATTTAACGCCTTATTCGATTTCAAAGAGTTAGTATCACATATAATTGTATGCTAATACATTATTCTCCATGGAAACCTCACCTGATGACGTGGTCAACACCAAAAGGCAAACAACATTTCTTGAAAATGATTGGATGGCTAAACTGGAGCGGAAACACGTGAGCGTCGTCTGCCATGTTCAATAAGCAATCGAATCCGTCATCAGGGGCATTCATTGCTGCACTGGAAGTTACCGATGTAGATGTTATGTGTAATCTGTTTCAACAAAAAAAAAAGATGGAAATCGAAAGTAGAATGATTTTATGTAAATAATAAATTAACTACGTTGATCTAAATCTAAGAATCATGATATCTCAACAACAAAATCATAGTCGCTTGTCTCATTCTATCAACCCGCTCCTTCACCTCAAAATTAGTTCCATCCTCTTCCCTGCTACCCACGTTCCCTTTAACCTCTCGTTAGAATGACGACGACACAACATACTGTCCTTCAGTTTTTAACACGGCATCACAAAAAAAATTCTCACATTTAAAGCTGCGGAAATCGACGCTTGAAGACCTATTTTAAATGAACTTTTCCAAGGCACTCACCTTTGCACTCACTGGCTCTTGGATCCACACCGTTTGTTCTTTGACTGGAAGTCTGACCTGTATAAAGACAAAAGAAAATGAAAGTAAAACTTTGAGTAGTGCAGTAGTGTGGCGTCGGTGGCCGAGTGGTTAGACTACCGGACTGGGGATCATGAGATTCCGGATTCGAAACCTAGCAAAGCTAGGTTTGACGTTGTGTTCATTGGGAAAGACACTCAATATGCATTTCCCCCCCACTCAACTTCGAGGACAAATGGGTACAGGTATTAACTTGGCAGAAACAAAACCTGTGTCAGACTATCGTCTTGTACAGGAGATGATTATTAGCACCTGTTTCCCTTCACGCTACAGAAACCGGGATGAGCTCCGGCTCTATGCTTGAAGAAACCTTTTTTTCTTCAGGAATACACTATTACAGTCGGTTCTTTACTTTTTCATGCCCGTATTGCGTTTGCATCAACTCGGTCATTGCTCTGAATTGTTCCTTGGTTATGAGAGGACAAATGAACGGTACGGACACAGTGGAAGAGGAGGTGGAGAATTAGAAGGAAAACGGACAAAGCTCAATTAGTGAAGTGTCTGATTGCCACGTAGGTGACCTTAGCTGGATCGTCAGTCCGAACATGGGTTTTTTCTGGCCCTCCAATCAGTATCACAGCCCAGCAGCCAATTTAATGGGTTGTTAGGTCTATTCTGCTCTTGATAAGAAAATGAAACTAAAATGGTTCGGGCATGTGACAAGAACTTATGGCCTTTCTAAGACAATTCTGCATGGAACAGTCCAAGGAAGCAGAAAAAAAAAAGGGGGCTGGCTGGCAGAGGAAGAAGTGGGCTAACAACATAACAGAGTGAATCCAAAAGAACCTTTCCTGAAACCCAAACCCTGGCAAATGATCGGCATGGTTGGAGGACGTTGGTGTGCCCCACGACCATTCCTGGTCAAGGTACCAGTGAGTGAGCAATGAATGAAGTGACGTCTATTTAAATTCGGAGAAAGTGAAGGTGGCACGGAGAATTATAATTATAGTAAACAACCACTTTATGCCCTATGGCTAGAATAATTGGGATTCTTCTACACATTATCCTATGCTTTAGAACTGCTAGGTTTAGCACTTACTTCACTTTACTTAACGACAAACGATTAGGAGGGAAATAAAAGGGACGAGGATAAGGATAGAAAAGCAGGAAGAAGGAAGAGGATTATGTAAAGGAGGAAAAGGATGTGGAGAAAGAGAATGGGGAAAAAGTAAAGATGGTGAAGTAAAAACGTAAGTTTCTTCAATACTCTTACGGCCCATAGAACTGGAGCTTGTCCCGGTTTCTATGGCGTGAAACAGGACAGGTGATAATAACCATCTCCATGATAGGGCGTTAGCCTGACGCAGGTTTTACCCCCAAGCTGGAGCTTGTACCTATTTTTAGCATGTGTCAAGTGGGGAGAATGCGTGTTAAATGTCGGACCTGGTTTTACTAGGAATTCGAACACGGGACCTCATGATCCCAGGTCCGGCAGCCTCAGGCCCTCGGCCACCGACGCCACACAGATAGACGTGAAATTACTGTCAAGAAAATGGGGGGATGTTTATTGGCAATGATTGTGATGATGATGCTGATGATGATGATGATGATGATGATGATGATGATGATGATGATGATGATGATGAAGATGATGAGGGTGATAATGATTATAATGAGAGGAAAAGACGAGGAGGATGAAATTTATCAAGTTAAGAAACGGTATCACGATGAAGATAATGAGGAAATAAAAGAAAGAACGAGAGGGATAAGGGAGAAAGGTAGATTGAGGTGGCGATCCCTTCCGTTGGTGCCAACCTTGGCGTGGTGGAAGGTTTCAGGTCCCGCTCAGAGGCCGAACCAAAAGATACCCGTATCCAGAGGAGTTTACGAAATTGTGTCGGAGCATGGTGGGTAAATAAATATGAGGAAGCTTCGGCTGAATCTTACTGTCCCCGTCGCGCTAGGCTGGTTCCCTTTTTTTTCTTTTTTTTTGGGAGCCTGGAAGTAGAGAAAGGTGCAATAACCCAGGTAACTGGCGACCTGCTTACTCTGGGAAGGGTCGGTTGTGACTCTTGACTCCTGGTAAGTACAAGCTTTGCTTTGAAAATTCAGGCTTTGCACAAAGTACGTATATGCCTGGCTTCGCCCTTTTGTACACACAATGACATTGGCATTAAGCTGGACGTTGGGATATTATGTCCTTCGGCCTTTAAATAAATCCCACGTCCAGGAAGCGGCAGAAATCAACATTTTCAAAAACGTCGGAATCCTACAGGACCTGCTGGCCGGTGTCTGACCGGTCCACATTCATGGTCTCAACGAACATAACTTACCTGCGGCAACGCGAATCGTCCTCTGAATTGATCATTTCGTAAGTAGCCTGCCGCCCATTCGGTGGAGGAACGGTAATTTCTAACCAGAGACGTAGGCAGGAGGTTCCAATGCGCTCCTAGGCGACGGGTTTCCCTCGCCCGTTATATCAAGGTCACATTTCTAGGAGCCCAGCTCAACAATGACTGGGTTACCCAACAAAACCCTCAATGACCAACAGTAAACCTGCCCTCGAGAGGGAGTTGAGCGACTTTGGCATTGAAAGAGTGGCCCCTTTTTACCCTATGTAATTAGTTGGGTCCACTCGATCGCCGAAAAATTAAGCCGTAGGACCCACAACTGACCCTGAAGTCAGCTGAGGTGGTAAGCGATTTTATCGCCGTTTCAATGGATTTTTCGGAGCTTGAACGACCCATGTCCCACTATAAAGAAGATGAGGATGGCAATGATAATAATGATGATGATGATGATGATGATGATGATGATGATGATGATGACGATGACGATGATGATTATGGTTGGAAGGTAGAGATAAGAGAAGGGGAAGAGAAGAACTATGGAAAGAGAAGTATGATGATGTTGATGAGGAGGAAGATGAGGAAGAAGGCAGATACAGATAAGGAAGGAAGAAAAATGAACAAAGGAGCAGAAGACACTGCATGACAACGACACAGACAACAGGAATAAGTGGGTAAAAGCCAATGCTATTAAAGGAGGAATGTTTATACAACAACAACAAAACACAGAGGGGAAAATAGGGAGAACACGTGATAAGAAAGTACAAGAGAAGATAGCAAGAATAAGTTTATAGATAATGCATGTACATGTAACGGAAGCAAGCGAGAACACGCCAGGCCCTCACCATCACGTGGCCGTTAGTCCCAGGAAGGTCTGCCCGCTTGTACTCGAACTCAAACTTGTGTCGGGCTCGGAAGGTGAAGGCGTGTAACCCTATGCCAGTCAGCATGAGGTCGACCTCAAACATGTACACCACCGACATGTCATCCTGCACCTGCTGGACCTGAGAATATGCCATGGGAACGCTATGCCACTCCCCTCGCTGTTTTTCTTGGAATAAACAA
>JAXRKP010000131.1:410000-412500 GCA_037039925.1 Doris montereyensis | reverse complement strand
TAGTGCATAAAAGGCATGAAAGGCCACTAGAAAGTTGGAAATGTATAAGCCCCACGGCTAGTAAGAGGTAAATATTAAACCAAAATGAAGAGAAATTAAATTATTAAGAGCTTATAGACCAAACGAAAACGTAACTAAAGAAGACAAATGTATCTTCAAAAACGATTTACAAATAGCTGCAGAGAATCTTAAACCCAAACAGGAACTAATGCTTTTAGGAGATTTAAACAATAGGCAACAATGTAGAAACAGTCAGGAGAAGTAATAGGTAAAGAAGGAGATACAACAATTTCTCCAAATGGAGAGAGACTAATAGATTTTGCCTAAAGAATAACATGAAGATAGCCAACACCTTTTTTCCTCATAAAGATATCACAAATATACAAGAGTAAATGAAGACATGTGTGAAAAATCAATGATAGACTACACAATAGTTAACAACTCCCTTTTTTTACAGTACACTGGATGCAAGAGTAAACGGAGGACCAGAAATATTTAGTGATCATCACTTAATGATTACCAAAATGAGATTACTGACTGAAGAAAACAAACACAAAAAAGGAAAGAGAAGAAAGCTACTAAACTCAAAATAGAGGAACTGAATAAACCAGTAGTAAAACAGGTATATCAATCTAGGATAAAAAGATGTATCAGTGAAAGACAGATAGATCTGAATGATAGCACAATAGAAGAAAAGGGGCAGATGTATAAAGAAACACTCCTCAGTTGTACGGAAGAGGTCTGTGGTAGGAAACAAATTAAAGGAGATAGGAAAAGAACATCATGGTGGAATGAGGATGTCAAGACTAAAATCAAAGAAAAAGAAGGATGCCTTGAAGAAATACTTGCAAACAAAGGGACCAGAGGATAGGATATATTACGTGAGTAAAAGAGTTATCGCCAAAGAAGAAGTTAGGAAAGCAATAGGAAGAGTTTGGACAAAGTTTTCAAGAAAGCTATCAATGAAATCAAAAGCTGTTCTGGGGGGCAATGAAGAGTATGAGAAAGACCAAAGCATGCCCGATACGACAAATTAAGAATGCCAAAGGAGGAAACATGGAGAAAACATTTTCACCAATTACATAATCCATCCAGAACGTATGAAACAAGGAGCAAAGAGCAATTAGTAAGAGTAACAAGTAATCGAGAGGAGACAGCTGAAGATGTATATATATATATCAATGGAAGAAATCCAAACAGCTATTATAAAAGTGAAATTAGGAATAGCCCCAGTAGCAGATCACGTTTATCCAGAAATGATTAAAAACCAGACAAACTACTACATACATATGCCAACAAACATGGAAGTCCAAACAGGCGCCAGACGACAGGAAAAAGGGAACGGTAGTACCAATATACAAGAAAGGATCAACTATGGAATGCTCAAACTATAGAGGGATATCACTACTTAGCGTAACAGGAAAAGAGGATCAGATTGAAGAGCATCAGAGTTGATTTAGATCAAGAAGAAGTGTACAAAACTACATATTTACAATAAGACAAACAATAGAAAAATTTCTTGAGAGAAACATTGACTTGCACCTGTGTTTTATTGACTTAGAAAAGGCATTTGACACAGTGAGGAGGGACGAACTATCGCATTCCTTAAGATAATACAATGTAGAGCAAAAATGAATAGAAGCCATTAAAAGTTTTTACAATAAACCAACATGTGCAGTGAGAGTAGATGGAAACACATCTGCAGAATTTGATGTAGATATTGAAGTAAGACAGGGTTGTAGCGTAAGTCCTCTTTTGTTTATCACATTTATGGATTCAGTCGCAAAGGCATCCTTAAAAATGAAAAAAATGAATGTAGGTATTGGGAAGCTCAAGCAGTAAATGTATCAATGCTTTCTTTTGCCGATGATTTAGTTCTGTTTGGAAAATCAGAAAGTGACCTTCAGTCGAATATCAACATTATGAACAATGAACTAAATAAAAGAGGAATGAGAGTAAATGCAAAGAAAACCAAAACAATGCTGTTAACATAGGGGAAGCTAAAACACAAAATGTTAAATTGGGCAGGGAGAATCTAGAACAAGTTCAAAGCTACAATTACGTAGGAGTAATAATTACCTCAGCGGGAAAACTAAAAGAAGAAATTTACCAGAGAATCCAAAAGGCAAGTGCAACATCTAGGAAAGGCATTTGTAGTTAAGCAAAAATTGTCAGCAAAAACCAAAATGGCAGTATACAATACAGTTTATTACTCGTCTCTCTTTTTGGAAGGAAACAGAAAATGCCTGAACAGGGCATCCTGGAGAAAGATCACCTCGTTCATCTGAACCCATACACCGAAAGGTAGAATGGGAACCGATAAAGAAAGAAAGAAATGTTGACATTACTCCTTGTTTTATTGTTACATTTGTTTACTTTGTTTTTGCTTGCCTGTGTAGGCCTACTATTCAACTTAGTATATGAGTGGGTAGGACAATGTGTGGCGATGGATCAGGAGGGAAAAAACAAAATGGAGGGGGGTGCATATGGTACACGTGTA
>JAXRKP010000131.1:217500-407500 GCA_037039925.1 Doris montereyensis | reverse complement strand
TTGTTACTTGACAGCTAATGGGAAGAAAGCCAAAACAGCGGAACATGATTAGGCCTTGCACGGTAGATTTAACAATGTATAAGAATGCGGGAATGGTATATCGATGAGCTTGCATGATTTATTTACATCTTTGTTTCATATCACTGTCGTATCGTAGTGATTGATTTGCCACAAAACACCAAGAACTAAATGAAATTTGCTCGAAATTATTGCATTCGCTTTATGGAACTGGAAAGACCTTGGTGTTACAATGAGTACATCGGCCCAAAGAAATGCTGGGAAGACCTCGGGATCCGAATTCTGTGGACAGACCCCAAAATTCCTGGCAAAATGTCTGTGCACATGTACGACCCGCTCGTTCTCCACCTATGTCTGGAATGCAAGAAGCCCGTCCCAATACGAGATGCTTCCGTCTGGGTCTGGACTCACGTCTTTCATGCCGTTAGTTTGTGACATTCATGTGTACATGTAGTTGTGTCTCTATGGTCAGATTATTTTGTGATGTATTTACGACCTTAACAAGTGAGCTTGGATTAGATTAGAAGTTTGATAAGAATTGATTTTTAATCTACCAATTTAGACATAAATACTTTCAAAGGGGTCATAGCTATACGTGAAGTTCACCTAGTGGACCTCATGGCAGTCGAAGGCAGACTTGTTCAGGTCTTCCAGATGCCTGGTTGTCACACTTAGATCTCTAAACAAACCGGATCTGATAGCTAAAGTGGCCAAAACACTGGCATCGAGGATTGTTTTTTTTTTGTTTTCTGTCTGCCACGTTCATTTAAAAATGTTCAGTTGTTAAAGATTTGTTTTTAATTTTCATTAATACAACCATTCTATGTTTACTTACCATCAAAATAGTCTTTACTATCTATGCTTTGTAGTTCCTCTGATATTGAAATACACTTTTTTTTTTAACGCTGCAGCTAACCTTATTATAATTGTATGCATTCCTGCAAAGCATGTGTTATGGAAACGGACTCTTCTTTCAATCAGTGTAAAACATATTTTTTTCACTTTTTTATGTTTTTGTAATCTGATCCATTAATAATACATTTACTCATGTAAAAAGTGAAGTCAAGGCGCAACTTACATTATGTCCTCTTTAAACTTTTCTCCCCACTACCTATTCTATTTTCTGACATGTTTTCCATTCGTTCAGATTTTTTTGTCATAAATATTATTGTTTCATGCAAACAATTTGTTTAAGAGTGTTTATCAAAAATATAGACAAATCACAAACTGACGTGACATTTTGTTTTTAGGTTATGTCTTGACCCATAAGTCATGTTCAATCCAAATAAGATCGATAAATGATGCTGGTAATGTTCCTGTATATAAAGTTATGTTTGAATAATATTGAAAATTTCTTCTTCTATTCATTATGTATTCAATTTGTGTTAATGACCTTTTCCACAAGGACAACCATGAAGGAATATTCCGAGAAATCAAACTTGCGCACAAAGAAGATTTACGTAAATGGGATGACAATGGCGTCACAACCTACGAATTCTCTTCTGTTATATTTCCTACCCATGACGGTATATTTCGGTACGTAACCTGTGAGACAACTGAAAGTTTGAGTTTTTGCAGTAAATAACTTGTGTGACAATTAAATCTCCAGCTATTTTGTTTAAGTATCCTCTGTTGTTACTAAATATTCGGCTCACGCACTTGTAAGTTTTATACTTGACGGGTCTTTTCGGTAAGTAGCATGTGTGACAATTGAATTTTGGTTTTTGTGTTGGGGGGGGGGTGCAATCATTGCAGTAACCTAAGACCGGTAAGAAGCAAAAAATGACAAAAATGACAAAAATGAATTTGAGGGACAAGTTTTGGATTCACACAAACTTGCAAAATTTATACAGATATGATCTCAGCTACTCTATATAAAACAAACCAACAATGCATGATCCCTTTCATCCACGTACATCTTGAATTTCCATGTTACTTACACCACTATTGTAAGCTGTCTGTCCCAGTGAACGTGGAAAATATTCAAACTGCCACCAATTTTCAATTATAGCAATAATCACTCCTACCCGTTGAAAGAAATGATCTACAGTGTCGTCAAGTCCTAGTTGACATGAATGAAGAATTCAGAATCTTTTTTATGTCTATTTAAAGAACCGCTTAAATTTTCAATCACAAACCTGAATGGGCAATGCCAATAATGCGCTACAAATCTCTTTGCATATGACCGTAAAAAAGAATACCCATAAACATCTCGACGAGGTGAAGTAAATAGAGTGTGCTAGGTGTCATTCTCAAAGACACAACGTCGGGCCCTGGAAAACTAGGATTTTCTAAGCCATGCTCTCACAGTCTCAAATCTCACTACCTACATATACTACTTGACCACCGGTGCCATGTCAGATGGTAAGAGATAGAGACGTCTATAACGTAAAGCCCATCTACGTTACACATAGTACAGTGCAGATGTCTGTGGGTGACATCGTACCAATAGACTAAAACTATGCTTCCTCAACGAGGGCGGATGTTTTAAGATCTGGGCTCGATTTAGTTCCCAAGACGTTAACCAGGCGGGAAGGGGAGGGCGGTAGTTGTGTACACTCCTTGACGATTCATAGCAATATGAGTGTAGTTTAATTTAACAATTTGTGAAGACATACACAAGATCAAAGTTATGTTAATTGTAGTTATATTCTCTGATTGCTTAACTTCTTTTAAAACATCACAGATTAACCTTCAACGTGAAATTTCGAGACAATATGATTTGGGCAAATAGATTTCGGACTGACCACATCTGACGGTCTTGGAACCAAGGGAAAATAACGAGTGGGTCAAAACAGCCAGACAATCACAGGTATTGACCCTACTCATATCTCTGTTGTCTATAAAAAAAAGAATACCTGAGTTGTTTATTGCTTCTCCTTACCTTCTATTAGTATGGCGTGGGTTGGAGACTTGGGTAGGGATTTGGATGATGGTGTGAAGTTGGTCGTTCTTGTTTTCATCTGAACTAAATGAGAGAGCTTTGGAAACAAGTCAGTTTACAAGCAACTTTCCTAATTTTACTGGCATTTAGCCTGTTGTGCTTTTGCTTCGTTGAACTTATTTCCAAGTATTCAGTTTTCTGGCTTCTTTATGAACATTTAACCTTGCCTGGTACTCATGATTCTGTGTCCCTGTGTTCCTGTGCTCTCCAGTAACCTCCATTTCAATTTCACAAGCTTGCATGCACTTTGAGATGGACTACACCCTTGTTCACTGCCCTATATTTCTATATCTGTAGATCACCAAAAACATCTTCTTGGGCAACTACTTGTCTGTGCTGGTGGCAGAAGAGATGGATTCAACAAAGTTCTGGTCCTAGATGAACTCGCAGACGTGATACTTCATCGCAACCCCAATGCCGATATCCTGAGCACAATCCGACTATTCATGGAGACCGAACCAGGAGGTGGTCATGTCATTCCACAAGACAAGGTCATACTTTCAACATTTTATTAAGATACTCATGTTCATTTTGTAGGAGGAAATATGTTTGTATAAAGTACTGTCCAGATCAGGTCAGTAAAAATGAATTTTGCTGATTGATCTAAGGACCGCCTATGACAGAAACAGAAAATATGGATTTGCCTTCAGTCTATATCTTTGAGGGGGCGCCGGCGGCCTAGTGGTTAGGTTGCCAGACTTGGAATCATGACGTCCTGGGTTCGAATCTTTGGAATGCTAGATCCGGCGTTACGTTTCTTGGGAAAGACAGTTAACACGCATTTTTTCCATGTGCAAATGGGCACCAGCAACAACTTGGGAGTAAAATCCTGCGAGAGACTAGCGCCCTGTCTAGGAGGTGATTATTATCTCCCGTTCCGCATCACACTATAGAAACCGTGATAAGCTCTGGCCTTATGTGTCATACGGCCTCCAAAGGAACTTTACACCAGATCTTCGCATAAGTACAAAATTATCAGCTTTACAAACATAGCTATTGGATAAAACATCAAACTTGGCTCATTACAATGTCCTTCTCTTGTTAGTTGGAGACTAATATTATACACTCATGGTAAAGAAAGGAAACTAGACAATGAATCTTTAAAGTGTGCAATGCAACATTTTTCACACCAGCATACTGTGTCAACGTGGGTTCTATTTCTATTTCTTTTTGTGGCTGTTCACATCAGAGATAGCGACCGTTCTTTTGACGGAAGATCGTCGGTGATTGCTCTTCTAAATATTCACAAACTTTTGTATCACTTACTTTTGTATCACTTACTTTGTATCACTTACTTTTGTATCATTTCTGTATCACTTACTTTTGTATCACTTATTTTTGTATCACTTACTTTTGTATCACTTACTTTTGTATCACTTATTTTGTATCACTTATTTTTGTATTACTTATTTTTGTATCACTTGTAAGTTTTGAATTCAGAAATTCGCTGACGGTTGTCATTCCGTCATCACTCTGCTGAAACCATTCGCCTTCTCTAGGATTAGGAATATGCATCTTTATGTTGAACTTTACGTTTACATGTATTTAAAATCGCGATCCTTCTTTGCCAACTCTGATGGTGCTTCTTAACTCATGGAAAAACAAAGGCACAGCAAAACACAGGCTGTGTCTCAATAGATGCAGGCTGTATTGGATAGTCGTACTTGTCTACAGAAGTCCAATTTCATTGTTATTTACTCTCTTTGCAATAATTATCTTAAAAAAACACAAAGGAAATATCAGCATAAAGGACAATTTTAATACAAAATAAAGAAAGGGTAAAAGTGGGACCTATCAGTAACACCCGCCTAATACTTGAGTTGAAAGCATCAGCCTTTTAAGATTAACGACAAAACCCAAAGTCCAACACAACTGCCAAACTCGAAGAAAATCAGGATGAATAGAATCGCAACTTTCTTCTACTCAACAGCACATCTTGTTATCTTGTACGGTACTGAAAATGACAACAACGAAAACAAACAAACAAACAAACAAAGGTCAAGAAGAAATCCACAGACTTAACAGGCTATTTTGTATATTCAAACAACAGACTCGTTTGGGAAAGTCGAATGATGTCTGGAGTAAACCGGATAAGCATTGTTGAATACCCATATGTACTTAAAACCTCTCTCTTCTTTTTTTCTTTTCTATTTATGTTATTGCTTTGTTGTTGCATGTTGCCATCTTTGATTTAGCCACTTGCGAGCCATGTTCATGACGAATAAGCTTACATAAACTATGATGGTTTAAAACCCTATTCAGCCGTTGACAATTATTGTCTGTCAGATGGACGCCTGACTGCCATCTCCGATGTGATATGTTATTTTGCCTCGGTAGTCCAGAGGCAAGGTATCAGCCTCTCAACCAAAAAGTAGTGGGTTCGAGCCCCGCCAAAGGTTGAACATTTTCTCGAGTTTTTCGAGGAAAATCTGCTCTCCCCCCTCCCATAGTCCAGGTAGGGGGATCGACACCTAGTCCCATCAGAGACGGACGATAAAAGGAGATCCCGTGTGCAGATTATAACCCTGGGTTGTTTACAGGGCAGTCCGGGCAAAATTAAAAATCCTACCAAAACCCCCGATATCACCTTAGTTGTGGATGTGGGTAAATCAAATCAAATCAAATTAAGTAAACAGGTCGTCAGTGTTGATCAAACCAAGCTGTCCATGACCAAGGCATTATCTTATTAAGTCTAATAAAAGCTAATTACGCTAATACTGCTTTGACTATGAGCCAGTGAACGTGTACCTGTGCCTTCTTATGGACAACAAATCCATTTTGTTCTCTCCTTTTTGGGAGCACTGAGTAACAAAATCGCAATGTTGTAAGTTTGCATTCACGACAACACTGGTTCAAATCCTGGTTGACATAGGTTTTTCCACAATGTTGTGTTCTTTGAAAAGGCACTTCGCTCTGCTTTCCTCGCTTGAGCTGGTGTGAATGAGTACCCAGGTATAGGCAAAGAATTAAACTGTCACGTTCACAGTGTTAGTTAGCATGACGTACCTAGCAGACAGCTGTACCATTGGCTCCCCATGAAGTAATGAAAGACTTTCAATAAAATGACGTGTTCGGGGATAATTGATGTTAGGTCAATGAGCCTCTGACACGTGGACAGGGACACAGACTCGAAGGGTTTTTTTTTCCTTTAGAGAACTTTGCGTATACGTCTCAGTTTGGTTCTCTCCAGTTTCGAGAACCGCTGTGATTTTGTCTTTCCTTTAATTCAACAGATCTAGAATTTGTTGAATTAACTCTAATTCTATCTGGTACATGCATTGCACAAAAAAAAGGATTAAAGTTGCCTTTACTCAACATGCTGGTCATATTTCTTCCTTCAGATCAGTGCTATTGTTGAATGGCTCGAAAAGATGACTGCACTTGACGGCAATATTCTCGTGGGGGACCACACAGGTCAAGGCCGAGCGGGGTCAGCTGTAACAGCCTATGTGTATGCTAACAACCCCAATCTGACCTATGAAGAAGCCTATGATTTTGTCAAGAGCAGGAGATATGTCTTTTGCCACAAAGGTCTTAAGGACACCCTCATTAAACTATATCCTAGAGATTAAAGGAAATGCAACTATAATACCTGTGGTATGAGAGGATTTACCCTGCTGTGTTTCTATCACTACAGCAAGCATTTCGATATTATATTAATTTGAATCTTGTTTATTTAACAATAAGTGTAGTCTATTACCCTTAATGGCGACAAAAGCAAAAATTACATCTACCGTGTCTGCTTTCAGTGTTATTTCTCTTTCAAAACTAAATAAATGTAGTGTCTCTGACATGGGGAGAAAGTAAATACCATTTTACCATGGATTCAACTGTCCCTACACATACATGTAATTTACTTTTAACAGGAAGGAAAAAAATAACTTTGTATGTGATCAATTTGAAAAAATATATCCTGTTTACAATATGAATACAATTCTGAAGGAAAAAAAAGTTTTATTACTTTGAGCAGTCGGTGCTTTTGTTGTCTTTAGTGTTGAACGAATATAAAGAAAGTATGACCCACCAATGTGTTGGCATACACCTACAAAGACATGAGTACAGTGTACAAAACAGCCACGTTCACAATAAGTATTATGTACTCAGTAAACGTTAACAAAACAAAAACAAAACCCAAAGAAACAAAGAAACTTGCAAAGTCTAATGCCAAGAGACAAAGTCAAAGAATGTAAAATGTACCACGGTCTAGAACTGTCAGAAATACGTTTTATTGAAACATGTAACTTTTTTTTTAAAGCAAAGAAAAGCGCAACAACTTAAAGAAGAAGAAAAAAAGCCCAGACTATTTACGATTGGTGTAATAACTACAAATTAACACACGTAAAAATGACCAAATTTTGTTATCAATGATTACCGAGAAGATTAAAATTCGAGATAGATGCTGGTAACGATGATGGTGGTGGTGGTGGTGGTGGTGGTGATGAATGCTAACGTAGATAGAGATGACAGCAAGAAACATTCTTAGTCAATACATTTCATGATGAAGGCGCTGATTATGCTAATAGTAGTAATGACCAAATAACTGATCAGCAACGACTAAATTTCAAACTGACATGATCATGCTCTCTTTGAACCAAATCAATCTCACTGTTTGATAGAGACATTTTATACATGTCTTATTGCATACATTCTCTTCAGCAATCAAAACTCATCAGACTGAAAGTCAAAATGTAGTTTAAGGAAAACTTCTTGGCTTTAGAACAACTCCTCTGTAGTGACGTGAAATTGGCGGAAGTTGTTGCCTCGAATCAGGGTGATGTCAAGGTCATCCGCCACGTCTACAGCCTCATAGATATCCGCCGTCGACTTGATTTTCAGCCCGTTGATGTTCACTATGATGTCTCCTGCGTGAAGTCCTCCCCTGGAGAAAAATACATTAAAAACCACATTCCAACTTCTCTGTTTTGTTTTGTAAGGGTTTTATTTCGTGATATTGTTGTTAATGTTGTTGTTGTCATCGTTATTAAATAAACAAAAACGTTAGGAGCATGCAGATAACAAATGCAAGGGAAAACAAATCAGTTGACACTTTGAACAAAAGGAATGAAAAGATTTTATGGAATTCAATGCATTCGCGCATAGGCCATGTAAAGGGCTCCCCTAAAAGAAAAACACAAGAACTGGCGACAAGAGAAATAGTTCCTAAACATGGAAGCATTTTAGATGTCACCCAGGAAAACAGAATTGTAAGATGCAAGGGAAAAACACTGTTTGATATCCAAATATTTAGAAGTTGCATACATAAAGGTATATAAATCTAAATCTAAGAAAGTAAACAAACAAAGTTTTTGAAGAATCGATTCCCTCCCCTGCCCCCTCCCATCCCAATCCCCCTTCCCTATCTTAAATGATTAAATGCATTTGAATTAAGTGATAATTAGGTGAAGGTAACTTAAATTGTGTTTAACCCCTTGACGTCGACACTAGTTTGTTCCTACACTAACTAATTCAGAATATATTGTTGAGTTAATGACAACTAAGACTGGGGACAATGACTAGGGCGTGTGTCTCATATACTGCAAAGATAACAATCCCGTTGTAAGTTACCCATTAAATCTGAATTATATTTTTGCAAACAGAGCAGAGAGCAAAAGAAAAGAAGAAATAAATAAGAATGGTTTAAGCTGATATCAAATTGTAATTACTCGTAAGCGGGAGATCCCACAATGACTTTGTGGACATAGACGCCATTCTCCACCTCTGGAAAGCCCGCCAGTCTGTCTTTCAGCTCCATTATGATCAATGGTGTCAAGCTCAGCATGGAAATGCCCATGAATCTTCTCTTCTTAGACTCCTTGCCATTTGGAATGTAGAATGGATCTGTGTGCGCTACAAAACATAAATGTGAATAGCATAGAACGGGCCTGTGTGCGCTACAAACCACAAATGTGAATAGCATAGAACGGGCCTCTGTGCGCTACAAAACTGAATAGCATAGAATGGGTCTGTGTGCGCTACAAAACATAAATGTGAATAGCATAGAATGGGTCTGTGTGCGCTACAAAACATAAATGTGAATAGCATAGAACGGGCCTGTGTGCGCTACAAAACATAAATGCGAATAGCATAGAATGGGTCTGTGTGCGCTACAAAACATAAATGTGAATAGCATAGAACGGGCCTGTGTGCGCTACAAAACATAAATAGGAATAGCATAGAATGGGCCTCTGTGCGCTACAAAACATAAATGTGAATAGCATAGAATGGGTCTGTGTGCGCTACAAAACATAAATGTGAATAGCAGACAATGGACATGTGTGCGCTACAAAACATAAATGTGAGCTACAGACAATGGACATGTATCTGTTGAGCTATAAAAAAACAAAACCGGTAAGAATAAGCATAGAATGGACATCTGTGTGAATAACTATAATCGTTCGTGTAAATGTGTTAAATAGCATAAAACGGTCTGTGTAAACCTCAAGGATAAAAGTGAATAACATAAATCGTCTGTGTAAACCTCAAGGATAAACATGAATAACATAAAATCGGTCTGTGACAACTCAAGGAATAAAAAGAATAGAATGGTGAAAGGATAACCGAATAACATAAAATCGGTCTGTGTAAACCTCAAGGATAAAACCGAATAACATAAAATCGTTCTGTGTGAACCTCAAAGGGTAAAAATGAATAACATAAAATCGGCCTGTGTAAACCTCAAGGATAAAAGAATAACATAAATCGGTCTGTGTAAACCTCAAGTTAAAAGTAAAATAACATAGAATCGGTCTGTGTGAACCTCGAATAAAAGTAAATAACATAGAATCGGTCTATGTGAACCTCAAGGGGTTAAAAGTAAATAACATAGAATCGGTCGTGTGAACCTCAGAGTTAAAACCGAATAACATAGAATCGGTCTATGTGAACCTCAGAGTTAAAAGTAAATAACATAGAATCGGTCTATGTGAACCTCAAGTAAAAGTCAATAACATAGAATCGGTCTATGTGAACCTCAGAGTTAAAAGTAAATAACATAGAATCGGTCTATGTGAACCTCAGAGTTAAAAGTAAATAACATAGAATCGGTCTATGTGAACCTGTGAACCTCAGAGTTAAAAGTCAATAACATAGAATCGGTCTATGTGAACCTCAGAGGATAAAAGTAAATAACATAGAATCGGTCTGTGTGAAGCTCAAGGATAAAAAGTCAATAACATAGAATCGGTCTGTGTAAAGCTCAAGGATAAAAGTGAATAACATAGAATCGGTCTGTGTAAAGCTCAAGGATAAAAGTCAATAACATAGAATCGGTCTGTGTAAAGCTCAAGGATAAAAGTGAATAACATAGAATTGGTCTGTGTAAAGCTCAAGGATAAAAGTCAATAACATAGAATCGGTCTGTGTAAAGCTCAAGGATAAAAGTCAATCATAGAATCGGTCTGTGTAAAGCTCAAGGATAAAGTGAATAACATAGAATTGGTCTGTGTGAAGCTCAAGGATTTTCAATAACATAGAATTGGTCTTATAAACCTCAAGGATAAAAGTGAAATAACATAGAATCGGTCTAGGTGTGAACAATAAAGCTGCCCAAGGATAAAAGTCAATAACATAGGGGTCTGTGTGAAGCTCAAGGATAAAAGTGATAACATAGAATCAGTCTGTGTGAACCTCAAGGATAAAAGTCAATAAAATGGTCAATTGGTCGTTGGCTCAAGGATAAAAGGAACCACATAGAATCGGTCTGTGTAAAGCTCAGGATAAAAGTCAATGCCTCTAGAACCGGTCTGTGTAAAGCTCAAGGGTAAAAGTGAATAACATGAGAATTGGTCTGGTGAACCTTGAAGGATAAAAGTCAATAACATGGTCATGTGAGCCTCTGGATAAAAGTTGTAACATAGAAGGGTTACATTCAAGGACAAAAAAGTAGTAACATAGAAAGGGTTCATGTGAGCCTCAAGGACAAGGACTCCACCTGAGCCTCAAGGACAAAAAGTGAATATGAAAAGGTTCTGTGTGAGCCTCAAGGACAAAAAGTAGTAAAGAAAAGGTTCACCTGAGCCTCAAGGACAAAAAGTAGTAACATAGAAAGGGTTCACCTGAGCCTCAATGACAAAAATACCCTTGTAACATAGAAAAGGTTCACGTGATGGCCTCAAGGAAAAGTAGTAACAAGAAATGGTAACCTCAAGGATGGCTGGAGTAACAAAAAGGGTCTGAGAGCCTCAAGGACAAAAAGTAGTAACTAGAAAGGGTTCCTGTGAGCCTCAAGGACAAAAAATAGTAACATAGAAAAGGTTCACGTAAGCCTCAAGGACAAAAAGTTGTAGCATAGAAAAGGTTCACGTGAGCCTCAAGGACAAAAAAGTAGTAACATAGAAAAGGTTCACGTGAGCCTCAGGGACAAAAAGTAGTAACATAGAAAAGGTTCACGTGAGCCTCAAGGACAAAAAGTAGTAACATAGAAAAGGTTCACGTGAGCCTCAAGGACAAAAAGTTGTAACATAGAAAAGGTTTCGTGAACCTCAAGGACAAAAAGTTGTAACATAGAAAAGGTTCACGTGAGCCTCAAGGACAAAAAGTAGTAACATAGAAAAGGTTCATGTGAGCCTCAAGGACAAAAAGTTGTAACATAGAAAAGGTTCACGTGAGCCTCAAGGACAAAAAGTTGTAGCATAGAAAAGGTTCACGTGAGCCTCAAGGACAAAAAGTTGTAACATAGAAAAGGTTCACGTGAGCCTCAAGGACAAAAAGTTGTAACATAGAAAAGGTTCATGTGAGCCACAAGGATAAAAATTAGTAACATAGAAATGGGTTTGTGTGAGCTACAAGGATAAATATTTGTAACATAGAATGGGTTTGTGTGAGCCACAAGGATAAAAATTTGTAACATAGAATGGGTTTGTGTGAGCCACAAGGATAAATATTTGTAACTTAGAATGGGTTTGTGTGAGCCACAAGGATAAATATTTGTAACATAGAATGGGTTTGTGTGAGCCACAAGGATAAATATTTGTAACATAGAATGGGTTTGTGTGAGCCACAAGGATAAATATTTGTAACTTAGAATGGGTTTGTGTGAGCCACAAGGATAAAAATTTGTAACATAGAATGGGTTTGTGTGAGCCACAAGGATAACAATTTGTAACATAGAATGGGTTTGTGTGAGCCACAAGGATAAATATTTGTAACATAGAATGGGTTTGTGTGAGCCACAAGGATAACAATTTGTAACATAGAATGGGTTTGTGTGAGCCACAAGGATAAATATGTGTAACTTAGAATGGGTTTGTGTGAGCCACAAGGACAAAAAGTTGTAACATAGAATGGGTTTGTGTAAACCACAAGGATCAATATACATAGCATAAAATGGGTCCGCGTAAACGTCAAAGCACAACTCAAGTAAAACAGAAATAAAAACCAAATGGATTTGTGAAAGATAAAAGGACAAAAGCGATGACACACAATGGGTGTGTGTAAACTACAAAGGATAAAATATATCAAATAAATATTAAAGAAGAAAGCTGCACCGTTTAACGTATTATAGATTGAGTTGCGTGAGCGTGTTTTGCAACGAAGGAGGCGGATTCTTAGATTACATCCCCATAAATACTGCTTCAGGCTCATCGACTTTACTATTAACCTTCACACACTATTGCAATATTTCTCAATTCTTTTTGGAACTACCTAGTGGCATAGGGAGAAAATGATCGGAACAGTTCTATGTCATAAGTCAAGAATGTAGTTACATCCGAGTTAAATGGGAAAATGCTATTCTTTATCATAAACCAAATACCAAAGTTTCAAAACTGCCGAAAATACACCCAAAACAACTTCTCACCTTTCTCCTCCAGTCTTTCAGCCTCTTCTACAAATGAGATGGCATAATCAGCCGGAATAGCAAAAGGAAATTCCAGTCGTCACTTTCAGGTTGTTTATACCTATAGCTTTCCCATCCTAAATTATAGACAATAGAATCCCAAACAATTCACTGGTATAAATTATGAACATCTGTCAAACATGACATTGCTGTCTATACAACATGTATCACAGCAGCTGTTGTGATATTTTTATTTTCAATGGCATAACAAATATCTCTATAGCAATGCTAATAAGATAACTTAGATATACATGTATATCGTCAAACATCCACACGTAAATTGTTATGATGAACGGTTGGTGTTTCGGCATTGTTGTTTTGTTTTTGTTGTTGTTGTTGGGGTTTGGTTTTTGTGATTCCATCATTGTAGAAGCAGTCACAACGAAGTAGTTTTTGTTTGACAGAAAGATTATTCAAATTGAAATGAAAATGCATCTAGAATGAGCCATTGTAGATTGTCTCAATGCGATTGGCATTTCTTTTAATAATAATAATAATAATAATAATAATAATAATAATAATAATAATAATAATAATAATAATAATAATAATAATAATAATAATAATAATAATAATAATAATAATAATAATAATAATAATAATAATAATAATAATAATAATAATAATAATAATAATAATAATAATAATAATAATAATAATAATAATAATAATAATAATAATAATAATAATAATAATAATAATAATAATAATAATAATAATAATAATAATAATAATAATAATAATAATAATAATAATAATAATAATAATAATAATAATAATAATAATAATAATAATAATAATAATAATAATAATAATAATATCAATAATAATATAATATAATAATAATAATAATAATAATAATAATAATAATAATAATAATAATAATAATAATAATAATAATAATAATAATAATAATAATAATAATAATAATAATAATAATAATAATAATAATAATAATAATAATAATAATAATAATAATAATAATAATAATAATAATAATAATATCAATAATAATATAATAATAATAATAATAATACATCCTTATTGTCCATTCAAGGCATTTTTTTTGTTTAACATAGTGCTTGGAAAATCGAAAAGATGGGATATACATATTGAGTTTGAAACTTCGAAATTGGATGTATTTCGACAGATATATCAAGTCAAAATTACATATTTATACATTTTATACTAAGCATGCATACCTTTATATGCTCACTGTATAAGTAAATACACAGAACATAAGAAGGAAGTGGTCTCTAAAGTAAAACTGCGAGTTTACAGTGTTTTTTATATTATATTTTACATACCGATGTGAACTGACCATGCTCCTGTCTTGGCGCGGTACCGTGGCTATGTGGTCTTTTAGCTGAAAAAGTGACCACTTGCTTTCCAACAGTTTACGATCTTCTGACTTTCAGAGGTGGGGGGGGGGGAGTGTCACCAAAGAGCCACACTCTAGATTGGCGTTTCGTTTCAGGGTCATATATATTTATGTGAGGGAGGATATTTTGTTTTTGGTATTCGTTGGGTTTGTTGTTATTTTGTTTTTTTCTTTTGGTTTTTTTTTATTTGTTTGTTTTACAGGTCTACAAATTTTGACTGATTGTTAATCAATTTAACTCGAATATAATCCTGAGATGTTATTCGTCACCCAAAACAAACTATGCTGGTGTTAAACAAAGATAGCTATGTAAAAGTACGTAAAACACTCACCAAATTAACAAGGGTCCTCAAATTGCCAAACTATATAATGAAGAAGGGAAAATGAGGAAACAAAACAAATGAATGGTTGGAAGACATTACGAATTATAAATATTTTGTTTGAGGTCTCCATGTTAAACAAATCATTGGTTTCTTTTACCAGTTTTAAAGTGTGATAGTTAATATTTGTATTACTAGGATCACTAGTTAAATATATGGCATGGAAGAGAAGTAATAATGGTATCATCTTCAAATGCTCATAACTATTCATCCCTTAAGCTTGTATGCAAAGTTGCATGCGCATGAATCAAGAGTTAAAGCAGCTCTACCCCATTTCTGAGGGTGTGGAGGAAATTTCACATTCAAATGCCCTCACGGAGTCTTCGGGATTCTGAAAGTTTATCCTACAGACTTTTTGTTTGCATGTGGGAACGAAAGGAAGTCACATGGTGCTAGGTCGGAAGAATATGGAGGAAAGGTAAGAATTCGACCTTTGTTTTCGTTCAAGGACTGCAACGTCGCAATGGCTGTATGAACACTGGCGTTGTCAATGCCATGGTGCCTTAACAAGTCCATTATGCCCGTCTCTGTACAGCGCTGTTTCCACTTCTCTATAACTGTTGGCATACAGTGGTTTACAATACATTTTACATACCAATTTGAACTGACTAGTCGCCTGTCTTAGGCAGTACCGTGGCTACGTGGACTTTTGAGCTGAAAAAATGGCCACCATTTGTTTTTCAACACTTTGTGATCTTTTGACTTTCGGCAAGTTCAGAGGAGGGGTCTCACCAAGAAAATAACCATACTCTAGATTGGCGTTTTGTTTCAGGGTCTTACATATAAACCCATGTCTCATCACCAGTTAGTTAGCGTGTTTTTAATGTTTCTAGATCGACCTTCGTCAAATTGTTGAAACTGAAACATAGTGGAGCAAAATTCAACCCTTTGTTGTTTTTGTTGATCGGTGAGTTGACGTGGCACCTATCGAGCTGACACCTTCTGAACATGTAGGCAATCGTTCAGTATCTTACAGACACTGAGTGATGAAGCGCCCAAGGTATGGTCTATCTCATGATAGGACATTCGTGCATCATTCTCGATCCTCATAGCTTTTGTGGCAGAAACTGACTTTTCAGAAACAGCACTTGAAAGGTCTGCATTCACGGTCATCATCTTGAAAGAATCGCCGACATCTGTTAAACTCACTTAACCAAAAATATATCTGAAATTTTGATGAAACAGATGCCCCAAATAATTTTGTCACAGTTTCAAAGTAAACTGAAATCTTTAACTTATAACTTTTAAAAAGTCATGATAAATCATGGCTCCATTATTATAGTAGCCGTTGTGATATGACGTCATTTTACACACCATAGTAACCTCGTGGTGTTGTAACTTTCTGGGACGTCCCAAAAATGGATACTTCTAATATTGTGGTGTGAAAACCATGGCTCTGGCTTTACTGTTTGTACCCGATTCCGGACACTTAAGCTAGTGACACTCGTATTACATGTAATTATACTTTTTCATCTGCATGCTGCCTGCCTTTAAGAAAAACAGAAAGGAAAATCAGCGTTTAAATACTGTAATGTAAGATTGTATCAAATGACGTTATTATCAACTCTAGTATTATGTGCCTGAGCAGTTAGGCTGTGCTGGACTGGGGATCATGAGGTCCCGGGATCGAATTCTAGCAAAGTTAGGTCGAACGTTGTGTTCCTTGAGAAAGACACTTAACACGCATTTTCCCCGCTCTACACAGGTGCAAATGAGTAGAAGCACTAGCTTGAGTAAACACCTGCGTCAGATTGGCGTTCTGGCCAGAGGGTGATTATTATTTCGCTTCGCGCTATTGAAACAAGATAAGCTGTTGATCATGAAGGAACTTTTTTTTTAACTGAGTATTATGTCCCAGTTAAAACAATATATATATATATATATATATATATATATATATATATATATATATATATACATATGAACTATATTTTACAAATGAAACTAATTAAGCTTATGTTTGTAGACGTACGCTTATTACAGCATCGGTTTGAATGTATTGCATGTCTTTATTGTTCAGTCCAAGTTCTTCGCTTTTCGTAAGCTACTACTAACAATACCACTTGTAACAGTATTGCTGAGGGATAATGGACTACCCATAGCAACAACGAATTCTCCAGGACGAATATTGCTGGATTTCCCCAATGGAATGACAGGCAATCTTTTCTGAGGATGATAATATGAGACTAAAATTTATGAAATTTCACAAGATTGATTAAAATTGAGTTGAATATCATTTAATACACTACAGAAACATGAAGACTGACATTATCTGTTCTTTTTTTCAGATTCTAGATGGTTTTGAAACATTTCCAATAAAATTGACACAGAGGAGCAAGTAAGTCAGAGCTAAAAAAACAGCTATAGGTTAACAATGGGATGTATAATATGTCATAACAGGGGGCAAATTATAGATGCCAAATTCGTTAAGTATGAAATCTAATCGAAATATTTATACGTAATTAGAAAGAATAAAAAGATAACACAAAATCAGATTCACATTTGTAGTGATAACCGTAAAAAGCGTAACTGGCGAGAGGAATCCTTTACATTGAAAACAGAAAACTCTACTTATTACTTTGCAAAACTAAGACAGAGCGACTTTATCTGGATTCTTGTGATCTTTTGTTTGTTGTTAGATTTTTTCTTTTGTTATTTGCTTTTTTGTGTGGGGAACAAAATAACCGGAGTGGTTAACGGTATTGCATTGTAATTCAGAGGTGCTAGTTTCAAGCCCCACTTGAGGCATTTGGGGTTTTTTCCTTGATCAAGAAAATTTCCCTATTTGCTCACTTGGACAGCATGTGTGACTCCTTTTGCATCAAGCGTAAACCCGATGATAGTCTATATTCCTTTCGCTAAATGAGTTGAAATGCCAGGCGCAACACTTTTCGGTGCCGGCACTATTTAAAAATAATAATTTTTGGGAGTTGGGGTTGGGTTAAGTTTTTTTGTGTGGTGGTTCTTGTTTGTTTTTGGGGGGTTTTTTATCTTAATTTTGTTTTTTTGTTTTTTTTAGCTGAATGGGTTTTTTTATTCCACATTAACTCTGAAAAATTCACGCTAATTCTAGCGCCAAAATTCAAATGCAACCTTCATGACGCCGTTTAGTGAGCCTGATAAGAACAACATTGTGAAATGCATGCTTTCATATCTTTCTTTAAAATGTATACTCACCCGTTTCAATTTTCACTGTTGCTAAATCATGCACCGGATCAACAGCAGTTACCCTTCCTTCAAACATCTGACCACCATGAAGCTTGACAATAACTTTGGATTTGTTTGTTACGACATGTGCGCTGGTTAGAATTAAACCATAACCTTTCACCAAGCCAGATCCATTGGATATGGTGACCCGTTCCGCTTTCTGGTGTCTGTGGAAAATGGAAATTGATTGAAATAGATAGCCCATCATATTTATTCTTAAAAACAAGAGAAATAGTCGGTGCTTATTCTACATTCCATCTTTAAAGGAACGTAATACGGGAAGATGGAGATGTATTTCTTGTCAGCATGTCTAAGCGAGAATGACAATCTGATTTTTCGAACTCTCTGACTAATTCTATTAGTCAAAGTCTATCTGAGTACCCTAGAGCAGTGCTTCTTAAAGTGTGATAAGCGTACCAGTGGCGGTGTGCGAGCCATCGATTGTCGGTACGTGGAAATTAAGAATCTGGCAATTTTTTTACTGTGCTTTCTATGCTTGTTTCGCTCATCTTTCCATTGAAAGAAAATGTAGATGCGTCATATAAGATAGTTTGGGGAGGCATTGACTTAGATGACACACAGTTGGACCTAATTGAGATATAGTATTCATCTAACCTGTGGCTAAGTACTCATTCACATATGAGTCAGATAAGCAAAGATCTTCTTTAGCATAGTATCAATCAATGTGTGAGGATTGCAAAAATACAATAAATCATTTTTCAAAGAATGAAACAGGCAAACTTGAAAGGAACTTTAAAGCGTACACATGTGTAATGCAAACGGTTAGTTCTGATTTCATTCGTTTGTTCATGTTGATACAAGATGTTGCTAATATAGGTACTGAGCAGTACCTTAAAATTGTTCTTAACATCTAATAATAGATGAAAATGGCACTACAGCTTCTTCTTCTTTTCTTTTTTCTTCTTTTTTTTTTTGGGGGGGGGGAGGAGGGTGTTTGTTTGTTTGTTGTTATTTTGGGGGCTTTTGTCTTTTTTATCCATACATTTCTCTCAACATATTATTCCTAAAATGGCTTCAGTCGGACATCATGCAAATTGTTGCTTATAATTTGTTACAAAGACAATATCAGTAAACGTTGGATCTAAGTTTTGATAAAAAGTTCTACTTTTTCTCAGACATGTATTATGTGAAAGGATTTACAGTCAAACAAAACAAAACATAGATCTAGATCTACAAGGTATATTTGCATGTAACCTTTTGTGTCAATTACATTATTCGTTCATCCCTCAGCTTTTTATTCTGATTTTCCACGGCCATATTCTCCAGTAAACTATATTGAAAACATAAACATGAATGGCTAAAATATATTAAAATCAACCTCATAGGTCCTTTTCTTTCTTATTTTTAATAACATAATATAAATTTCAAACTTACACCCCCTTTATCTCGAGGAACACAACAGCCAGTTACCGCTTTTTTCACAACATCGGCAATGAAATTAAACCTTGAAATATTTGGCGTAAAGAGCATGAACAGGCTGTAGGAAATTTCCCTGATTTATGCTGTTTTGGCAAAACAAAGTGATCCCCAGAAAACAACTTGCAATAGCTGCATGTTTCTTCCAGTTTTTAACAGATTTAGATCTTGATCTAGATTTGATTGTGAACTCTGATAACTTAAACTTGGGTAATGACAATTTTAGTTGCCTAGATAATGAGATAATGTGATTAAAAATTCCTTTGGACACTACCGTGCTCTCAAATTTCGATACAACTGAGGATACTGAAGTTGTAAATTTGAATACATTCTCAGTGTTGAGCATTTTGTTGTTTGATGTGAATATAGAGCGCCTGCAAAAGAATAAACACATCTGAATCTTGCCAAAGTCGTCATGACTTTAAGGTGTGGGATGTTCATTTCCTGTGATGCAGAAAAAGTAATAAGAATTACGCGTAAAATCTTGTAGCACGATATTGTAAATCTGGATTTCACAAAAAGCACCCAAAATCAAGACCGATGGTTACTGTTGCAGCATTATTATGAGAAATTATATTTCTCTATATGTGAAAGCATCAATCTGCGTTAGTTATGGATGTTTGTTGACAAATACCAATACTAATCATCGAAATCAGTTGACAGCTGTTGATGATCTTGTGAAAAAAGTCAAGACACATGGATCTAGGCCTAGACTCAACATTTGATTTCAAAGAGGACGCGCCAGCAACTTGAATCTCTTCGATTCCTCCGTAGGCAAGGGCATGTCGATTTTCGCCAACCCGAGTTCGGATTCTCCCGTCACGATACCCTGCCGTTGCAAAACTTCAATTTTTTACATACATCTATGAATAATATGGTTAACTGTGTTACTTCAGACTTCGGGGATGATGTTGAAATCAACAGAGCTTAATCATCATTTCATGAGTTTGAAACATCGTTCAATAGTTTGATTTAAATCACCAGCTCGACTCTAAATGGCCTTTTCTTCACCTCATCTCTAAGGTTTTTATATTTCCTGTTTCTTGTTCTTTTCTTTCACCAAGATTGCCACATATGTAAGGACGTGCCTTTTTTTTTTTGTAAACGTTTTCAAGGAGATGCAATTTTATTTTCGAATTAGCTTGGACATAGATCTAGATTCTCTGCATTCTAAACTAACCGATATAGATTTTGTGGCCTTTTTTTGATCAGATTTTCTCATCGATCGGTATCGATTTGAGATCGATATGCCCAAAATCAAGTCAGCTGGCTATTTGGTAAGAAAAGGTAACATCAATATGGATTCGGAAAAATAGGCTATACGAATTTTATTTTCACTATTTATTCACTGACAGAGAGACAGCTTAGCCAGTTCTTGTAGAACACCTCTAGACCCAGCTTTACAGCTAGAATCTAGATTTCTATAAATACTTTCATCGACGGCCGACGAAAAACACTTAGATCTAGATCTAGATCTAAATTATTTTGAAATAGATTCTTTTCTAAAGTTAAAGTACAACTAGAATCCAAATCTGATCACAATAATACCTGATCACCTCTTAAATTCAATGCTCAACTGTAAAATTCAAAATCAATCTGCTGAAAAATATAATTTCCTTGTAAAGTGAAGAGATGTAGATCTAGAATCTAGATCTATGTGGTGAACCAGTCAGGACAAGTGGTAACTCTCTCGGGTCTTCAAATTTTGACCACAAGAATACATGACATGTAATAGTTGTCATGAATCTAGATCTAGATCTTGATCTAGAGTCTAGATACACAGATCTATATTCACTACATCCATAATCATCTATAATGAGAAGGCTAGTCTATATCATTGAAATATCAACCAACAACTTCCCAATTAGATGAGCATGAATAAATTAGAGCATTTTCCTTCTATTCCTGCTGTTTGTTGTCATCCTTGGTTTTGCCACAGGCAATGGCAATTTCAATCACTACAGAAGTTCAGATAAACGGAGTCCCTTTTTTCAAAGGTAAGTTTTGTTCTCAAACTTTGGATAAAATTCAGAATAGAGGAATCTGCCTCTCTGCTACTGTTCTTGCTTATGTTATAAAAGTAAATGAACAGTTTTTTTTAGATCTAGATCTAGATTAGATGTGGTCAAAACATTTGTCAGGCAATAATTCTCATTTTAGATTTAGACTCTAGATCTACACCTCATAATTTTTTTGTCTTGTGTACCTCGAGATTAATGTACTTGTGGGAAAATAAAAGTTAGAAGTTAAAGTAAAAAGATTTGAAAGGGAGAGATGTAGAAGCAGAGTGGGAGATGTGGGGTGGGTGACCGTGATCTGTAACACTGAACAAATCATCTTTCCAACATGCTTCTATGCATTTAGCTCTGAATTTTGGGTCTATTACAACTGCACTCCTCATTCCTGTTCTTCTCAAATTATAGTCCATGATTAAACCATTGCAAACTCATGCACTCATTTTTTATCTATATGGCAGGTATCACAAAATGGTCCATCCCCATTTCCCTCTTTTGTCAAAATGTACATGTTATATTTCTTACAAGTGTTATATACCATGTTAAAGCTTAGAACCTACAAGTGTTATATACCATGTTAAAGCTTAGAACCTGAGGATTCCATATATATAATTTTAAAAAAAGATAGTAAAGGACTGCTGAGGTGAGTAATCAAGGGGCATAACTGTGAAAATTATAGGTCCAATGCCAGTCACTAGCAATGTTAGCGGAACTGCGAGTCAGTCGGCGAGGGGTTTCCCTGATGTTTATTTAGTGACGTACGCTTGGGCATCTGGTTTTGGAGAGTTCCTGACTTTTCCTAGTTCTCAATAAGATGTGAAGTCTGTGTTTGTGTTTCCCGACAACTCGTGCGTGGAGTCCACGGTCGGTGCCTTACCGTTGATCAGATGACTTGTGCGTTCCGGATCGTGTTGATGGAGGAAAATCGATGCATTTTTGTTCCATTTTTATAAAATTCTGTGATTGTACACCTTTATGCTATCCTTATTAAGTGTTACGGGTTTATCATGTATGCCATTCTGCTGAAACTGGTATTGTAAACTTCATGACTATATATAACAGTGAGGATGCGATACGTATAGGCGATATTTGCCAATAGAGAGAGGAGGAGAGAAAAGATAGGTGGAGTGAGAGAGAGAGAGGGGGGGGGGAGGAAGAAAGGTACCAGCAACAAAACCCTCACCCCGAAAAAGAAAGCGCTTTTGACATTAATGGCTCTTTTTTCCCGTCGGGCTATCTACAGTCATAGAGCACCACATAGACTAGCTCTTGTGTTTTTTTCGATTTCGGGATGGGAGGCGGTGGCTGACAAATCTTGGACTCTACTTGAACCTGTGCTATTAATATTATTTTCTCTCTCGTTTAAACGTTTTTAATAATATTGTTATTTGAAAAGACTGTGCATAGTGGAGACGTAAAGTCACTATCGTTGTAATGAACTTCTAAACCACATTGCCAATTATCTCGTCTTTATTTATTAGAACATAATAAATCATGAAAGCCTATTGATTGCTGGACTTCTTTATATAAGTTTCCTCACGAGAAGGAGAATCAAAAATACGCGGTTAAGCCAAAGCGGGGTTTTACCACAGGATATGTCGCAATAATAACGGTACACATGCTACAAACACACTGAACGTGTGGTGAGAATGCCCGTCAAATTGGAATGTGCAATTAGTTAACAGGGCTGTGCTACCCAACAATTTAATACACATTAGTTAGAAAGATCTGTGCATCCACAATAGTTAATGCACAATAGGTGCAATCTGTTCGTCTACATAGCATTTTAGATCAGTCTTCACAAACAAACATGATTCATAGTTATTCCAAGTCATGGAAGAACATTGTTCAAGATTATAATTTTTAGTTAATGTTGTTAAACTTTGTTCTACGTTATAGAGTCAAGAACATTTTACCTGAAAGAACATTCTGATTTTTACTAGTTAATCATTTTAGCTATTTGCATGTGCCACTTCCAAGAACACTGACAGAGCTCATAGTTCTAAGGAAATAATTATAGACATGATATGTCATGAATAACACTAATGAAAATCAGAAATATCATGATTCATTTATTTTAGAAGACCAAATACTCTCCTCATGTCATGCGAGTGAACACTGAATGCACATGAATGAAAGATTTTATTTTATTTTAATGCTTCTATTCTAACAAATAACATATGTACCGTACCAGATGAATTTGTAACGCAGTCAATCTTTATTTCATAATCTCATATTGATAACGGAACAGTTAACCGAACTCCTCATTTTGAAAACATGTAATTATTGTCATTCAACATAAACTAAAGTAAGAATGTTTAAGGATGGATGTAAGCTCAAAATTAAACACATCCTTATCTTTATTTTAAAACAAGGGGATGTAGTATCGATTATGTCATAACCTTAACAGACTTTGATATCCTTTGTAATCATCCTCAATAAATGAGTGAGCGATCCCGATGGCCTCTCCAAACGGCATGTCTTGTTTGATCTGTCATTGTTAATTAGATATGTGTCATAACAACAGTCTTGTGTAATCTCATATCACAACGATAAGCAAAGCAGGTTTTGCTAATGCAACTGAATCTAACCTGAACGGTCTCTGAATCTTACCTGATCAGTCTCCTTTCTGATGGCCGTCATCGTCTACATTTTTGTGCGTACGTCAGCGGACGGACATAACGAGGACATCCAAAGACAAAATATTCCCAAACCCGACCGGACAATTTAAAAACAAAAATTTCATGATTTCTCAATAGTCTTATACAAGATGAACAACGAAAATAGATACCAGCAATATTACCGTTATTAGATCACAGATCGACAGAAAAAAATTTGTGCAGACATAAGGTCACACAGACGCTAGTAGTCTCATGATATTCTCACTCTCATTTAGAGTTACCTATGATTTTTTTTCATGTCTTTTACAGGATAAATAGCCGTAGGAATACGTTTTATTTCACTCCAGATCATAAAACGGCGCTTCTACCTATTTTTCAACCTTTTTTTTCAGCTCTTACTGTGTGTTCATTTGTAGACTATAATTGTTACATAATAACGAAAATCTGAACCCTGCCTTACGTGATCACTGCAAAAAGATTTTTAAAATTTAGACCTCGCCAAATTTTCTTTGAACAGTTCTCTTTCACATGGAATTGAAGAAAATAGAATAAAGGTCGTTGACCTCACCTACCTTAAGGTGAAAGAGGACTTATTAAAAAAGAGGAAATGCCAGCAGTCTCAATTGCTGACGTTCGCACCAAAAAAATATTCACAAAACACAAATTTTAAGCAAATTTCACAATATTATGTTTTTTATATCCGCGATGTCAAAGCTATACATGGACCAAATGTTAAGAAGATTCATCTATTAGACTTTGAGAAAGATTAATTGAAGAGTTCAAGTTATCATTGGGTTCCATTTTTGTGAAACATGCCACATAAGAATTACTTTACGTTTAAAAACTAATTTTTCCTCTTTTTGTATCCTCAAAATGATGTTCAAATAATGCAGTGATGTTGATGACAAATTGAGAAAGTCTTCTTTTCTTAAGGGGTGAAGGTGATAGTAGGCTGTCAAGGCTAAAGAAGACTCAATATGTTTTTGATAAAGAGATACAAAAACACACAGAAGTTACCATGTCAGAGTATATTTTCCACCTCTTTTCACTTATAAACAAAGACAACAGCAAGGGAGTGTTGAAATTTTCATCAGGGTCTGGAGACGTGAGAACAAAGTTACTCTGATATAATCTAAAATTGATCGTTTCATATCATGTTCATGATGGCATGTGGTATATTGATGACGAGATAAACAATTATTTGAAGTGAATACAGAGACTGCAATACTAGTCATTCTACAGAAATTGACTGTGGAGGAGACTAACATTGAGAAGTGGGAGGCAAATGTGAAAAAAATATGTAGTGTAAGGGTGGGGAGGACTGTTAGGGAAGGAAGGGACATTGTGTTCTAGAGTAAAGTGTCTGCCTCTCAAACAAAAGGTTGTAGGTTCGAGCTTCGACAGGTCGAAACATTGTTTCAAGCTCTTTAGGTAAAAACCACTTCCCTGGTCAAGGTGGGTGGATCGACACCCAGTCCGTCAGAGACTAGCGATAAACAAATCTAGATAAAGAGGAGAACTGCAGAGGAAAGAACTACAAGAATAAAAATGATGCTGAGACATCAAATTGTAAAGGAGAAGGAGGGTGATGAACGAAGTGTTGGAGAAAATTTGATAAAAGTGAAAAGCATTTGTTTGGGAGAGTTGTCAGGCCTAAGATAGAATGTGTTACCACAGGGTGGAAGCACTTTGTGAAAGCAATAAAACAGGGAGTTGTGTTGGCTATAAACAATGAACTCTGTCACATATTAGTGAAGGAATAGTGGACAAATTGTGTAATATCATTGGTCCATTATTTCATTTAACTTATTTAGTTGACGGTGAAAATTATTTTCGTAAACACAGGTATATGTTGTTCATTGAAATTCAATGTATATTTGGCACAGCCAACAACACCTGTATTAAATTGCCTGGAGTCTAGTTTGAATTCATGCAACTGTGTTGATTATTTTCACAATTGTTTTTTGACAAAAAGTTGTATCCAATAATGAGTCAGTGTAGGATATATTAGTAGATAGACACATTTAGACTTTTATTGACAAAAATGTGTTACACACATGTAAACATTGTAAAGAAAAGCTGAAGCATCATGACCATATTTGCGAAACGCCATTATGTGTAGTTGAGCTAGAGCATTTGACTAACTTTTGAGTCAAATCTAAAATATGGAATGAGGTTTGAGGAAAATGTTCACCACCACAGATAGAGCAGTGAAAGTTTTTAGTCATTTTTAGTGGTTGAATATGAATGATACGTGATGGAGATGAAAGGAAAAGTTACTTTTAGATGTTTGAGAAAGAATATGTTGTTTGTTCTAGAATTGCTGAAACCACTGATAGCAACCGGCAGCAACAAATTGCCAAATGGCATACTCAGCAGTTCAAGAGTAAATAAATTATCATAATATAACAGCTTCTACAAACAATTTCAATCCAACCTGTGTTTTGGATGTTTTTGCCAGAAGACCGAATGCTCTGTCAAATGCAATTAAATGAAAATTAAAGGCAAGTCAACATTGTCATACTAGATCATGGATATTGAGTTGTAGGCTGATGCCAGGCTCTACCGATCAAAAGTGTGCCAGGCTCTGTGATGTTTATGCCAGACACTCACCAGACAAACAAGGTGATAGATACCTACAGCTCTCATTAGCAGGTGACACTTGTAGACCAAACATCATCTGTAGAATATCTTAGTGGACTCAAATGGTGTCCTATAATAATGTGAACAAAATCACCGTTTCACTGAACAAACAAGGAGTACAGATCAATTATTAAGAGTAACAAGTAATTGAGATGAGACAGCTGAAAGATATAGATATCTCAATGGAAGAACTTCAAACAGCTATAAGAAAAGTGAAATTAGGAAAAGCCCCAGGAGCAGATCAGGTTTATCCAGAAATGATTAAAAACCAAGGGAGAGAGGCAGACAAACTACTACATGCAACATTCCAAGAAGCATGGAAGTCCAAACAGGTGCCAGACGACTGGAAAAAGGGAACAGTAGTACCAATACATAAGAAAGAATCAACTATGGAATGCTCAAACTATAGAGGGATATGACTACTTAGCGTACCAGGAAAAGTGTATGCCAGGATTCTGGAAATGAGACTAAGGAAAAGAGTAGAGGATCAGATTGAAGAACACCAGAGTGGATTTAGACCAGGAAGGAGGGTACAAGATCACACGTTTAAAATTAGACAAATAATAGAAAAATACCTTGAGAGAAACATTGACTTGCACCTGTGTTTTATTGACTTAGAAAAGGCATTTGACACTGTGAGGGACAAACTATGGCATTCTTTAAAAGAACACAATGTTAACCAAAATTTAATCAAAGCCATTAAAATTTGTTACAATAAACCAACATGTGCAATGAGAGTAGCTGGAAATGTATCTGAAGAATTTGATGTAGATATAGGAGTAAGACAGGGTTGTAACCTAAGTCCTCTCTTGTTTATCACATTTATGGATTCACTCGCAAAGGCATCCTCAAACATGAAGAAAATGAATGTACGATGTGGAACTCAAACCAGTAAATGTATCGATGCTTTCATTTGCTGATGACTTAGTTCTGTTTGGAAAATCAGAAAGGGACCTCCAGTCAAATATCAACATAACGAATAATGAATTAAATAAAAAGAGGAATGAGAGTAAATGCAAAGAAAACCAAAACAATTAGGCAGAGAGAATTTAGAACAAGTTCAAAGCTACACTTACTTTTAGGAGTAATGATTAACTCAAAGGGAAAACTAAGGAAGAAATCAGCCAGAGAATCCAAAGGCATTTGTAGGTAAACAAGAATTGTCAACAAAAACCAAAATGCCATACAACACAGTTTATTGTCCTACTCTCCTCTATGGCAGTGAAACGTGGACCTTAGGCAGTAGGGAATACAGTAGAGTGCAGGCAGCCGAAATGAAATATCTAAGAAGAGTAGTAGGGAAAACTGAAAGAGACAAAATCAGAAACACAACAATAAGAGGTCAAACCAAAGCAGATAGCATAAAAACTAAGATAGAAATGAATCAACTGAGATGGTTTGGGCATGTTAACAGAATGAATGACAATAGAATAGCTAAATCAGTATACAGTGCTAAAACTCAAAGTAAAAGACCAAACGGCAGACCTCGGAGAAAGTGGGAAGAAGATATAAAGAGGCATTAACACAAAGAAATTTAATTTTCACGAAAGGAAACAAAATGTCAGGACAGGGCAGCCTGGAGAAAGATCATTTCGGGCATCTTAAACCCATACACTGGAAGGTAGAATGGGAGCTGATAAAGAAAAGAAAGAAAGAAAGCAAACAATCTTCTCACTGTAATGCAATTATTCTCAAAAACAGCACTCTTTTATATTTATTCCCTTTTCTTCTTTCTAATCAAAGAACCTTTAACATGCCCAGGGAGATACTGTGGATTCTCACCAGGAGAAGATAAATGTGGGGTAAGCTTTTTTTGATTTCCATGTGTATCTCATCCCGTAATTAACGTTTCTTAAAGTAAGAAAACTTGTCTGCTTTTTTTCTCAAATGTTTTCATTAAGTAATGAAATTAAAAAAAACATTTGAGTTCTTTATAATTTGATGATGATTTGTTTAAGATTTGAAGAAACAATTGCTTTATAAATTTAGTGCCTTTGTAAATGTAACTCTGATATGATTTGAAGACATATTAAGACATAGGATGATGGAAATCATGTATTTAGGACATGAATCTAGATTATTCAATGAATTGATTCATACCTATGCTATAGGAAGTAGTGGATCGATTGCCGGACTGGGGATCATGAGCTCCCGGGTTAGAATCCAAGCAAAGCTAGGTCCAAGGTTGTGTTCTTTAAGGAGAGACATTTTAATACGCATTTCTCACCCAACCTAGATACCAATAGGTTTACTCACTAATTTGGGAGAAAAAAACCTAAGCTAGACTAGTGTCCTGTCTAGGAGGTGATTTTATAACCTGTTCCACTTCACACTATTGAAACCGAGTTAAGCTCCGCTCCTATGGGCCGTAACAGCCTTGAAGGAATTTTATGCCATAGGATACATTTTGTTTTCATATTTATTGATTATTAAGTGTATTTTCCTATCTCAAGGCTACTTCTGCCTTTATTAGACACAGTTGACCACTTTTCTTAATTGCCATGAAATTAATATTTATAAATGAGGACAATGATGTGTTCACGATTAATTAAAATGTTTTTGTTGTTTTAATCCAGGCATGTCCAAGAGGATATGCACCAGATTCAACATCCAGTGTATAAGTGTGATTCTAAGCCAACATTTTATGATTGGCTGTACCTTGGATTCTTGGCACTTGTTTCTCTTTACTGCATTGGGGATTTATTGATCTTCTGTCACGTCCAAAAAAGTAAGTCAGACTTTTGAGTTCTTCTCTTATTTTCAACTTAGTTCCTGCTACATGACCTTGGTTTTGTTAATAGCCATTAGAAAAACTTTATGGGCTGTATTACGAATCAATAATCATTCAGTTACAAAATTCCTTTTTTCCTTATATATATATATGATTTGATATGCTTGCATACTTTAAGAAAATTCTTTCATCAAAGCTTTTGCTTCTCCAGTTGGCCATTTATTTTAATGTGAAGAAAATTTGAATTCAACGACTGGTGCTGAATGTTAAAAAGTAATATGGTAAGATACATAAGAAAAAGATTGAAGGGCAGGGTTTAAAGGTTTAAATCTATGTGTTCAATAAAATGCTGAGGGTTTTTAAAAATATTTATATAGTTCAATTTAAATTAAAGACATTACCATTAAGCAGCTGTGCTTTATATCATACAGAACTGTACTACTCCTTCATTTGTCTGCATTTGTTGAGTCTGCATTGGCAGCAGAAGTGACTCTTCTCTTCGCTGAGCCTTTGGCAAGATGGATGTAGTTTCTTGTCCAGTGTCGCAATTCAGTGATTGGTACACCATGGTATTCAATCCCACCCCAGATCATTACAACACCATTTACTGTACTCAAGAAATTGTTTATCCACTGTAAGTTTACAATAATATTATGTTATTGAAAACCAACTTGTTTGTCTGTTGAGAGATGTTTTTATTGAAACACAAACAATCTCGTGCCTGCTGAACTTGCTAAATCCTGGCAATGCTAGGTTAATATTGTGTTCCTTGAGAAAAACTCTTGATACGCATTTCCCCACCTGGCCTATGTGTAAATGGGTACCAGCATCAGTTGGGTAGTAAAATATGTGACAGACCAGTGTTCTATCCAGGAGGTGATGTATATTGACACCTATTCTGCTTCACATTGTAGATACCAGGATTGCTATGGCTCTATGAATGAGATACAGTGTCCTTAAAGGAACTTTAATATTTATCTTTACACATGAATCAATCAAGCATATAACATGGCAAAGACATTCTTCAATTGAATTTATTTAAAATATATGGAAACTGTTGTAGGTTAAAGGTTGCATTACTAGCAAAATGTCTTTGAAGGAACTTTTATGTACATATTTGCACATGAATCAATGGCACATATCTCATGTCAAAGGCCTTTTTCTATTGAATTTATTTTGAATGTATGGAAACTGTTGGTGGTAAAAGGTTGCATGATCTGCAAACCGTTCTTCTAGTTTATTGAATCTCAGTGATCCCATAAACAACATGGTACTTTCTACCAATACGTTTGTAAATACAATTTAAAAACAGGAATGAATTAAATATCCATGGATAATACCATTATATTTTTATTTGAGTTATATTACCTGTTATATGTGACAAAATGCTGTGAATTAACAATAATATATTATTACATTAATAAACAAGATTAGCAGTTGTCCATTACTAGACAGATTATCAGCAATATATTTATTCTCATTTCAGATACAGTCTTGTTCTCATTTATTACACCCTGTCTTTGGTGTTCATGATGCTTTTTAGTCCATTCATCTCATTTCACTTGACCGGTTGCCAAGGGTCAAGATCTATATATGCTGCATTATACTTTCTTCCTATTCTCATTGTGATCCACTCAGTATTTGCAGGAATGATTTGTAAGTACTGATAACTATTTCATAATGATAGGATTGGGTTAAGACAGAATGTAAAATATTTTTGTTATTGCACATATTCTTCATCAATAACATTGAATTTATACTAAGATTGTTGGTATAAGCTAATTCTTTTTATGTTTATTTTTTGTTTTGTTTTTTCATAAGTATGATTTACTCATATTAATATTATGGGCATCATTTTATAGATGATGAAGAGAACAAATCAGCATCAAACATGATGTAGTCTTAAGCAAAGGAAAGAATGTATAGTTGTCAATTATAATATGAGAAGGAAAAGAATAAAGCCCTCTAAAGTCAGAACCAAAATCATCTGTCCGGGCCACGTCGCTGGCTGGGATTGAAATCTGGCAGACAAGGTGAACTGTGCTCATGTAATATATGTTAGAGTCTACATTTATTCTTATCATACTTTTGCTCGCATTGATGATTTTATTCAAATTTATTTGATGTTTTATTAGACTAATACATGTATGGGCATCGTTGTCTGTGTTAATTAGTTTATCATTAAGACTTTTTTTTTCCTGATTGGGAACACCCTGAAAATATGTGTTGTTAAATAAATTTGAATTTCTCTCTCCTCCTTTAGACTATGCATTCCCATATATAATTGTGGTGGTGTCGGTGGTCACAAGTGCATGTCATATGGCTGTCGAGGAGGATCAGGTATAGAATTCAATCAATGCTTTTAGATTTCTAAAATGTATACGTACACCGTTTAATTCAGTTATATAGCCATTATTTAGATCCAATAACTCTGTTGGAAAATGTTTTCTTCATCATAATGTTAATAAAGCTGGGGACAAGATTTTTATTTGAAGCTATATCTACTTCAAAGCTTGATGGTTTAGAGATTTGTTTATTGATTGGTATTATAAGCTCTTCATTAATTCTATTGCTAAATATATTTATTTCTAAGATTGTTTCTAAATAGAATTTTTACCAAAATAATGTTTCTTTCTAGAAATAGAAAATGAAGTTTTCAAAGTAGAGTAATCACAGAGTTGTCAAGATAAGGGAATATTTGTGAACTTTGTTTAATCAAAAATATATAAGGCATGTCTTTTATTGAGGCCCACATTTATGATTGATTAGGTATATGTAATTTTAATCTTTTGTATGCGTTAAAAATATTTTAAGAAAACCATTTATGATTTCTTTCCTTTTTTCAACAGACAATGAAGGAACTTTTTGAAACAAAGCTTTTTGAATGTCCGCAACTTGATCATCCTGCTGGGTCACTGGGCCCTCCATGCGTATGGCATTGTGTCTATCACACAGCTGACTGAGCCAAAGTTTCATTTTCCACTTATTGCTCTTGTTCCATTTCCAACCATATTTTACATCATAACTGTTCGCTATACAAACCCATCATTGTATTTTCCCTTTAAATCATGTGATCTTCGAGGTCTCTAATGTTTATGCATGGTTATGAATGTGGATATGTGTGTGAGTGTGGATGTGTGCATTTGTGTCTCAGATTCATGTAGTTCATATCTTTTATACCTTTTTTATCATATCACACAGATGGTTTAACTGTTTGAATTTGTACAGATTGGTTGTCTACATAGTGCGACATTGGTAGCTGAGTGGTTAGACTGTTGGATTGGGGATCATGAGGTCCCGGGTTCAAATCCTAGCAAAGTTAGATCTGACATTGTGTTCCTTGAGAAAGACACCTAACACGCATTTTCCCTACTCAACCAAGGTGCAAATGGATACAAGCTCTAGCTTGGGAGTAAAACGATGTGTCAGACAAGCGTCTTATCCAGGAGGTGATTATTATCACCTGTTCCACTTTACACTATTGAAACTTCGGCCATAGTGATCTTGAAGGAACTTTATCATGGTCAAGGTTACTCTGGCAGTATGAAATTACTTACGTTGCATTGTTTTGTTTTTTTATCATGAGATTATGAAAAGAATATTGTAATTATGAAATATATTTTATTGTTCTGGTGGATATCTGTATTGTGTCTTTTTGGCTACTGAAGTGTGTCCAAATATGATTGTGCAACAAGTTGTATTTGATGTCTGACTACATATATGATAAAGTGTTATTACTGATTATTGCTAAAGTCATTGTGATATCTTTAAATTTTAAAAGTGGATCTCTCTGATTATAGACTTATATGTCCTGAAAGATTTACTTTTGGAATGCACATATTTAAATTTGACTGGTTATGCTTCAGCAAAAATTAGAATGGATGCATGGTCAACGTTTTACCTGGTTTTACTAAATATTGAAGCATGTTTGTGAGGATTGTAACATATGGACACATGTGGTGTTGTTCTTTATTATCAGTTCATCCTCACGTGCTGGATTTATCACTTTCCAAGTACTGTAAGTGATCTCTACTGAGAGGCCATTAGTTCTATGGTAAGGAGTGGTGTGATAGCTTAGACATTTACCCATGATTCTTGTGAGTATTTCTCTTCATGATATTAATATGAACTGAAATAACTGCGAAAAGGATGCAAGGGATTGAATTTTGCTATTGTCTTTGTATTCAATTTTTGTTTTGATTTTTACCACTTTAACCATTACGTTGCCGTGTTCGATTATAGTCTGAATGACTTCCATATTGCGACTTCAACTGTAGTCGACTCATGACCAGCTCACTGAAAAGGCTGAATATAGAATAAAACGAAGTAAATTGTTTTGTAGAGTAGTTTTCCTTTCCATCATAATAGAGTGCTGATAGTGATTGAATTTTTCCATTCAAGATTTGCTGATTAGACCCAGGTTTGAGTTTGACCTATTTTTCTGATTTATTTTCACCAGCAGCCTGGAAATCATGTATTTTGATGATGAGGAGTTATGCACCGTCATGAGTCTGATTCTGACGAGGCTAGAGTTGAAGATAGTGATGATTCATGGTGCAGTGAATATGATAGAGCTGTTAAAGAGCGTATTGACTCTGACCGTGACAACAAAGCGTGTGGGGTTCCTCAGGATAGACAATAAGTAAGAAGGCGGCATTGTAACTTTCTTTTTTTGTGTGAAAATGCAAATTGAAGAATGAAATGCATATGTTGACAAATAAATTCCTATTTTGATGGTAATATAGTTCTGAATATTGGTCATTTATGTGATATTGTGCGTTACATCGTTCTTGACTGTCTTTTATGAACTAGCATTGATTTTATTTGTTTTACTGAAAGTAACTAATAAAAATATAAAGATTTTCATTATACTATTATGTGTGTATGCACAAAAATATTTTTGATTAACTCTTTTCAGTATGACCAATATTAGTATGAATTATAAGAAGGATTTTTGGAAATGTAACTTATCGTTGTATGAATTCAAAGGCAAAAGCATGCCAATGGATTGCATAATTGTCATTTATCTCTACTGCAGCGATCTATTTCGTTTAAAGTTCTTCAACTCTTAGATGTTTATAGTAGCACTGCTTGATTGACAGACACACTATTTAAATTACTTGATAATATCTTTCATTTCAAAACATCTGCCTGTAACCAAGTACCTATGCACACCTATGCTTATACAGAATTAATAGTTAGATAAATAGATTGTTTATTTTACTTTTACTGACAAGTATTACTGTCTTGAGAGAAAGTGAGATACATCAAATGTCAACTTTCAAATCAAGTATCCTTTGGATTTCAAACTCATAATCTTACCACCCCTAAAGATAAAGAGTACTACTGTCAAAGCTGAGGGGTATCATATGACACTATGATATCCATAAACAACCATGAACCCTGTCAGCTATGCTCCTTGTACAGGCATCAGCCATAGTCATCCAGCAATCAGTCATACATGTCTTGTTTCTTACTACCTTCCTAAGAGTTTTATAGGAGGCAAGAGAGGCAAGCTTCAACTCTTATAAGTTGAAGTGAAAGTTTGAGATTTGAAACTCAGCTTGATCCTAGTAGTATTTTGCTGATTCAAGCAGTGAGTATGATCTTTGAACAGCTTTTGGAATACACCTGTTCAGTGTAGGGATCACATTCACATGGTGAATTCGGAAAATGTCAACTAATTTGGACTTAAAAATGGGAACTATGTTAAAAATCCCATGTTAAAAACGATAACGACCAATGTATTCACGTTAACTAATATTAGTCTAACGACATTTTAAAAAATAACATCACTTCACTTGTTCACCTTCACATTCCTTTCTATTGCATTATTTACAAGACATTTATAACGATCGATCGATGTGTTTAAGCAAACTACAAACAAAAGAACATTAGTTTCCCTTCACAATTCACATATTGTAATTTATATTCTTCTTTTTTACTTACATTACTTGGAAGGAATTTTAATTGATATGTCGTTATAGCCTTTGTATATTAAGGGGAGGAGCGGGTTTTGAAAGCCATTTTGAAAACCCATAGAGCAAGCCAACCAGGACCTCAATTTTTGAGCTGTACGTATCTAAATGAGAGGAGAAAATATGAGAAACTGAAATATTGTCGGGTGTTGCCATGACAACGCCGCCATATTGGATTTATGGCGCTAAAAATAACATGCATTTTCAAAATGTAAAATCTGCATCAATTATTTGGGAATGTGTCTCAAAATTGGTACACTCCTTCATTTACATCTACAAAACAAAAAGAATGCATGGGTTTGGACGAATCTATCAAACTTATAGTTTTTATGGTGTGTTGAAAGTTGCATATAAAATGTTTACAATTTACAGCAATTATATTCAACTAAAAATTCATTTTTCGGAAAGTATACAAAATAACATCTGGACGCATGCATGCTTCTTTTATTCTATGCATCAAAAGCAAGGTTTGTGCCAAATTTCAAGTCAATCGGATAAAAAATGCTAGCTAAGCTAGAAAAAAACAGTCTTCTTATTTATTTCTTTATTTTAGAGTTGTGTGGTAGACCGTCAGACCTGAAATAGTTAAGTGAACTTGATGTCTAATGTCCTAGGCTTGAAGATAAAAGTTTTACTCGAAAAAGGAAAAAAAAACCTGTAACTCATTTCTCATCATTCTAGTGTCAATAGATACATGTACCAGCTTTAGCAGTGAAGAAAGATGTATGATTTGTGTAACGACGGAAATGCAGTTGTTTTATCTATACAGTAGTGACCGCCTAAATGCATGCCGCCTAAATGTCCGTTTTCACCTAAATGCCCGCAATCTCAGTGAAACCAATTTTTTCTATATAAATTGCCCCTCTAAATGCCTGTTTGAAAACCAAGATTTTCGCCTAAATGCCCGGTCTCAACGGAAACTGTGGGTGTCTTTTCTCCAAAGTATCATAAAATACGTCCGTAATTGATTAAATATTCTGTTTTTTCTTTATCATACATGTAATCCAATCGCTAATCTAATAGGGCTTATGCCTGTCAACAATGTGGCATGCATTGCAACCAGCCTTCATTACCTATCCATTGTAGGCCCTAATGTACTAAACGTTGACCAATCTTCTTTTCATACTCCACCCAATGTACAGCACATCCTTTGCCCCATTGGATCACTGGTTGGTTATCGGGCAATTAGAATTGAACAGCCTTCCGGACTCCGCCCTTACCCCTTTCTTGCTGTCGTAAGTGGCATGCAATCACCTGGCGTCTTTAGACCGAACGCTCATCGCGATCGAGGAACAAGGTGTGAACAGTTTTATTGCCCGTCTGGCATTAGTCGTATCCAATGTGACTTCGGGTCTTCGTGGCGAGAGACAGTCAACCCATCCGTGCGCTCACTACCTCAGCGTTAAAAGGGTAATGGTTTCCAGGTTTCCCTTTTTCTTGCATTAAATGTTTCTGCATCAATTACAGCTGATGACTTTTCCAAAAACAAACGATCTAGCCATGAATCTTTTTAACATTAGGATTATGAATCGAAGGAGTTGTAAGATTCGTGTTAATTTATTCACACATTGTCCCCAGTGGATGAAACTTTTCTTTATCCAGTTTTTCTCATCCAAATTTGTGTAATTACGTAAGTCATAGGTCTCATGATTAAATAAGTTACATGATTATAGTGTGGGTTATGCTAGTTAATGAGGAAGCATTGGATCGGGTCCTTTTTGTCTTAGCCTCCATAGGAACAACTTGAATTTTGCACAGCTACATACAAATCTACATCTTGAAAAAAAAATGAAGAAAACACTAAAACAGAAAATGATTTTCAAAAGAAGCTTCAAATCCTGCACGAAATTGGCAAGTTACTAGGGAAACCCAACGTCACAGAAATAGGCCTACCCTCAAATTGTTGCCCCTGACCTATTTTCGCCTAAATGCCTGTTTCGCCTAAATGCCCGTTTTGTCTGCTTCCCAAGCACTGGGCATTTAGGCAGTCACCACTGTACTACTATAAAAAGTGTTAAGTTGTACTCAGCAATTTCAGCCAACCAAAGATTTCCAAATCCCCACCATGATCAAATGTATGGTACATGGGATCTCAGGGATTCAGACTGTGTCAGATCAACTGTCGCATCCAGTTGTTTTGGGATCACGGGCTTTTTTTTTACCAACAGGAGTACCAGAGAGGGAGTATGTGGGGCAATTACTAGGAAAAAAAGATTTTGAAGTATTTCATATTCCGATGCCAGATTGCGATGAGACCCCCTCCAGTTAAGCATGCCACTTAAATCCCTAGTAAAACAGCAAAAGAGAGGTCAATCTACAGCACATCAATGAAAATGATCACAGAAGGCCTGAGTAAACAAATAAATCATCATTCACTCCATGAAAGATACCCAATAACTAACTCCATATGCTTTAATGTAAGCCAATTAATTGCAGTTTCCCATAGCTCTTTGAAATTTCATTAAATGTCTGCCTAACTCGATATTTTCATTCATTGAAATTTATCTGCCCACCAGCGTCGGTGACCTAGCGATCGAGTTACCAGACTTGAGATCATGAGGTCTTGGGTTCAAATGGTAGTGTTAGCTTCAACATTGCCAGCGTATGCCAACCATGCACAAATGATTTGATTTACCCACATCCACAACTACTGTGATCTCGGAGTTTTTGGTATTTTTTTTTATTTTGCCAGGGTTGCCCTGTAAATAGCCAAGGGATCTTTAACGTGCACAGAGTGTTATGATCTACACACGGGACCTTCTTTCTATCATCCGTCTCCGATGGGACTAGGTGTCAATCCACGTATCTAGACCAGGGGTAGATTTTGCTAGAAAAACTCGAGAAAATGTTTCAACCGCTGGCGGGACTCGAACTCATTACCTTTTGGTTCAGAAGCCGACACCTTGCCTCTGGACTACTGAGTCTCCCACCCTCAATGTCGAAGACATTTTCCATTGAGCTTAAAATTCCGACACAGTCAGAGCTCGCTCTGCGCCCATTTATTTGTTCTTATACTAATAATATATATATATATATATATATATATATATATATATATATATATATATATATATATATATATATATATATTTAAGTAAATAATATGCAAATGACACAAGACAATGAGAAAATATTCACCGGTGAGCACAACAAATAAGACGACAATACTTTTCCAATTTTATCATTTTTATTGAGAATGAAGGAAAAAAAATAACAACGGTCAAAAAGTAATAATAAAATTGTGATAATAAGCAAATAGCAATTTTTATGACACATGGATGAAAGGATGGAAAAAATAAAAATAAAAGGGAATACATTCACACACCAATTTACAAAATCTTGAATAAACACATGCACGGGTGAATGCTTGAAAACAAGAAAGAAATACAGGGAACCCACACTGAAGTGAAGAGAGAAAGAAATTAAGTGGAAACAAACCAAAATATACAGCATTAATGAACCCTCCCATGTCAAATTGAGGTGTTCTCTAAGGAGAAAAACAATGAACGTTTTCTTGCTCTCTTTTGGATAAAACAGCCATTAATTTTAATATTCCGTGAAACTATTTCTGACCGCAATATTGTGAAAGGATAGTTTCACAATGAAAAGACCACAGGCCTTTATTTTCAACTTCACTGATAATTAAGAAGGCTTATATATAAAGATTTTAATTTCAAAGATGTATTCGACACAGATCTTGCTAACAATAACAATGAACAAATCTCCATTGTTGACCCAGATAAGAAAAGCAAGGGCACTACAATAAATTGATGCCAGTAGTCACTTAAACAACCTCGAATATTGACTGAAAAAAGACATTTGGTCTGCTGCAGAAGAAGTAAATGCCATATAACGGTTAAAATGTGAAATTTTATTAAGAAAACAGCACACACCGGATTGCAGGCTTTGTTACATCACTTATACCATATTTAAACAATAGTAAAGAAATATTATGACAAAATTAAAGCCTTGATGTCCATGCCAATACCAAAAGAGAGAGGCGGTGATAAAGAGGTTGGGTACCACAGCCTCTGTAATATGAAATATCTTTTAAAAGATATATTATGAATTATCGAAGCATAGAGCCTGACCTCGTGATCTTAACATTGACAAATATACCTTTGATTATGAATCCTTTGAATGCCATTAATTTCAGCTTATGTCAATGGGTGCACTTAGCTCTAACAACTAAGGAAAGAAAAAAATAAATGAAGCCACTTAATATATAATTGACAAATATCAGGTTATGTTTATCATAAATAAGACTCCCAAGTCATCAATAGATCTAATAATAAAATTAAAGACAACAACCTTTTCTTATTATCAATACTATCAATGCTTTTTGAATTTGCTAAACACAATCCAATTGTTTATAATTGCTCAAAACAAAGTGAATAAAAAATCTGTTTAGATATCGTAAAATAAACCTTGTAAACAAATTTTATTCCATCCACCAACTTTTTAATGACAAAAAAGTTATAAGAAAAGAGTATTTGTACAAATTTTAAGTAGGCCTAACCCTGTTTTCTTGTCACAAAAGATAGGCAAGATATGATTCATTTTGCAGTATCTCATGGCCTAATAGCCTCTTGAAAATAATTTAAAGTTTCAAAATCATACTAAATTGTTCAATGCAACCGCTCTACGCAATATCTTGCTAACGAAAAGAAAATGGTTGAGTTAGTATGAAAACTTGGGAATTAGTATTAGTTTTGTTATTAAAATAGTTTTGTTATTAAAAAGAAGTTGTTGATGCAACTCATACTAAAGACAGAGGCCAAACAGCTTCCTTGCACTTCTTGTTTTTGGTTTATCTTATTTGTTATGTATATCTAATTCTTTTGTTTGTTTTGTTTGTACATAATTTACTTTACATACATGTTACATACAATAGATCTTTGATTGTCTTTTACTCTCATTTTTTCCCCTAAATTTTACAACATAAAATTGGCATCACCAGTCACTCTTTTAAATTGTTTACATACAGCATGATTAACTGAAAATAAAGGCAGTTATTAAGTTATAAATTGGCACATGACGACATTAAGACCTAAGGAAGAATTTATATCATATCCCCATTTAGTTATATGTGTGTTAAAAAAAAAAAATCTTTAAAAATCTTCAAAATGCAGGGATTGAATCCTTTGGAGAGAAAATATCAGATCTATCTACTTTTAAATCAGGATCTCTGTCCAATGACAAAGTCAGTAATCTGAATGAGACAAGACAAATAAAAAAAAATGTTTTTTTAAAGTTCACAGAACCTAATGGCTATAGAATTTGTTGAAAGAAGTTTCATCCATGTACAATTCAATGAACCAATCCCTGTTGTACGATATATATCACAGTTTGGTCATGGCTTGATGAGGACTTACTTGAGATAGTGTCTTTTCTATTAGGTTAGAATCAAAGGACTATGAAATGGGGAAGATAAATATATCAAATTGTACACAAACGTCGAGGGAATGCAAAACGAGAATGAAGGTGCACAGCACTATGAGTAATATACCAGACTCAAAATCTCTTTAAATGCAGGAATCACAAGCATTAAGAGGAATATAATAAAATCTACACGCTTCAATTTTAGATCATCATATAATTTGCTAAAAAGGAAATACATAGTGAACATATTTACAATGCAGACCTTAATATGATTAAAGTTGTGAGAGGATATGGAGAAGATTTCAGGAATAAATAAATATGAATGGGATCTCTCATAGAAAAGAAAACAAAATTATTTCTTATGAATTTAGCAATTAAATAAACCATCACCTCATACAATGTCCCAGCCTCATTCCAATTCCTACGTCCCCAACATCTCCTGTTTCCTCTAATAATATTGATTAACAATCTTTCCACCCTGAGTGTATTTACATTCTTATTCTAGGTGACTTTGTTACGAAAAGAAAAAAAGTTTTATGACATCTCTTTTTGTGATTCAAAACGAAATGAGCATGGTCATGATTTACTGTCACAATCTTTCTACTTTTCTGGGTAAAGAAATATGATTAAATGTCATTGAATAAGATTTAAGATGGAGGGAAATCAAAACACACAAAAAAAGTTTACATATTTACATATGTTTCTTGGGTGATGGTATGAATATAAACTCATGTTTTCCTGCTAAAAACAAACTGAAAAAAGTCCTGAAAGATGAAATATGAAACATTTCAATATCTTTAGACAAGTTTTGGACATTTCTGTTAAATCAAAATAGATTTACATAAAATTTGACGATAAATTATATCTATGTCTATTTGAGCTGCATAGATCAAATTTCAACCATTAATGTCAAGCACTTCAGAGATTTGACAATTTTACAATATTTGACTATGACAGATCACAATAGAAAAGACAACACTCTCTTCTGATGTTTGCTTTGAATATTTGTATGAAGGTCATTGAATGAGACAGAAAATGAAAGAAGAGTGCAAAAAAACTTTGTTGAAAGTAGGCAGGAAAACGTACAAAAAATAAAGTAAATTATGCTCATTCGTAGAGTACAAAAATGAAATTCAAAGTAAAAAAAAAAATAAACTACAATATTTAACGATAAATAGGATAATTTTTTTATTATGAGAAATTATACAAAGTACTTTCAATGCTCTCAAAAGTTTCTTCATATTATAAAAAATATTATGAGAGAAAAAAGTGCTCATATCATAATGGTGAGTAAAAAGGGATAAGAATAGATCTACAACAGCAAGGGTAGGTAGATTGAATCAATTTGATTTAAGAGAGAATCATTATAAAAACATTCAGTATAAAAATAATCCTACATTGAAAATTTTCAATTCATCAATAAGAGTAAAAATTGGCAAAAATTCCACCCAAGCCTACAGTTTACAGACAATTTTCTATTGACTCACGATGAAGATTTTTTTATTTACTAGAGTTCAGTACTAGTTTACGCTGAAACTTGTTTAATCAGCAGGGAATATTGATAAAGCTTTGTGGAAATTTTGCATAGTTTACATTTGTAAACAGAAAGAGGACAGCATCAAGACAAGAGAGCTTGAAGAAATCCATCTCTTACTTATCATGTAGCCATTTTACAAATTTTTATCTGTAAATTTTTAACACTGTCCGTTTTTCTTTTTACTGTATATGTAATGTATGGTTGCTATCATGCAAATACAACTTGACATGTGAGGTGGTATGGTAGTTTGTTTAAAGGGAGGAATAATAAAACCCAATCTACAAACGCAACAAACTATGCTACTCCTGTGTTCCTGTGCGATGACTTTTTTTTTCTCCATCTGCTGTGTATGCGAATGTTTGGCAAGAGCTGCTGCAAGCAATCCAAAACCTGGCTCATCCCTGGGTGCTCTGATGGAATCTTTGCCGATGTACAATGAATGAAAGAGTAAGCTGATCAGATACCTTAAATTTAAACATCCACAACCATTTTTTTGTGAACATCCATATTCCCTACCACCTGTAAAAGAAAAGATAAAGATAAAGAAATTTTGGTTATCAAAGTAACATTTCCTGACATGCACGACATGTAGACTGGAACAACTAAGAAAAAGACATCTTACGCAAACCAACAGTTGACAGTTTCAAAACAGCAAGATTAAAACACTTAACCAATAACCAGACTGATCAACTCTCTCACTCCCGTTGTATTAAAGCTCAGTAGGGATTCTACAACTACAGATACAGATCTCATTTAAATCTGGCAACGAAAATTTTTTGTATTTAAACACCAAAATGTGGTTCACTAAAATACTATGTAAATTTTTGTTTGAAACCATCTCCAATTGGATTGAATCAGTTGGGTTTGGTTTTAACATAAAATTCGTTGTAATAACAAAACAAAACAAAACAAAAACAAGTGAGAACTTTTTTTCATGCAGACAAATTTGATAATCATCCAGTGTCCATACCTGATCGTCAAATTAATCCCTTGAACTTCGCTAATCAAGAATCATCACTTAGATGTACTTATAACAAATAAAAATTATACTTTAAATTCTTTAACATCAATGACAATTCTAAAATGTTTTTCATGCTTTATAAGAAAAAGCTTTTGTAACATGTTTCACCACACATTCAGATTGAATTGAAAGTTGATCAAAACAGTTACAAACTTGAAAGTCTGTACAATTTACCTAGCAATAGCATAGTAATTATCAAAACATTGAACAAGAAGGAAACTTTGCTCCCTCTAAACTTACAGAGTCAAAAGACTTTAAAACACCTATATAGCACTACATTGTCCTAAATATGACTTCAAAATACACTCAAACTTTGTTACAACGCCAGCTTTTCACCCTTGTGTGGATCTGATTCTACACAAAAATGATGAAATACCTTATTATACCACCATGATTTGGCAGCAACTTTCCTTCACAACTATTGTAACATACAACTCATTATACCACCACCGTACATCACCACCCCTCTTCCCCGAAGCAGGTATAAGTAGAAGGTAGTTTGGCTTGATTACAGATCATAGAATTAAACATACACACACACAAGGATCACTGACATCATTGTGTGTTTTAGTACTCTTACACCTACAGAAATGATACTGACACTAATGACACAAGGCTTTATCTTTATGAGAGTGAGAGAACTGAAGGTATGGAGACAACGTTTGTCGTCCATTGCTTAGGCCTAGGTCAGCCCGTATGAAGAGTAGCATTGGCATAGGCCCAGATCCCGTCATCCTGACAATACCGTGGCAGTATAGACATGGTTATGGTTGGGTCCATTGAGTGACGAGAATTAGGCATCACAGCAGTATTATAGCCTAAATTAATCCATTTTGAGTTAGGGTGCTTCTGTCATCTTTTACTAGACTACATAAGAGATTCTACTATTATTATATAAACACTACAGCTACAATAGCCATTTCATATGTATTATGCCTACATTGCCATGTCAGTGATCATTTTCTTCTACTGGATTTGTGTTTTCATTATAACGCCATTTCCGATATAACGCCAATTACCACTTGCATAACAGTTGGCTGTGTAACAAAGTTTGAGTGTAAGTCAAAATAAACATACAAATATCTTTACAATAATTAAAAAACACATTTTAAAGAACCGTGACAAAGAATATGCTTTTTAAAAAAATGCTAGATCAGTTAAATGTATGTCTCAGATTTAAAATGAATGCAAATTGCCTGGAGAACCTTGTTTCTGAAAGTCATAATAGAAAGTAAGCGGATGATGGCATTTGCCACTTCAAGATAGGTAAGGTCGTTACATTATTCGACTCTTAGTGAAAATGAATTCAACCACACTTTCTCTATGGCCCTCAATCTCAGAAATCAAAAGTACTTACATCACAAAATTCTTCAAATGAGATCTTGCCATCACCATCTGCGTCTGCATGAATAATCGTTTTATCGACAATCTGCTGCAGCTGTGTATCCCGTAGATTGTTACCAACCATCATTTTCAACACTTGGAAAAGCTCTCCGTTGGAGATGTACCCATCTTTGTCCATGTCATATATTTTGAAAGCAACTAAAAAGAAGAAAAGTACAAAATAAAAAAACTATTTTAAGAAAAGTGTCTTTCATCAAATGGACATGGTCCATTGCTTTCCACATAGATATCAATCATGAATGAATGGGTATGCAAAGAGTGAAATTAGCAGGTCTACTTTGGCCTCCAAATCAGTTGTACATGTTCAAATAATGTGGCGTCTGTGGCCTAGTGGTAAGGCTAAGGTAGCGGATGAAAAATCATATGGTCCTGGGTTTGAGTCTCGGCAATGCTGGGTCCAGTTGCGGTCCTTGGGAAGAACATTTATATTTCCCCCCCCCCCACATGACCCAGGTTCAAACAGTTACAAGCATCAACTGAGAAGTAATACCTGCCCCAGAGTAGCATCCTGGCCAGGAAAGGATGTGCTATGATCTGTACAGCTATATGCTATCGAAACCTGAATAAGGTCCGGGTCTATGAGCCGAACAGTGTTGAAGGAACTTTCAACAAGTGTCAAGTCCACACTTCATATTCCAAAATTTACCATAATATATGCAACAATTGCTTGGAATTAAGGCCAGGAGAATTTTAAAAAGCCAGACAGACCACTTTGATATAAACAAAAGATTACTTTGATCTTTGTGTGTAAGTCCTATATTTCCAATGATCCTATAATAGCACAAGACACTCTGGAGATTTGAAACCCAGACCTGCCACTCTAAATTTTAAAAATCAGGAGCTAGATGTAAAAAAATTCAGGATCCTGGGAAAAATAAGGATATTTGGATCCAAACGATTTCAAGTATAGAGTCAATCGGTCACCTAATCTCGAACTTAATAATAATAAAATAAGGCCATTGTTGACGCTGGTTCTGCTTTTCCCAAGTAAAAGCCCCCCCACCCCCACCAATAAAACCTGGATTCTAGTACTAAATCAGCATTACAGTTGCCTCCTTCCCACTCATTGTTTACATACTGGAAGTGGACAACACACTCACTTTTCTTCTCTTTCTCATCAGTAGTCACTTATCTTGCTAATCATTGCTATCATATTTTGAATTCTTCACACACACATACTAACCAGTCAGACATACGTGAATGACATACCTGTCAATTATGATTCCTTGCATTTCATAAATTGTTGCTCACTCCCTCTCTAACACACACTCACATACATTCACACGAAACACACGAAAATGCTCTCTATTTCTCTCGTTTTACACACACACACACGTGACATTTTCTCTCTCTCTCTGACACACGTGTGATCGCACTTTGCTGCAGGGGAGTCATATTGTTTCAAAGATTTTAATCTCGACTTGATTTAGATCTATTAGATCTACTTAAGAGTATAGATACAGATCATCTAGACCTAGATATAGACGCCCCCAATACTAAGGACGTTTAGATCTAGATCTAACAAGTCATTGAATATCAGCGAAGCCTTCTGCTTGATCAGTTCGAAATTCAAGGCTCTAGAAATCGCGGTAGGCCTCAATAACACGTAATCATACAACGAATTTTGAAGTCTCAAACAAGTACAGCACGAGTACACTGAAGAATGGACAAACAGAACAATATAATAACGAAGAATCGATACACCATTACTCAAAATAACATTAATCCTGGATAGGCACGACATTCGGTTATTGGCTGATTAAAAACAAAAATCACACATGGATAAACGGAACAATGCTGTCCAAAAACTGCAGTTGTATTACAAAAAAATCGGGATGGGCCAACGGAAAATCAGAAGATCAGAATTTTCGTTAAAAAATCGGGGTGATTCCAATTAAATCGGGATAAACGGCAGGTCTGCTTAACTCTTAACATTCTTACGAATTATGTTCATGGCAGTTCTCTGAGAACACAAAGACACCTGAATGACAAGGTAACAATAGCGTGTTGCAAGTGTGTAATAATTTGTCTAAAGGATGATGTGAGTATCAGGGATGCCACCAGGTGAATTTCAAAAGCCTAATCTTTCGAGATCTTTAAAGTCTTTGTTGAGTTCCTGTGTAAGTGACACAATTTTAGGGCAAGAGAAAGAGGTCGGGAATGCTGTGCTATGAAAGCTATGATCTTCTTGGCTTCTTGGTGTGACTGTCTATCAGCTATACTGACAATTAGTGGTTGAGTTTGAAACATTGCTGCTAGCGCTGGTTGGGTTGCCTTTACCGACAATTTTTCTTTGTGTTTTCTAACATGATTTGGCCGTTTAACATAATTCGTAAGAGCCTTCTTTCCGCTGCTTCCATAATTACGTCTATCCTCACACAATACAGTACACAAAGCCTCCTTCCTTAAATTTCCTAAAACAATCTGAGAAATAACTTCCATCCAGAATTTTTTCTTGCAGCCACTCCCATTTAAATCTGTTTTTCACACTTCTCTCTAAATCCTTAATATATTTCATGAAATTTTCCTCATGCGGCTTTATCTTGCTTTATTCACTTTACATTAGAATCTTCTTCGACTTCACACTAGATCTACAGGTTTGAATTCAGTACTGAAATAGTGAAAGGAAGTAAATAGGGCAACACACGCATGCGCAAAGAAATGTCTCGGCTCCCGGTAAACTAGTCGAAGGTGGCACCTAAAATTTTATTCCAGCCAAAAAAGTTCCGGCTCATGTCGAGTCGACAAAAACATCAGAAAGCGAGGAGGCAGAAAATCTGGCTCAGAATCTGCTGGTGGCGAAAAAGCAACATCCCTGGAGTATATCTTGATGATATGTGCTTATATAGCTTTCATGAATATTTTCTAGATGGCTTAGAACGACACTTTATGTGTTTATATTGTCTTCATGAACAATATAAGGTGGCTTAGAAAGAAACACAATGTGTTTCTATTGCTCTTATGAAGAATTTCTTGATGGCTTAGAAAGACATTCAATGTGATTATGTATTATCTCCAGGAACAAATTCTAGATGACTTGAAGAGACATTCAGAGTGATTGTATTACCTTCAAGGAACTTCTACATGACTTGGAAAAGTTGCCATCTATAGAAAATGTCAAAGTCTGAAAGCATTTTAAATTCTTCCTTGCAGATCAAAGCACAGGAATACTTTACGCCATTATATATCACTCAACTTTTGTTACTGCTACTACTACAATTACTTCTTCTACTACTACAAAAAAGAATGAGGCTAAAAAAAAAGAAAGAAAGAAAAAATATTTTAAAAATCAGTCAACTTTTGTTCTTGTACAGAGGGACAGATGTCAAAAATTATCAGAAATTTTGTTTGAGCAACAGTGACATTGAATTGTTAAGCTACAATATCTTAGTCAGTTATCTTAAACTTTTGTCAACATCTACCTCACATCTGCCTTGGTCTATTTAGCATGTAAGTTCATTTAATATCCTCAAATTAATAATGCTATGTTAAAACTAAAACCTGGGAATCAGGGGGAAACTCAAATAAAACAAGACAGACACTTACATCTCAATTTGGATTCTTTGTCTCCTTTGACACTAAACTGAGAAATGCCTTCGATGAATTCTAATGAATAGAAAAAAACATGAATGTGAAAAGGGAAAAGACAACCAAAAACTAAATTTAAACAAAATATGACTAAATCTGTTAAAACACTCCTCTAAACGTAAAAACATGTTTTAGAGAATAAAAGATAAAGAATAATGTAAAAGATGATGGCAAACAGAAAGAAAGTTAGTGGAAACTAAAATTTTCAAAACAGTCTTTTGATCTTTCTTACAAGATCGCTAACACTAACACTAATTCAAAATATGTTATAACCATAAATACTTTATCTTCTTGTGATCAACATAGACAAAGGCAAGCCATTTTCATACCAAAAGAAAATTAAATCAAACTATGCTATAAAGCAAATGAAAATGTGTAGGGGAAAAAATTCATACCCCTCAAGGTTATTTCAATAGATTTTTATATTTTATGCATTAAAATGTAATCACCTTCTTCACAACAACAAAAACAGAAAAAAGAAAACGTTTCCACCTTCAAAGAAAATGCAAGGTAACTATCTCTTTCTCACCTTTAAAATCTACTTCCCCATTACCATCTGTGTCAAATATATCTATGACCCGTTGAACCAATGGATTCTGGTGAAGTTCTGGTAATGACATGAATTCATCAATACTAAGAGCACCAGAGTTATCAAGATCAAGTTTCCTGAATCGTTTGCCTAATCTTTTGATTTCATCCATATCAACTGAAAACGAAGAAGGCAAAAATGAAAGTTCAGTCAAAATTAAAGTTAGAACACAATATAAAAGAAATTTTGAGCACTTTTTTACACATACGTATCTCCAAAAAATTAGAAGATGAGATTTTTAATGAAAATGCATACCAAGCATGATATTTTCAAAAATGTCCCCTGTAATCTGTATTACAAAAGAGAAACCAGAAACCCACTATTTTTGAAGGTTTTGTTTTACTTCTGGAAATCCATTGTATTGAAAGATTTTGTTTTACTTGTAAGTTAACTATAGAGCTGCTATGCCCGCCAATTAGCAAGTGATTTTTGCACTACATTGCTGCGAAGTCAGCCAATTGGTGTGCAGTAAGTACGGTTATGATGTTTTCTGCATTTCTTCATAAACATTAAAAGAATGTGACAAACTTTCGTCAATTAAGCTCTGAATCATGAAATCATGCAGCTTGATTCCAGTCAATTCAACCGGGCGTGGCTGGCAGTGTCAAATATTATGTATGCAGTAGAGTTCCAATAAACAACATTTTTCTGTGCTTACATGAATTGTTTTTACCCTCACATCTAAATAAAAGGATTGAACAATGACAATATCAAGGAAAACGTCCGATAGTCTTTCACTAGTCCTGTGACCGAATCCATTGTTCATAAGTAACACAACTCAGGGTGCAAGAAACAGGCTCCGTTTTGTTGCTTTCACATTAGCTGTGCACTTTTCATCCCAGACCTTATAATGTCCCTCCTCAGCAAAATGATTATTCTCCTTTACAATAACATGACAGACCATAATTGTTTATTTTGTTGTTCCCTTCCTTCAGTTCAAATAATAATAATCCTCCTCCCAAACACCCCTCACCCCTTAAGCATTGCAGAGGTTTTCACATCTTCCTCCCACTTCTCAGTATTTGTCTCCCTCCTTCATCCATGTCTATGATGTAGTAGGGAAGATTTTTTATTGTCTCCAATATTTACACATTTCAAAAAATTGCCCTTCCTCTTGTCCAAATACCACATGCCATCATGGACACGTGAAATGATCTGTTTAAGATATCAAAGTCTCTTAGTTTCTGGTTACTACCAAGATGAAGGCTTCGCCTCTCCCTTTGACATTCCACACTCCACTGTCTTCATTTTCTCATGTGCAAAAGAGTAAGTAAATTCCTTCAAGGCCGTTAAGGCCCGTGAGAGCCGGAGTGTCTCCTGGTTTCTATAGCGTGAAGCAGAACAGGTGTCAATACTCACCTCCTGGACAGGATGCTAGTCTGACACAGGTTTGTACTCTCAAGCTAGTGCTTGTACCCATTTCCACCTGGGTAGAGTGGGGAGAATGCGTGTTAAGTGTCTTTCCCAGGGAACACAATGGCAGACCTGGCTTTGGTAGGATTCGAAATCGGGACCTCCTGATCCCCAGTCCGGCAGCCTAACCGTTCGACCACCAATGCCATATGTGCAAAGAGGCAAAGATATATTTTGACATATTTGATATTTGATATAACCCTCTACACAGTGTCCCCTGATTGGTCAACATTGAATATGGTTTCTTTCCATTGACTGAAAAGTTATGCCTACAATTCAGGCTGACCATAGATATACGATGTGATTGGGCACTGATATCTTGTATCAATCAGTGTTTCTTACTTGTGGGTGGAGCTTGTAACTAAAGTAATTGACAACTGTCCAGAAGTTATATCACACAAAAATTCTTTGGCTTTGTCCACTTTGCAGAGGGTACAAGGCCTACATTGAGATAGAAACTTCTGTGTGTTTTTATATTGCTTTAAATATATCATTAACCTTTACTTGACGTGACCTGGGTTTATCAAAGTAACTGTTGGAATTAAGATTTGGGCATAGTTTCATAGAAAATAAAGAGAATGAAGCAGCTTTAAACATGATGAATTCTTTACTGGCAAAAAATGTTTGGGTTAATGCATGATTATCAATCATAATACGAAAAAAACAGGAATAAGGAGCACATTCATAACTCATATGATGACCATCCAGGCAACCTCCTGGCCTGGGTCATTACCTGGCAGGCAAGGCGATTGAATAGCTCACATTTAAAATACAAATGCTTCGAGGAAGCATACCACTTCTCATGTTATATGGCCTGGTTTGACATATTCTACATAAATTGAAAAGAACGACACAGCATATCATTAATATTCCAGGCTACTATAAAGAAATAATAACTTACATGTGGAACAAGTTCCATCGGAAGGCTGTTTTCGTTACCCTGGAAAACAATTATAATATAACACACATTAGAATACAATAAATAATAAATCTTCTATTTAGACACACAAGAAGTCCAAAGGCAACATTTTCATTGATAGCTGATATTACTTGAAAAGTAGTGTTCCCCTACTTAGACAAAGTTACGACTCGCAGAGCTGGAGCTTAGTACGGTTTCAATAGCGAGAAGTGAAACATGTGATAATGATCACCTCCTGAACAGGACACTAGTGCGATGCAGGATTTTACACCCAAGCTAGTGCTTGTACTTATTTTCACCTGGGTTGAGGGGGAAAATATGCATTACATGTATTTCTAAGGAACACAACATCAGACCTAGCTGGGCTAGGATTCAAACCCAGAACATCATGATCCCCAGTCCAACAGCCTAACCAAGGTCAACAATCATTTCCATTCCGTCACATTATCCATACAACTTTTTTTATAAACCTGATGCAGTCATGTCTCGATAATTAGGATGTCGATGTAATCCCAAGAGATGAGCTGGGGACGGATTTCTTCCTTTTTATTTGAACCCGATAATCCGGAAATTCAAGATTCCGGATCCAAACACCTAGTTTTGGAACAAGTTACTACGATATAGAGAGTTTATGCTTCGATAAACCGAACGCTCAAATATTTGAGATAGTCTACCCAGTCCACTGTCAGTGCATCGAAGCCACCCGACCAGACTTTCTTAACACCACTTCAACTATACAACTTCCTCATTACAGTCTTTCTTCCATATTTTCTTTGCACTCTCTTTCTATGTTTATCTCTCTTCTCCTTAGATCAACAGGAAAATATGTGACATATTCTGAGCACATGTTATTGAAAACTGCAGTCCAAAATGAATATAACAGAGCCGGGGCAGTTGAAACAGAATCGATATAAGCAGAAGTTGAGAGCTTCTCATGGTTTTATGAAGTAAGAAAGCATTATCCTACTCCTTTCTAGTTTTGGATGCGAAAAAATATTCAAATAACGAGAAAAAAGAATTTTATATGCGACTTTCTCATAATTGACTTCTCTTGTTTTTTGCTAAGCAGTCCTACAATTTTCAATGGCTTCAAATTTGGCATACAACTGCTTTGAATCATTACTAAGAAACTCTCAGTTCAGATTTTCGATATCGTTTGAACTTTCTGAGGAATTAATTTTTGTTGAAAATTTGAGAGATATTGTTTCCTTCAAGCCTCAATTTTTGAAAATTTGTAAAAACAAAAATATAGAAGATACAACAACAAAAAACGATACAAGAGATTCAGGATAATGGTTTGAAGTTTCTTTGTGCAAAATTATAGACTTCTAAAATAAAAACTGTAGGACCATTTAAGTTTTAAAAAATTGCCAAAATTGACCTAGTTTTGCACTAGAAATTCACTGTCGTTTCCATGGCAACAAATTTCAAAAATGACTTTCATAATTTTTTACCTCTAATTTCACCATGCTGAACTCATTTATGTGCATCTCTTAAACTCTCAGGACCCGCCCCCTTAAAAACTGACCATGTTGACATGTGGTGGGCCATATAGCATGTTGGCTGTCTCTCCCCTCTCCAAGTTAAATATACCCAGTTGCGAATGTACCGGTCAGTGAAAGTATGTAAGCAGGGGGAGGTGGGTGGCAGCCACCAATAACTATATGAATAATATTATGACGTGTAGGTCTACATCGTAGTGTCAGCATTGAGATGTGACTATTGCGACTGTGTATACATTCATATGTGCCTGTCTCCTTCGGTTTGTTCTTTCTCCAGTTGCTTTCTTTCGTTTAAAAGAAAAAAGAACTGGGACCCAATGATAACCTGAACTCTTCAATTAAGTTTCAAAGTCTAATTGATGAATCTTCTTATTGCAAGGTTGACAGACATTTTTTGTACAGGACAGACCACAAATATAACAATAAGTGACAACTTTTATTCTGTTTTCATTCCATAATAAAGACATAACAAACACGTGAGGTTTCGATTTTCGGGTACAAATGAACACACATTAAGAGCTGTCAGACAACAAATGAGAAATATATAGAATCTAGATCTAAGAATACCACTGGCAGTCTGAGACCTCAGGCATCACACAATGTGATGTCGTAGGAAGAAAGAAAGAAAAAGACAGTGATGATAAGAAACATAGTAGAGGGGGATGTGAAGAATGGACGAGAGAAACTTAGAAGGTTCAGATCTAGTAAGAACGGGAAATAAAAATTGGAAAATAAGCAACTAATAAAAGGTGAGAAGGAAATAGAGAGAAGGAGAGAAAATAAAAAGACAAGAGAGAGTAGAAAAAGGAAGAAAAAAAAGGTACGGGGAAAGAAAGAAGGTTTTGTTGCTGGGAGAGAGAGAGTCGTGAAGTTTGAGTTTATGGTACACACGGAAACAAGAACGTACAAAAATAGGATCACTATAAGACTAGATCTATATCTCACTGGGTCTAGAAAGAAGAAAATGATAGAGAATGAATGAAAGGAAGTATCAATCAAGGCAAAAAAATTTACACTGAAGGTAAAGTCATATATCTGGAAATGTATACAAATAACAAATGTATATTTTCGATGCAATAAGGTTTAAAACAGCAAGGTTGACAGACAAACAACTAATCTGAAATTTCAAAAAATGCCAGTTAGCACTAGCTGATGCTTTCCAAGTTATCGAAAAAAAGTCTTAAGTATTTTCTCCTAGAAAGAAGAAATGATAGAGAATTGAAAGGAAGTATCAATCAAGGAAATGATGACTCCAGCAAAGAGGACAACTAAAAACTGATTGCTCTGTCTCCTTTGATAGAGTCATCACTTCTTTTATTTAGACCTATTATTTTACAAAATGCTAAAGGCAGTGAACTACAAGCCACCTATTGCGCATCGAGGTCAAATAAACAAATTCACCATTCTTTCAAGATTCTTGGAACCCGATATTGGCCTAAAAATCAAGCCTATAACTGACAAAATTTTGATACAACTGGCAAGCATTAGTCTTCAAATCTCTCACCAAATTTTTGGCCAACGTTTTATTCTATCTGGTAGTTGAACGGTGACCCTGACCTTCCCTTCTATGCTAATTCTCAGTCTCTGCCACAGGCCCATCTCACAGAAAAGACGTAGGCCAGATTGACAAAGCCAGCAACAGCATTCCAAACAAAACAAAAACAATCGTTGACCAAAATCCAAACAAAAGCACCTTGCTGAGACTTTCTTGGACAAATCTATACTCCAGAATACAGGTTGTTATATTGGTTGGCACCTCTGTCTCACTCTCTCATTAACTGACCGTCACCTAGGCTACCATGATCATCTCTCCCTTTTTGTGCTTTATGGTCAACAGTGCTAATCCTGGAGTAATAATAAGGAGACGACTGACTTAGGAACATACTTCATGACAGATTTACTCGTAGGGCAGCGAGGAGAACATCACGTTTAAACTAGGGTTTGTTATAAAATCGTATTTGGCTCCTAAATGTTGGCGGCAGTGCTAAAATGCAATTATCCCGATTTTCAATCCCCAGCACAACACAAAAAACACAAACCAGCCATTAGGCCCAAACAACTACAGGCAGTGGCGTCAAAATCATCTAAAAGCAAAATGAATCACAAACACGGTGTGTAAGTAATGAAATAGGTGGCTCCACGCGGGTTAACTAATAGTACCACCACTGGCACTACCCACTAGAAGACAAAATATGATCATAACATATTCTTGTTAACTGTTACTGTTATGTCAGTGTTTTACAGCTATTTCTAGATCCTGTTCAGCTCTAGATTTTATTTTAGATCCATTTAGATCTAGATTCTAGATTTATGTGTATGAGACAAACAACATGAACATTTATTTGCTGACTTTACAGCTGTAGAGCTAGATTCTACAAATGATAAAGATACACTACTGTAGCTTTTTTTTTTTTTTTTTTCGTTTTTATTCCAGCGGAAAAAATCTGGAGCCATGTCTTTCAACTATCTAATCTAGATTCTAGATCTAGATCTCTACGATTCCCAAATTTCATATAGTACAAAACATCTAGATTCTGGAGATCTAAATCTAGCAAGACAGTTGTTGTACAAGTAAATATGCTGATCTGGAACTCTGTGACAACACATATTTGGAGAAAATTACCATGGTCGTCTAACAATAGGCCTTGTCCTCTTCTAGCCTTTCGTTATCTTCCTTCGTTCTTTACTCTCTTTTGTGTTCAAGGCTACTCGATTTCCTCACTTCCTCTCTTGTCATACGGGCATTTGGGATTCACCACGAGCCAAACCAACAACACTTCATAATTTCTCCTATTCTTCTCTCGTTGAAATTAGATTATTTTTTTCTAGGCTAAATCGAGATCTATATAGTTGAAATAGATCCCATGCTCTTTTCAGTGTAATGTTATATTTTAAAATCACCACATAAACGTTTTGTAGCCCTTGATAAAATAAATCGAGGTCTTCTTGCATCTATTTCCCTTAGAAACACTGCAAATAATACAAAGGAGTCAGTTGTCACTTATTGTCGTTTTTCACCTTAGATATCCTGTAGTAACTTTCTTTCTTTTTTTATATATATTTAGAGAGGGAAATCCCGATTGTAAAGCTGAAAAACGACAATAAATGACAACGACAATAAAGACAGAAAAAAAAATGACAGCTCTGTCTCATTCTCTTTCTGTCTCACAGTACAGTAAGGTTGTGAAACATATTGCCTGCAGAAAAAAATGTTTTGTTCTGTCTTTATTGGTGGATTGTCATTTATTGTCGTTTTTACCTTTGACTTCACTGTGTCTCCTTTGTATTATTTCTGATTGTTAAGGTGTCTTCTTGGTGGATCAAATGTCAATGCCGACGACAACCCCACCAAAAAATACAAAACTTACACTCCCCGAACGGACTAACTCATGGACACAAATACTTGGTACACAATTTTTAATAAAATTAAAATCTCTCACCAAGCAACACATTAACTTTTTGCAGATGACATCCTGTACATAAAAATAACAGTAACACGTAGGATTGCAAAATAACCATTTTATACACTACAAGAATGGGAGAGAATGCGGAAAATGGTGTTCCATCGCAAAAAAAAGTGTTAGGTATATATATTAAAATATACAAAAAGGTTAAAAAAAGGAAACTCACAATAGATAACAACCAAAAAGTAAAAATAAAAGGCAGTGCAAAATACTTGGGGTAGGCCCAACTATAGGCAATAGATTGCAATGGAAAGAACACAGAACAGTATGCAGAAAGGCAAATGACTTTCTAGTTTTCATAATTAAAGGCCTTTACAACCACATGTCCTAACATGTCAAAGAGAAATATTAAACGTCTTTAGTAAAAACCACCGGGCAGTGGACAGGTAAGCATCTGTACGGGTATTAGATGATCCCGCCCTCTACGAGTCTCCTGCTGCCTTGCAGGCGGGTCTTGGCTGACCAAAGGCTAAGGGAGTTAACCTGAAAGAAAACAAACTGATGCCTTGCAAGGCGGTCTTCACTGACTAAATGCTAAGGGAGTTAGCCCTGACATAAAATAACAAGGCCCGGTAGGGGGCCTCAAGGTGGCAGCCCCACCATCTACCTAGGATACAGTGGGCTAATCCACTGCTTATCTAAAACAACCTGATTCAAAGTAATATATACAATGATATACCCGGCTTGAACTTTAAAAGACAACTTTGGAAAAGAACACGGACTGTGATTTTTGGAATATGGAATGTTAGGGCAATTAATGGAAAGGAGTTAGAATTAGCTGAAGAAATGGAAAAATTCAAAGTAGACATTATGGCTATTACAGAAACAAAGAAAAAAGGACAAAGAATAGAAAATGTAGGACCAAATCATACTTTAATCTTCTCAGGAGTAGATGTCAAAGCTAGAGCTAGAGCAGACGTAGGCCTCTTAATGAATAAAAGGCAAGAAATTCTACTAGAAAGTTGGAAATGTGTAAGCCCACGGCTATTAGAGGTAAATATTAAACCAAAAGGAAGAGAAATTTAATTATTAATAGCTTATGAAGATGCCACCAAAGAAGAAAATAGTATCTTCGAAAATGATTTACAAATAGCTGCAGAGAATCTTAAACCCAAACAGGAATTAATGGTTTTAGGATATTCAAACGCTAGAGTAGGCAACAATGTCGAAACGTCAAGAGGAGTAATAGGTAAAGAAGGAGAGACAGCAAGTTCTCCAAATGGGGCGAGATTAATAGATTTTTGCCTAAAGAATTACATGAAAAATAGCTAACACATTTGTCCTCATAATGATATCCACAAATATACAAGAGTAAATGAAGACAGATGTGAAAAGTCAATCATACATTACATAATAGTTAGTAGCTCCCTTTTTTTTTTACAGTACAATGGATGCTAGAGTAAGCAGAGGAGCTGAAATATTTAGTGAGCATCACTTAGTGATAGCCAAAATGAGATTATTAACTGAAGAAAACAAACAGAAAAGGAGAGAGAGAAGAAAGTTACTAAACTCAAAATAGAAGAACTAGATAAACCAATTTTTATTGTAAAACAGACACACCAATCCAGGATAAAAAGATCTATCAGTGAAAGGTAGCTGGATCTGAAGGAAAGCACAATAGAAAAAAGTGGCAATTATAAAAAGAAACACTCCTCAGTTGTACTGAAGAGGTCTGTGGTAGGAAACAAATTAAAGGAGATATGAAAAGAACTGCGTGGTGGGATGAGAATGTCAAGACTAAGATCAAAGAAAAGAAGGATGCCTGGGAGAAATATTTGCAAACACAGAGACCAGACCTGTTCTGGAGAGCAATGAAGAGCATGGGAAAGACCAAAGCATGCCCAATACGACAAATCAAGAACGTCAAAGGAGAAATAATGAAAGGAGACAGCGAAATCATGGAAACGGGGAGAAAGTATTTTCAACAATTATATAATCCATCCAGAACATATAAAGCAAGGAGTACAGATCAATTAGTAAGAGTAACAAGTAATCGAGATGAGACAGCTGAAGATGTAGATATCTCAATGGAAGAATTCCAAAAAGCTATAAGAAAAAGTGAAATTAGGAAAAGCCCCAGGAGCAAATCAAGTTTATCCAGAAATGATTAAAAACCAAGGGAGAGAGGCAGACAAACTACTACATGCAATATGTCAACAAGCATGGAACTCCAAACAGGTGCCAGGCGATTGGAATAATTTGTAGGTAAACAAGAATTGTCAACAAAAACCAAAATGGCAGTATACAACACAGTTTATTATCCTACTCTCCTCTATGGCAGTGAAACCTGGACCTTAGACAGTAGGGATTACAGTAGAGTGCAGGCAGCCGAAATGAAATATCTAAGAAGAGTAGTAGGAAAACTAAAAGAGACAAAATCAGAAACACAACAATAAAAGATCAAAACAAAGCAGATAGCATAAAAACTAAGATAGAGATGAATCAACCCATAGGAAACACGAAAACCAACATAAATCGATTACAATTGATACCTTTAGAAAAAAACATAGAGCCAGAAATTAACTAAACAGTTTCTTTAAAGCTATAAATGACCAACTGTCATCCCATTACTTCAGCTTAAGCTTAAAAGGTGTAGATATGTTCAAGAATAACTGGATCAGGCTGTCTAACATAAATGAACCTATGCTCAAACATCCATTGTCATTTCCACACATTTTGCTAAGTACAGTAAGGTTGTGAAACATATTGCCTGCAGAATTAGGCTCCGTAGCAGTAATGAAGTCTAGAAGAGAATTAACTACATCGCTATAAAGTAAAAACGAGATTAACTGTTTGTGGACATATCAAAATAAATAAGAGCACCAACAGTAACACCACTCCCTTTACCCCCCCCTCCCACCCCACCCCAACCCCATCACCCGTGTAGCCATCTTGACATGGTGGGGGGGGGGTGCTTAAGAATATTACACACATGTATCAGCCTATTGAACAAATGGATCCAATACCCATGGCCAGGCGCACCTACGTAGTTGAATCGGGGTATGCCAGGTGGCTAAACATGGCGCGACCTCAACCGAAACATTCTACGCCCCCCCCCCTCTCCCACCCACCCCTTCTGTTGTGCTAGGCTAGTTTCTAGTATGGGAATAAAAAAAAGGCGCACATTCCAGGCTAAAACTACTTGCAAATTAGTAATCTTCATGGCTTTTCTAATCACTCTGACAATTTTTCCCGAGTCCTTATTTGTTATGTTGCCTCCCCAAAATGAGATGTTATAATGATACTATGCTCTCTATGTTACTACATATTTATTATAAAAGGCATACAATTTTTCGTTGATTTTGAATTATTTCAGTTTTGTCAAGAAGAAAGAGTCTTTGGTTACATTTCGTGTAATCTTCTTCGATATGTTCAATGACGGTAAGCTTATCATCGATCATAATACCAAGGTTTGAATGTATGTATAGTTTCAACATTGGTATGTATTATTAATACTGAGTGGTACGTGTGGTATTTTGTTTAAAATCAATACGCATTTCTTTTCTCTTTTGAACATTCGAAATAAGAACATTTTCTTCACACCACTTTACAAAATTTACTATACATGAAAGGTATCCGCCATATGTCTGACCAATTTCATCAATGACCACAGTATCGTCAGCAAAGTTATCAAGACTGGTATCTTTATATCCGCTTCTATAATCGCGGATCCTGAACATGATTTTTAAAAATATTTTTGATATAGACAATTTTAACCACTACTATTGTACTCAGCATGTCTAAATTAGCTGAAATCATTTTGTTTGTTTATCATATGGTTACTAAGGGAACGCTGCTATCTTGGATTTTCCTTGCGAAAATACCTACAACTTCTTTTCAAATAGGCTTTTTCAGTTATGAACAAACTTGGCTATAACTTTGCACACACGTTATTCGGTTCAATATCTATCCGCACCCAATATCATTTTTTTATAAATTAAATCATTATGATTTTATGAAGTTTTTAAAAATGCATATAGCAACCTTTCCAATTTTTTTTGCAAATTTAATCACAAATAATTACTTTTGCAAAAATTTGAAGAGATATGAAAAATCGCTACTGACTGAAATTGTGTTTTGCGCTGTAGATGTTATACACCAAATCGATGGAGCAATTGGAAAATAAATTTTTAAAAAAGTAGATGGCATATCACTGTCAAAAAGTAACTTTTTAAAAAAATCACTTTTTTAACAATATTTTCTGTTATTTGAATGTTTTTTCGCATATAAACCTAGAAAAGAACAATATGATACTTTGAAACATCATACAATCTTGAGAGGCTATCAAATACTTCGTCGACCCTGTGTCAACTGTTCCAGGTTCCTTTTACTCATGTCGGGATTGCATTTTTCTTATAACAGGTGTGCGGAATGTTTCCCGTAATATTTGGTTGATCTTACCTAATATTGACAGTAATTCTTCAAAATCACATGTATCGGGGGGGGGGGGGGGGTTATGGTATCAATGTGAAGGAATGAACTCCTCCGCCCCGACCCCCTCCTTAAAGGTTCTCTCTGAGCTCAAGGCCCACTAAAGAATAACAATAATAATAATAATAATAATAATAATAATAATAATAATAATAATAATAATAATAATAATAAGAAGAAGAAGAAGAAGAAGAAAAACAATAATTCTCAAGAATTGATTGATCAGTTAGTATGAAGCCAAAAGAGAAGAAGAAGAGTGCGGAAGGCAAAAATGTTGCCGATCTATGTGTTTGTGAACACGCTTATAGGAATATTCGAGTAGACAAAAAAAGATGGCCATTTTGACGCCTCTCTTCACAACAATGCGGAACTAAGTTAAGATTTACAAGCCTCTTTACATAAGTAACAATGCCAGAGATTGTAGAAAGAGAACGGGTGCGATGCAAGGGTAACCTATTTGAAGGATCATGTTTTGGTTATTTTCTTCGGATGTCTTTACTTGTGTTTTTCTGGAAATGAATTTTCTCCCTCTTAATGTTCGATCTCCTCCGCTGTTTGCATGATATTTGGTACACATAATATTGCTTTTGTCGGGAAAAGGGCATGTGCTTGCATCAGTATGGGGGGGGGAACTAGACGGCCTCACCCTCCATGATTCTCCTGCTGCCTTGCAGGCGGGTCTTGGTTGACCAAAGACTAAGGGAGTTAACCCCGACAGAAAATCACTAACAGTGCCCGGTTGGGGGTCTCAGGTGGCACCCCCACCACCTACCTAGGGTATAGTCGGTCAATCAACTGCTTACCCAAAACCAACCAATTCATAGAAACAAAGATAATATGATGCCTAGATTGACCTTAAGAAGACGACAATGGAGCCGAACACAGACTTTGATTTTTTGGAACATGGAATGTTAGGGCAATGCATTAAAATAATTTAGATTAAGCTGAAAAATTTGAACAATTCAAAGTTGATAATTGATATCATAGAAAAAAGGTAAAAAGGACAGCAAAATAGGAACAATGGGAAGAGTTTTGACAAAGAATTCAAGAGAGCTACCAATGAAATCAAAATCATGTCCAGTATGACAAATAAAGAACGCCAAAGGAGAAATTATGAAGGAAGACAGTGAAATCATGGGAAAATGGAGAAAACCTTTTCAATGATTACGTGTCCTCAGAAAATACAAAATTGAATATTTTCTATTCATCCACATTTTTATGACATGATAATTCTGTGTGTTACTAGCTAACTAATGCATATAGTAACTCTCTCCCCTCTCACACACACCCTCTCTCTCTCTCTCCCTCTCCCTCTCTCTCTCTCTCTTCTCTCTCTCTCTCTCTCTCTCTCTCTCTCTCTCTCTCTCTCTCTCTCTCTCTCTCTCTCTCTCTCTCTATTTATAAGTACAATAGTTTATACGGCCGGCATAAATGGAGTTGGAAAGGTAGCCACGGTCAACACCAAGATTTATATTATTAATTTACACACCCACAAACTCAGACAGACACACACAATTCGTTCAAATTCGTAACTTTTGAAATAAACCAAAAATCAACGAATTCCTTCTAACAGGTGAGTTCTTGATGTCGTTGATTCCAAATTTGACACAAAAAAAATGAGCTTTGGTGTGTTTTATTGAATTATTTTTTTTTTTTAGAATTATATCCTCCGCTTAGCACTGGATCACAATTCCGGTCGAACAGAAACCGCGACGCCTGCGACGACACGACCGCTTATTGACACGACGTACGTAGTCTAGCTAAAATTGGCGTCACCATGCAATTTTCAAATTACAAGTGATTACAGCGATTCAAAGGCATGCGATTTCACTTCGAATACATTCGTTATTTATACATACATGAAACGGATGTAAAATACGCACCATGGAAAGGGGCTTTTAGGTGTGCATGTGCGAGCAGCATTAAGTAACGTATCGCGATTCGCCAGTCTGTTGCGCTGTAAAGATATTGGATAGAGGCTAAAGGGGAAAACATAAAGGATCCCGATTTCAGGATAAGTGTGAATAGGGACGACTAAGCATGAGTATTCCTCTATCAAACCCAACAACGCACACATAGACGATCCTTATTGCGGATACTGATCCGTACAGGTAGTTCGTACCGATTTTATAAGTATTGAGGGACAATACTTATTGCGACCGAAACTCACCGTCGCTCCTCGCGTCTTGTCACGAGGCGTGGCGCCGTGATGTCTGGGACGGACTAGGGACATTTTCAAATGATCACAGCAAAGCGGCTGTTGTTCGTAGAAAAAATCTAATAACATTGTTGAAAATAATATTTATCTTCATCTTTTAGAAAAACGATACTATACACTACCCACGTGCTTGATAGGGAAACACGTGTGTAGTGAGGTTTTTCTCTAGATGGACACAAAATCTACAACAATGGATGTTGATTTGCTTATTGCCAATGTTTTAAAAGAAGCCCCTTTGTGGAATGTTTCCTTTGTGATTCGTGTATATTGGAAATATCTATCAGGGTGATTATCTTTCAAACGAAGAAAGAAGTATTGATATTCACCAAAAATTTGTCTCTCTCTATTGGTGGCATTGATTCCATGTCTTATCTTTTTTAGTCTAGGAAGTACGCTATCAAGTAACAAAAACTCTTCATCAGACGACGAATCCATTTTCGACTGACTGACAACACATTGTGCTAACAAGAATAGAATAGACCGGAAATAAGTATCCTTTGTGTGCACACAAGAGAAGTAAGTTCCTTACCACAAGTAACTTATTTTAAAGATACTTATTTTCAGGATCCTTTGTGTTTTACCCTTAATGCGATATGCTACATAAAAAGCAATGTGTCATTTCCTCGAAAACTATGGCAAATTTCAAAACAAAAATTCCAATTATAATGGGCTAGGAAACTCGAAAACGTCAAAAATTCGGATACGTCAGTATAGTATGTCATTCAAGGACGAATTTCAATTTCATGATTTAATTCAATAACTTGTATGAATTTGTACTACGTCCTTCTCTTCCCTTCATCAACAGGAAAAAAACACAACAACTTTAAGATATTCCTAGTCAGTCTACAAAGTTATTGATAGATGTAGTGACTGAATGCTTTACATGTCTACATAATCATAATGTTTTGCCTTTTAGATGGACCCCCACACTTTGAGTGCCAATACGCAGATTCATCACCGAGAACTCCTAACTTCCTGGGGAAGCAGCAAATCAACTTCCTTTTCTACTATCTGGTGACATGGCGGCCGGTGTAAGTATTTACCGGTGCCCAGAGGCATCGCTTAATATCCTATTCATCATCACACAATTTCCTTTGAATTGTGGCAAGATGTAAGCAGAATAAAATATTTGACCAATATCCGTTTTCATTTCAGACATTGTACACGTACCCTCAAAGTTTCAGGGCGAATAAAGTCCTGATCGCCGCCAAGTACAGTGGGGCAAATGTAAAAGTTGAACAGAGCTTCAAGTTAGGTGAAACTAACAAAACAGATGCGTTCTTGAAAAAGTTTCCGAATGGAAAGGTGAGATTTTTTATTTCAATATTTTTACTGCCATATGCGTAGTGAAGTCATTCAAATGGTCTTGAATTCGTATTGAGTAGGGGCTAGTAGGGTCCAGCAGGGTCCAGCCATTATTTTAACTTCTAAAAATAAAGCTAGCATCATCCATCCCTGAACTGACCGAAATCCGTCTATTAACTCAAGAAGCACGCAGGGACGTACATCTATGTTGGTTTGTTTACCCGAGAAATGTGCGGACATACATGTACGTTTTTCCTGATTTTGGGGGTGTGTCCAGACTGAGGTCTGGCCAGCTTTGCTGATCACTTCCCACACCTCTGACAGTTGACAGTGACCGGCAACAGGTGTAAAATTTGGCATTTGGGTATCGCCATATAAGGACCATCGTGACTGACTGACAGCTCAATTGAGATGGGAATGTGAACTTTTTATTTGATTGGTATTAAGCTTTTATTGATTAGCCAATAAATCTGCATTATGCTTGACCAACAGAAAGCGACTTTTTTGGACTTGGATAAATCATGCCCTAGACTGCGAAGGCGCGCATTTAGCCACCAGGCATCCCCACATTTACATGAACTGTAAATTGATTTGTCCTCCCATTTCAATACTATTAGATGACAAGTATGTGTGGATGAATATAATACTGACCAATGAGAGCCCGGGGAGGGAGAGGGAGAGATAGAGAAAGAAAGTGAGAGAGAAAATGATAGATGGAAAGAGAGAGACAGAAAGTAGAAAGCCGAGAGACAGAAAGAAAGAGAGGCAGAGAAAGAGAGATGGACAGACAGGCACAGAAAGAGAGACAGACAGGGACAGTCAGCCAGAGAGGTAGAGAGAGACAGACAGACTGACAAAGAGAGAGAACTCGAGCTGAAATGAAAATATTCCACACTATACAAATCACTTGCATGTCGGCACGTGTTTCGAATGGCAGTCCAGAATCTTAGCTGATCAGGCTAGGTGGTAAATAGATCGTTCCCTCTTTTTTCGGAGATCTAATATTGCTACATAGCCACAGACATTGAATTCATGGTTTGCATGTTGGTGATGAATAAAACTGAGGCTGCCACATGCTCCTACCGACCAACAAGAAAGAGATGAGAAAGGAAGTTTCCCCCAAGTCTGTCCTTTGACAAATGATTCACAGTAAAATGTGGAAACGGAATTTCCCACAATAAATCTTGTCTCAACCATCCACTTTTTCCTGCCCTTTGCTTGTAATTTGAATGGATTTCATCATTATGCGACCATAGAAGCCTTTGAAACATGGTCATCTGCTAACTTTTTGTCAAGACATAAAGAAAATTGCAAGCTCTTGTAAAGACTGATGGGTCAGTAATGTGCATGAAATGTGTGTGTCCTTGGGGGATGGATTTCACATCTATAGGTTGAAATCATTTCCTTGAGTTTCTAGTTTCACACAATGTATTGATATCAGCGGGAATGTGCTAAATTAAATGCTTTTGAACAATAAGGAAACATTCCAAAAAGTGTATGTAACAAATTATATCTCTTATTGAGGAAAACAAATTTACGTCAGACTAATTTACCTTGTCATCTGTCAAGAAAATGCTTTTTATTATATAACGATAAATGCATAACTTTCTGTGCTAACGCAATGACCACACAATAACCAACTCTACACAACACAGTTCTAGGCTTGTGACTGAAGGACCAGATGTCAATCATCTGGTCAGAGCCAGTCTTACCTTCGCTTTACGTTCAATGACGGCAGGGTTGCCCGGTGGAGACGGCCAGGGCTACAAGATGCGTGCTCCGTGGGGTTATTCAGATCTGCCGCTTATCCCGATTTTTTAACGAAAATTTGCAAAATTACTATTTTCCGTTGGCTCATCCCGACATTTGTTTTTAATCGCCTATAGCCGGATGTCGTTCCTATCCAGGATTCATGTTATTATGAATAATGGTGTATCGATTCTTCGCTAATACTAATATATTTTTCTCTGTCCATTCTTCAGAGTACTCGTGCTGTAGTTGTTCGAGACTTCAAAAATCGTTGTATGATTACATGTTATTGAGGCCTACCGCGATTACTAGAGCCTTGAATTTTAAACTGATCAAGCAGAAGGCTTCGCTGATATTCAATATCTTGTTAGATCTAGATCTAAACGTCCTAGTATTAGGGACATCTAGGTCTAGATGATCTGTATCTGTACTGTACTCTTAAGTAGATCTAATAGATCTAAATCAAGTCGATTAAAATCTTTGAAACAATATGACTCCCCTGTAGCAAAGGATCCTGACTTTTTTTACATGTAGGTCCTGATTTTTAAATTAGAGTGGCAGGTTTGGATTTATTGCATAACTGTTAACATGACCGATGAATGTGTAACCTTCCCGCTAATGCCTTGATTAAGACATAATGCTAGCTGTACAGCGCTTTGCTAGTAACAAGGAACCACATGGTCACATGCCCATTGCTGGTTTCGTGATGGGGGCAACAAGCTGCGCTTTTCTTCAGTTAAAATCAGGAAATACTGCTGCAACTGAAGGCAACTTGTCAATGACACCCCCCCCCCCCCCAAACCTGAGCTCCAACTTTTTATCTCAGTAATCATGTCTCTTGGATGTGCCCATACTCTATGGAAAAGTTTTTGAAAAGATCTAATGTTCTAGATCTAGATAATAGTTGTGGGCAGAATGCGCCATGGGGCTCTAATGCATTATTCAACCCCTGTGAAGCTACAATAACCACACTTTTCAAAGCCGAAAGGCTGGCATTTGCAGTCTGCCGCTTGCTTCCTTGTAATGTCAATTCCTAGTTTTTTTCTGTGCTTAGATGGGTAATACAGATACCCTCAAAATGAGTCTGGTTTTGAGTTGACTCCATATTCGATAAAAAAGACATTAGGTAATCCTGTGGCTTGAAGTTAAGTGACGTAAAATAATTTGTGTCATTTCTGTTAAAATGTACAAGTATGTGTATATCTAGTTGTTCAAAACTACATACATTTTGGTGATACTGCTCCAATACAGCCCAGATGAAGGCAAAATGCAGTGATTTCGTTGATAAAAGAGGGTTTCATTTATATTTCAAAGGAGTAGTTCCTTTTACACTTTTTGTGTCTCTCCATCTCTTTCCTCAGTTAAGTAGCGACAGTATTTGTAACTGGCAAGAATTTAAGAAAAGATTAAATGAACATAAATTTGACTATGATAACAGGAAGCGGAAAAAATAATGTTTTGACATTTAGTCCACTAAATCTTAAGCAATTTTTTTTTTCCCAATTAATCAAGAGTCAAATCGACATAACATTTGACCAAGGATTTGTTAACGCACCAAATTTGATTGTTTGACTGCTAATTAATTAATGTCGTGGTGAAGTGATTTTGGATTATGCATTATAATTTAAAAGTTTCTACCATCTCATAAATATCTTGACAACAAATTTGAAATTTACAGGTCCCAGCATTTGAAGGCAATGATGGATTCTGCTTGACAGAAAGCAATGCAATTGCATATTATGGTGAGTTAATCTTTTTATTTGGTTCAGCTTTTGCTCTCAAAAATAAAACAGGCATATTATTCTCTTTTTCGCCAACTTTAAAGAAATTTGGAAATGAAAAAACCCAGTAATTTACTTTCCAACTGGGGACTCAGTAGCCCAAAGGTGTCGGCCTCTCAACCAAAAGGTAGTGGGTTCGAGCCCCGCTAACGGTTGAAAATCTTTCTCTATCTTTTTTGGGAGCAAATCTATCCCCCTGGTCCAGGTAGGTGGATCGACACCTAGCTGCACTGGGGACAGACGATAAAGCGGGAGGTCCCCTGTGCAGATAACAATACTCTGTGCATGTTAAAGATCTCTTGGCTGTTTACTTATAATGCAGTTTTGGCAAAATTAAAAATCCTACAAATAAATTTGTGATCACTTTAGTTGTGTATGTGGGTAAATCAAATCCAAATAAAATAAACCTTGCTAACTCCTATTATGTACAGTTTGAAATGATTCATTTAAAGTGACAACAAAATTATGTTATGCATAGATAAATAAGCTTGATTACCTGTTACGTGACATGCATGGAAGCTGACACTGTTATTAAGTATTATGCAAGGTGTCTTAAGATCTATTTCTAGATGGTAGAGAGGGGTGGTGTGGGTATCTAAATGCAAGATGAAGTGGGAGCAAATGTGTTCCTGTTTGCCTTTGTAGGAACATTAGATCTCGTTATAGTAACATCCTTAGCCTGATCTCCGATTAGGTCCAACTTAATGTTTGATATTGATCAGAATTTGACTGTAATAAGTCTGCCCTGATATGTTTTATATGTGAATTAATAGGTGATTGTCTAACGATTCATCAACACCCCCTCCTTTTTAAAGAAGACTATGTAGCATGTCAATATCATGGATTTTTAAAAGTTTTATTGCCACTGGGGGACAACATAATTTATGTTGTTTTGTCAAGAGTGGTCAGGGTTTATTGGGTTAATTTTCCTGTGTCCTGTTGTGTGTGGGGGAAACACAGTTATCTCTGGCAAAGGGCAATAAAACAGACAATTGTAAATATTTTGTTCTTGTTATTGAAGACACTTGTGACTTAAGGATTGAATTAAAAACAGGAACAGAGCAAGCCTTTCTAAGGACGAAAGTGATAAATCCAAAGCGTTGTTTTTTCTATTTTTGTCCAAAGTTCAGCAACATACGTTGCAGGCTTGACTAAAGTGTATGTAGGCTTGCACAAGTTTTTGTTTTAATATTAGTCTAAAGAACGTTACTCTCAAAAGGGTCTTTAACCACTGGAATATTAAATTTTGTTGATAGTTTCAAACAACCAGTTGCATGGAGAGAATCCCAAGGATGCTGCACTTGTTCTACAATGGATCAGTTTTAGCGACAATGAAATTTTGCCGGCTGCATGCACTTGGACTTTCCCTTGCCTTGGTATTACACAGTACAACAAGCAGGTACAAGATGGCCCTTTTCTTGCTTTCATGAGGTTAGAGATAAGCGGTGCATGGTTGCTCTTTTTTTAATTTCTTGAGTCCTGTGCTACAAATTGAAATCATTGTATTATGACTTGCATTTTTTTTTTACTTATTGTTAGCAGTAGGAACCATTTGATCCCCAAATTACATAATATGTAGTTGTAATGTGAAATTTTTCAAGGATGTAAAGATGATATTCATTGGATCCTTATTAATGTTTAAGACATGGTTTTCATCGCCGGGGGGGTGCCCCTGAGAAGGCAGTTTTACTGCAAATGGGACAAAACTCCTTTTATTGCTCTACTGGATGGAGCAGTTCATTCCCTTGACATTCATACCGTAACAAAGGCTCAGTATCGATTATACAAAGTTTTTAGAAATGCCTAACCTTCAATACATTGGTTGTACCATAAAAGCCGGAAATGTTGTCTAAAGTATATCAAGTTGGTACTCATTTTAATTACCACAAAGTATGCTATCTGAAGAATCTACTTTTGATGCATTATTGTCAATATTATTTAATATCGGCCGAATATTATGGGAAACATTCCATGCACAAAATATAAGAAAAATACCATCCCTAAATGAGTATAAGGGGTCTGGAGCAGTGGAAATAGGGTCGCATGAAGTATTAGATAGCCTCTCACGATTGTATGATGTTTCAAAGTAATATATTATTCTTTTCTAGGTTAATATGTGGAAAAACATTCAAATAACGGAAAAAATTGTTTAAAATGCTATTTCCCAAAATATTACTTTTTGATATGCGATCTACTTTTATATTTATTGTCCCATTGCCCCCAAATTTGGTATATAACATCTATAAAATAAAATAAAATTCCATCCAGCAGGTTTTTTTTTTTTATCTCTTCAAATTTTTGCAAAAGTAATTTTAAAAAATTTAATTTGCCAAAAATTGGACAGGTTGCTATATGCATTTTAAAAAAACTTGAAAAAATAAAATAAAAGTTATAGCCAATTTAGTTTATTACTGAAAAGGCCTATTTGAAATGAAGCTGTTGTCATGTTCGCAATGAAAATCCAAGATAGTGGCGTTCCCATGGCAACCATATGATTTAAAAAAACAAACTTTTGCAGCTAATATAGATATGCCGAGTACAATGGTAGTGATTAAGATTGTCTTTATCAAATAATTATAAAAAAAATATGCTCAGGAGCCCCCAGATTGTCTATATCAAATAATTTTTATGCTCAGGGACGACCCCCCCCCCCCCAGACCTCTCGAATTCATGTCATATTCACAAGGTGTTTGAACGAATGATTTTAAAATGGGGAAGATGGATTTTATTCAGGTTCTTCATTTGATTTTAGGACACAGAACGTGCAAAGCAGCAGATTCAGAATGCCTTGAAGGTGTTGAATGATCATTTGCTCACCCGTACGTTTTTGGTTGGAGAGCGTGTAACTCTTGCGGACATCAGTCTTGTCAACAACTTACAGTCTCTGTATGAATTGGTGAGCATTTGATAACATGTTCATTTAAATCTCTCTTTAAAGCAGGAGACGCATTATCATTGTCAGCAATATAAAACTTAATTTCAGATTTAAGGCATGGGTATGTTTATCAATTCTTTACCTTTTTTTTTTCATCATATTACTTGAAAATAACATGCAAATATGCAGAGATTAATGACATTGCCTGTGAATAATCTTGTCTTTTCCCACGGTTCAATAATTCATACATCCACGATCACACTCTACTTGACCTGCTTTCCTGCCTTGACTAATTGTATTAGTATTGTATTTTTATCCTTGTAAATTTTGTGAATAATTGTTATGTAGTTTTTTTTAATGCTCTTGAGCGGTTAGTTGGTAGGTTCTATCCCTTTACTTTCACTTATTTTTCATCATGCTGTTTGATCTTAAGGGAGACTAGTACACATTTGGGTAAAAATCTCATTTTAACCATAAGCACATCAAATATGCTGTAAAAATGGGTCAGGGAAAATTAAAAAAATCAGGTGTAAATTGGGCCGTATTTGGCTATTTTTACGTAACTCATGTGAAAATTGATTTCATGGGCTGAAATTTTATACATCTTGTGTGACATATTGAGAAAAATTTGAAATAGCTAGAATGATCTCCTTTTGCATTGCATACTATCTATGTAGCCTGCATCCTGTAAAGAGGGTTTTTCCCTACAGGCTCAAATAATGTTTTTATGAGGTCACAAAAGTAAAAGCCTCACAGGTTCCTGCAATCCATGACAAATCAATGAAGTTGAGTAATAAAACTCGTCATAACACTAAATTTCATAGATAAAGCCAGAAGCTCTCATAAGGATGTAGATACATTACTTAGCTTTCAGCATGCCAAAAATGAAGCCAATCCAATAAGTAGTTGCTGAAATATTTGTGACACTGGAACAAGACCCCCTTAAAAAATGCAAACTGAGAAAAACAACAAAAAACATTTTGAACAGAAATGACTTCTTTTCTAACAGCTGTTGATAGGTTAAACGTACTATTTTTTAACAATGAGAAAACAAAATATATAATAAATAAGCTTGAAAAATAAAATATAATTCATCCCCAGCCACCCCTCCGCTCTCCCCTAAAAAAAAAAGAGAGAATCAAAGAAAAATGATGGGGCGGCAACTGGATTTGCGAGTTTGGGACCAACATGTGGATTTTCTTATCTTTACATATTCGGGTAGAACAATCATATATCTACAAGTTTATGGCAGAAAAATATGCACATGATGTATAATAATATTGTTACAAAATGTTTTGTAGGTGAAGGTAGGTAACGCTGACTGAGAAGGTAGCACTGAAAACCCATATGATGTGGCACTAAATGGCCAAATCTGGTGACGCTAGTATCGCTTGGCTGTTGAGAACACATGTAGGTGAAGAACAAGTGTTGCTGGTCGATGTGTTTGTAAACATGCGCCCACATGGAGGAATAGAACAACAGTGCACATCTAAACCTAAGATTTATAATCCCCTTTACATGGGTAACAATGCGAGAGATGGTCAAAAGAGTAACGGGGTTGCTAATAAGACAGACACAATCTCTCTGTCACGCACACACGTTCTCTCTCACTCACGCACATGTACATAAATACACACACTCACATAGGGTCTTCAATACAAGATAACTATACAGCATCTTGATCAACGCAGGCACCTGTAGTATTGAGTTATAATTACATGTGGGCTACAATAGTTTTTTTCAAGGTCGCATGTTATTACTTGAGGACTAGTCACATACGCTTGGTAGAAAGTTTTGGGCTTGACTTGAGAACTAATGAAGTGAAGCTATTTCGATTTGAGCCTTTCTTTTGATATCCGAGACTCACTTCCAATGTGGGGGGATTGCGGGTGGTACTGGTAGGTTCTTCTTTTCTTTTCCTCTTTTATTTGATCTTTTATCTTGCTATTTTCTCTCATCTGAGATCAATGTATATGTTAGAGGGTGTAAAATTCAATAAAGCAAACAAATAGTCCAACTGGCATGCATTTCCTTTACCAATCACGCCCGCAGAGGGCGATAACTTACACATTGAAAATTTAAAAAAAACTCTATATTTTAGCTTGGGTTAGGATTTTTCATTCCAAGAGTGGCAGGTTCCCAACTATTAGTATTACATTATAGGTAACCATTATTGAGATAGAGAGAGAGGGGGGGCATACTTGAAGAGAACACTAGGGAATATTGTAGTTGTAGTAAAATGTTATGTAAAGTGACTGCAGAGTAAAGAGCCATGGAAGAAAGGGAGTAAGACAACATGAAAAAATTTATTGAAATTAGTGATTGCACTAAAAGAGGAGGAAAAATGTTTGGTGAGAAGAGGTGAATTTGAAGATAAAAGAAAAGATGATTTACTGGTTTTCGGCTGTTCTTGGGTTTTTTGTATTGGTTTTGTTTGAGTTTGAGTAATTATTTGGCTAGTGCCTATCAGGGGAAGGGAGGGGGCATATCTTTAAAATAATTGCTATGGGATCTGTAACTATCACATCATGCGCATGGCACCTGTGACATGTTTACTCATGTTTGTGTGTTTTATAGAATGAGAGGATGAATAGTCTGCAAGACTATAATGGCTTGACAAATAAACCCATAGATATATAGGTACCATACAGGACTCCAAAACCCTGTCTTGCCACTTCAGCAATGTACTACTATGATGATAGGCTACAGATCTCTCTTGAATTTTGATTTTCAGAAGTTGGCATGTCTGATAACATTGGTTTTTTTTTTATATTGCAGCCCTTTTTTAAATTTCTTGTACATGTATGTAAATGTAATACTCTTGCGTAATATTATTTTGAAATTTTAAAGGGGCGATAAAGTTCAGGGTGTTACCTCAGTCAATCTTATGAGCTCTCATTGGCTTTCACTGTGTTATGAACTTGAAAACTAAATCTAGGTCTTATAGTCTGTCATGAAGAAAATTGATATATTGGATAGTCACTAGATTAAAAAAAATAATTTGTTATTGTTTTAGAATTTGATTTTTCTTATTTTTTGTGTGTGATGTGAATGGTTTCTTACAGTTGAGATTAAAGGTGGACTGGCGAGTTTGGGACCAAAAGCTTGATTTTCTGTTCTTTGCATAGAACGATCATTTATCTACCAGTTTGTGGCAGAAAAATGTCCGTATGACGTATACATTTTATTTCACAAAATATTTTGCAGGCAACAGTAATACAAAAAATTTTTTTACGTAAATTACCCTAACACTGACTGAGAAGATGGCAGTAAAAACCTGTATATTGCGGCTAATCGCCAAATGTGGCAACACCAAAGTCACCTGGCTTCTGCCAACACTGCTTGGCACTTCGGCCCATCGCTGTGTGACATAAGAGGCATTGTGCGTCAGTGTGTATGTAAACGCGCTAAAAAAATTGACGTTTGAATCCTCTTTACATTGGTAACAATGCCAGAGACTGTTGAAAGTGTAAGGGGGCTGCTACGAGGGAAACCTGTCTGAAGCGTTTGTTTTGTGCTATTTTCTTTTAATTTTATTACTTGCATTTGTCTCGAAATGTATTTTTTTCACATTAAAATTCTTCTCCTCCGCCATTTCCTGAACGATTTGTATTATATTTGGCACACAGGTTCCTCTTTTCAATGTTAATAGAATGTCTTTGGGTTTTTTTATATCTTTTTTGAGAAATTCTTTTTTTTGGTAATAAAAATGCTGTTGTATTCACGATATATATTATTTTCAAAAATTCATTTAAAAAACTATCCAAATGTATTTTTAAAAACCTGCTGTCATTCTTGAGAGATTGATTTGAAAAGACGATCTGAACAGGTTTTGCGTGATTTTATTCATATCTAAGATTCAAGACGGCTGTTTCTATGGCAACCAAGGACACTACAAATTTTTCAATGATATAGGATGACTGCATATCGACAGATTACTCATGTGCATACTAAAGCAAAAACCCAAACTCAAAAGCCCCCAAAAAATGATTTCAGGAGCCCCGCAGTTTGAAAGATTTTAAAAGTTTTTATAAGATTTGTTTGGAGTGAGGTACATGTACTAATTTTTGTGTCAATATAATTTAGAGATCCCACTGTGATGTTCAATTGCTCTAAGCATCTTGGTAACTGCTTCAGCCATTAAAAGTGTGGGGAAACTTTATGTGTTCATTTTAGGTGCTTGATCCGGCTTTCGCAAATCATATGGGAATGTGCACCGATGGTTCACCACCCTTATCAATCAGCCTCAGTTCAAAGCTGTGCTTGGAGAAGTAAAGTTGGCAACCAAAATGGCAACCTTTGATAGTGAGTTTAACTTAAGTGTTATTTTTAGGTTGTATTTTTTAAATTACCTTTATAGTAGTATATTTAAAAAAATCCGGTCTCAATTATCTGAAGAGGTGAGAGGCATGAAAACAACGGTTTGCATTGAAGTTAACTCTAATAATTGCCGATTACCGGTGATATATTGCAAGTGAATCATAGAAAGGCAGGTGGGATGTTGCCAGACGCAGACAGAATAACAGGATATAAGATATAAATAATGAAGCGAAAATGCCAGGCATGTCGAAGTTTGCCTTAGATCCAGATCTGCCTAATAACTTTGTTGGTTCTGTCTCCCGAGGACCAGATCATAGGCGAACTCCACCATATATATATAAAACCTCATTATGTTGATAGAGATGTGAATTCTTATATCACGACGGTTGAAAATTATTAGCATTTTATATCCTTTATTTAATAGTTACAGTAGGATTCTGTAAACTTATGATTTACAATGATAGGTCATAAAGATAAAAGAGAAAGGATGCCTGGTCTTGCCTTCTCCTCACTGTTTTACCCTTTAGCCTGAATTTACTTTTTTGTAGCACTTATTTTATATATATATATATATATATATATATATATATATATATATATATATATATATATATATATATATATATCATTTCCTCTTTGAATAATGCTTTCACACTTTGCATACTTTCCATGAGCCCTAGTGTACATTTTTTTCAAAGACTAGTTTCTGTCCTCGGTTTTGGAAAATTGAGGCTCTCAAATCTTAATTTGATATCGACAATTACTTTTTGTATACAGAGAGGCTGCTTAGAAAGTTCAGTCCATTTATTCAATAATGACATTTTATTTTTAAAAGAATTGGTTTCTTTTGTGTTTGTGTTTTAGACAAAAAATATCAAGAAATTCATGGGAGCGGTGACAAGAAAGACAAGAAGAAAGGACAAGACCAACCACCGCAGAAGAAAAAGGAAGCTTCCAAGGTGCATATAATTTTCATGTTAAGAAATTTTGTCTAAAGTAAACCCTTGAAGTAAATGCTGTTGTGGATAAAATGTGCTTTTCAAAAGACACTGTTAGATATAAACATGTCTTTTTTACCATGATTTCAAAAGAGAACATCTCGTAAGATGCGTGTGTTGAATAATTTCATAGTGCATAGCCATTGTGTGTAACATCTATTTCAGCCAAAAAAAGAGGCTCCTGAAGAAGCGGAGGAGGATGCGCCTAAACCAAAATCTAATGACCCATTTGCTGACCGACCTAAAGGGTAAGTTCAAAGTTTTGCCTCATATAGTCTCAGCTATCAGGTTTTTCATGACATGTATCAATATGAGAATATCAATGCCAACCACGGCAAAAAACAAAATTCTAAGTGTGTTTAGTTTTAGCTTTGAGTATGTACATTGTTTTATTTTGAAATGTTCATTTTTTATAGTAACTATTTCAAATCACAACTGTACTTGAGAAGCCAGGGGCTAGACAGTTAATTGGAGGGAACTCGAAAGAGAAAGACAAGGTTGTTTCTTTTTAGTATGGATGGGCATAAGAAGGTTGAAAAATAACGCTCAGTGTACAGCCATTTTTTGCATTTGACCACGATAGGCCTAACACTCGTTTGACATCATCGTTGACATAAAGTTTGAAGTTTGAGTATTTTACCTGCTTGAGGGGAGGTCAAAATGTTAAATATAATTGTAAGTTTTTATTTAATTAAGTTTAAGATTGAATTCTCTGAAAATTGGTTTACTTACAGGAAACTGATTCATGGTATTTTGTCATAATTTCTGGAATATATGAAAATTATTTTGTGAGATCAGTCTGTTTTTGCAAATATACCAATATCAATGTTTTGAACGCTATTTATGTTAAACATTGATTTTAACAAATACCTCATCGTTAGTTTGCGTGGAACAATTTAACTTTCTCACCAGCCATTAAATAGAAGGCACAGCTTGATCGAAATGTCGTAATGTAGTAGTTTCTTCTGATTCAACAGATTATTTTATGAGCATTTATCAAGTTTTTCCTCGTCTTAGTATTCCTTGGATAGATTTACAGTAAAAAGTTAAGACGTTGAAAAGAATGCATTGTCACATTCTCTGAGAGATTTCACTTTTGCTCCTCCTTCAAAGGCATATCAGTTTTATTCATGTGGCTGATATGTAAGAACTGGAGGTAGATCATTGGATCTAATTTGGTCCCAACTTTTTGTTCTCATAATTTTGGTCATTGCAGCTCCAACATATTTACCTTGCATTTTAGTTAAATGATACTTTGGCTCTATAAAGGTCTTTTGTAGAGTAAACATCATTTTTTAAATTTCTTTCATACCACCCAGTTTTCATTTTGTCACTAATCTGGTTATTGTGTGAGAAAATTAAATTGGATGGACATCAATTTCATACTAATAGATACATATATTTTTAAAAATAGGGTTTGGTGTAAATTTTAAAAATTGGGTGGAGTTGTCAGAGATGATCTATTTATGGAGTGAAATCACAAAGCTTTTAAGCACATCTTAGATGAATCCCTATGTTGAAAACCTGTGTTTGCTTTGAATCATGTGGATATATAAGGGGCTTTACAAGGTGCTGTCTTGTATACATATCATGTATACGATTAGGTAAAAAAAACAACTTAATGATCCACATATAATAATCACTTCCACTTAATGTGAAATGCCATTCATTTTAGTAAACACTTGTTTCAATGTTTATTACACAATTCATTGACAATGAGGTTACACACTTCTTATTTCTTTTTTCTTATTTTTTTCTTTCTCTCTCTCTTCCTCTCAGGTTCTTAGTTCTTTCATCAGGGGCATTGTTATGAGCCCTCAAAGCAGTCACGTATATCGAGGCATATTTTTTGTTGCTATTTACGTCTAAAATATAAACCTATTGAGGACTTACACATTTGTATTTATTTCTCTCACTGTTATGCTTTATGGAACAGTGTGCTTTGTGTAGTTTGTTGTTTTCTTCTATGTAGAAATTGTCAATTCGAGCCTCCTGCAAAGGCATGTCAGTTTGATTCTTGTGGCTGATGTGTAAGAACAGGAGGTAGATAAAACTAAATGGATTAATCTCATCCCAACTTTATGTACTCATAAATTTGGTCATTGTGGTATCCAACATGTAAACAAAATTAATACTCTCATGGTAAAAATGTTTTTCTTTACTAAGGTCTAGTGAGTGGTTGGAGGACGCTCCTGATAGGTCCTTCTTTCCTTTCACTTTTTTTAGTCATCCTTTCATCTTGCTGTTTCCTCTTAATTCATCCTGAGATCACCGTATATTGTAGATGGGATTAATTCCAATTAAACAAACTACAAACTAAGGTTCCATACAATTGACACCCCCCCCCGCCCCCCCCGTAGGTCCTTCTTTCCTTTCACTTTTTTTTAGTCATCCTTTCATCTTGCTGTTTCCTCTTAATTCATCCTGAGATCACCGTATAATTTCAATTAAACAAAGTACAAACTAAGGTTTCATACAATTGACAATTCTGTTGGCCCCCCCCCCAAGATTTCATCTAGTCTTCCTTATCAGATGGCCCCTTCAATAAAGGTTTTTTCTTGTCGCAAATTGTTTTTGGACACTGCAAACATGATAATTTGTGTCATTTATCATGTTCAACAGCACTATGGATCTTGATGAATTCAAGCGAGACTATTCCAATAAGGACACTTTGACATCGGCCATTCCATACTTCTGGAAAAATCTGGATAAAAATGTTTATTCAATCTGGCACTGTGAATACGATGAGCCGTTGAAAGGAAAAATGACCTTTATGGTGTCAAACCTGGTTGGTGGTAAGTTTTTGCTGTGGCACATGTCACTCTTCTTTCACTTACTACTGATAATTGGCACATAGTATTTACTTAATTGACAGTATATAGCCATCTAGGAAGGGCATTTATAGGAATGCAAGAATTGTCAACAAAAACCGAAATGGCAGTATACATCACACTTAAGTGTCCTGCTCTCCGAAATGACAGTGAAACAGGGACCTTAGACAGTAGGGAATACATTTAGAGTACCGCTAGCTGAAATGAAATATCTCAGAAAAGAGTAGTAGGGAAAATTAAGAGACCAATTCAGAAACACAATAAAAGCAGATAGCATTAAAACTAAGAAATAAATCAACTTGGATGGTTTGGGCATGTAAACAGAATGAATGAAAAGAGAATAGTTAGATCAGTATACAATGCTTAAATCCAAGTTTAAAGACCAAAAAGGAGAAAGTGGGATGAAGATACTAAAGCAATGAAATGTACCCTTCACATAAGGAAACAAAAATGTCAGGACAGGGTAGCCTGGAGAAAGATCATTTCGGGTATCTAAACCCATACATCGGAAGGTAGAATGGGAACTTTTAAAAAAAGAAAGGAAGCTTGTTTTTACCCTCTGCAATTAGAACTATATCATCAGCATATCTTATGTTTATGATTTGTGCTCCCAATTCCAATGCCATCATGATATTTTATGTTCTGCAATATTGTCTCACTATATAATGAAAACAGCTGGTGCCAAGACACAACCCTGTCTCACACTTCTTTTAACTAGTTAGTAAGTCCAGGAAGGTGGCTTGACTTCTCATTGCGTCAGAAACATGATAAAAAGAGGCCTGGTGTGCAGATCACAAGAATGCAAGTTAAAGATTCTGTGACTCAACAGAGGGCAGTCCGGGTAAAATGAAAAATCTTACCAAAACCCAGGAAATCGACTTATGAAATAAGCTGTTCTTGAATCAGCAAATACTGAAGGGTTTACATTACGAACACACACAGATGATCTTGAGTGATAAATGAATAGAACTCATCATTTTTAATTGACTAGATTAGAGTTTTGAACTTCGCAGTCTGCTAAAACTTTGTGAAAATCTGCTGAAACGTAATATAGGGTTTGTTTACGGTTTCTGTTCATGTATTATATGCTTACCCATCACTTTTGTGTGTATAAATATCTCCAATGTGCGACACACTTTTTCGGTATGTCATATTTTCATTCACTTTGTCCAATCTCATTTTGTTTAGTTTTCCTAATGTCTAAATGTTTATCCATTTCTACTTGTCTAGACTACAGAATGAAATTGTAGATTTCTAATAGACTGATACATATTACTTTATCATTTTTTAGGATTTACAAACATATTATGGAGGTATTTTTGATAAAACAGTAGGCCATAATGCGTTTCGCGTAAATGCCCGCAATGTCAGCGAAACCGATTTTTTCCCCCTGTATAAACTGCCCCTCTAAATGCCTGTTTCGGAACCAAGATTTCCGTCTATATGTCCAGTCTCAATGGCAACTGCAGGTATCATTTTCCCCAAATTATTAATTTGTCTAATTGATTAAAAACGTTGGCACCTGGACTGGCAAGTTTTAGACCGAAAGGTTGATTTTCTGTTCTTTGCATATTCGGGTAGAACGATCATTTATCTACAAGTTCATGGCAGAAAAATGTCCATATGATGTATACATTTAAAAAATATATATTTTGTAGGCGAGGGTAGGTAAAAACAGTAAAAATTGACGTAAATTTCCCTAACACTGACTGAGAAAATGGCAGTAAAAACCCGTATAATGGCGGTTAATCGCCAAATGTGGCAACACTGACTTTGACTTCATTTCTGCCGTCACTGATGGATGCGGCGGCCATCGCTGTGTGATATTAGAGGCGTTGCGCATCTATATGTAAACACGTGCACAAGCATAGGATATATAGGGGGAAGAAGAAAAAATTGGTCATTTACGTGTTTTCACAACAGTGCACATCTAAACCTAGATTTATAATCCCATTGACATAAGTAACAATGCTAAAGACTCGAAAGAGTAGGGGATGATACAACAAGGAAACCCGCCTGAAGCGTTTGTTTTGTGTTATTTTCTTTGGATTTTTTTACTTGCATTTTTCTCGAAATGTAGTTCTCCTCCGCCATTTACTGAACGATTTGTATTATATTTGGTACACAGGTTCCTCTTGTCAATGTTCATAGAATGATGTCAGGTTTTTTTATATATTGTAAACGTTGAGAGAGAAAAATTGTAATAAAAAAGCCATTTTTGTACATTCACGACTTATGGTATGTTAAAAAATTCATTTTAAAAGACTATCTAAGATATCGAGAGAAAAACCTGACGTTGCTCTTTAGATATTGAATGGAAAAGACGATCTGCACGGGTTTTGAGTGATTTTATTCATAACTAAGGGATGAGATAGATTTTGAAAATTGAGTCAAAATCCAAGATGGCAGCAGTTTCTATGGCAATCAAGGATGCTACAAACTTTTCAATGATACAGGATGACTGTATTTTGACAGTTACTGATGTGCATACTAAAAGCAAAAATCTAACCTCAAAAGCAAAAAAATCACTTCAGGTGCCCCCCCCCCCCCCCCCCCCATGCCTTTTTTCTGTTTCCCAAGCACCAGGCATTTAGACGGTTTGGTTACTACTGTACTCCATAGACCTTTTTGATCTATTTAGAATGTATTCAATTATTTAAAGAAGTCTGCGGTTTCCATATGGTTCTCTCAGTTAACATTTTATAAATTTTCTGTTCATCCTGTTAACTCAGGAATGTTTCAGAGGCTGGAGAAACTCAGAAAGCATGCTTTTGGTAGTATGGTGATTCATGGTCAAGACAAGGACGCCAAGATTTCTGGATTGTGGTTCTGGAGAACAAAGGAACTTATATTTGAAGTAAGTTAACTTTTTGTCTCTGCTTTTAAGAAGAAAAAAGATGTGACACTATTACTTGAATTTGATTATAATCTTCAGAGATTTAGATGTAATTCTCACCTTCAATAACGGCTCCTGTACTATTTCAAATTATGACATCGGTTATGTTTGGTGATGTTGTGTCAAAGGTTTTATTTTGCAGTTGAACGGGGTGGGGTGGTTGGTTGGAGGAAACTGCTGGTAGGTCATCTTTCCTTTATCTTTCATCTAACTGCTTCCTCTTTGTTGGCGGTTGACAGTTGCTGCTGATGGGTCCTACTTCTTTTGTTCCTTTCTTTCGCATGTCTTTCAACTTGTTGTTTCATCTGAGATTCCCGCATATTGTTGTGGATAGGTACATTTCAACGAACCAAGCATAAAAGTTTCGGGGGGGGTCTCCATTTGTAATGTTATGTAATATATAAGTTTTGGTACATATCAAATGACGTCACCAGTCTTTGACAATCTGTTCTGGCTTGAACAAAATTATTTGTGAATTGCTTTCAAGGCTTTTCTGGCAATGATCGGTGGATTTGATTCTTTGTGAAAAGACATTCACTCGCCGTGCTGAGCCATGCTCATAATATGTACATTTTTAAATGAAAGACAATCGTATAGTGTTTCTGTACTGTTTGCTCACTTTAAAATTGCACTTGCTTGTGGTTTTGATAGAGAATTAGCTTAGATGATCATTATAGTAATTTACATAATGGGGGGGGGGGGGGGGTTCTTTCTACCCGGGAAAATGTCCCGGTGGATGTTGTACACTAGACTTTTCTCACATCAGGGCTTTATAAAATAGCCTAGGCAATGATGATCAGTGGATTTGACACCTTGTGAAAAGACATTCACTCGCCGTGCTGAGCCCATGCACATGATGTGTACATTTTTATATGAAACATACATATTATAATGTTATGATTCCTGTACTGTTTGTTCATTGTGAAAAGCCATTAGTATAATCACAATCTTTAAATTGAAAATTGTGTTATAAGAGCTTTTTTTTTCATGTACGTCTTTATTAGGGGTATATTTAGTACGCTGTTGTATCTAGCTTAATTTGATATCATAGAATTTCTGGTACATGTAAACTTGCATTATGTTTTCATTAGCTAGGGTGGGTTTTTTTTGGGGGGGGGTGGTATTCTTTCTACCCTTACATTATGTTTTCATTAGCTAGGTATTGGGGGGGGGGGGGGGTTCTTTCTCCCTTGGAAAGTGTCCCTTTGGATGTTGTAAACTAGACTTTGCCCATATCAGGGCGTTATACAATAAATAGCCTGGGCAATGATGATCAGTGGATTTGACACCTTGTGAAAAGACATTCACTCGCCGTGCTGAGCCATGCACATGATGTGTACATTTTTATATGAGACATACATATAATGTAACGGTTCCTGTACTATTTGTTCATTGTGAAAAGGCATTTGCTTGTGGTTTTGATAGAGAATTGGATTGGATGGTCACATTTAAGTAATTTACATATTATGATTGCCCGGATTAAAAAAGAACCCAATGATTCTTTAGGGTTGACAGGCATTAGTATAATCACAAACTTTAAATTGAAAATTGTACTACAAGTACTATAAGAGCCATATTCTTGTCTTGTTGGTGTGTTTAGGGGGGGGGGTGATATTGGGTGTGCAGATTTGTCTAGTTTTATTTGATATTATTATAGAACTTTTTGTACATGAAAAGTGACATGTATTCACAGTTTGTTTTTTGCTTCTTTTTTTTTTGGTAGTTTCTTTCCATCCAGGAAAGTGTCCCTTTGGAAATTGTACACCAGACTTTTCTCACATCAGGGGTTTATAAATAGCATGGGCAATGATGATCAGTGGATTTGACACCTTGTGAAAAGACATTCACTCGCCGTGCTGAGCTATGCTCATTTATCATATCCTTGTATATTTAGAGTATATTGTCTAAGTTTAGGAGAGGTCTGTTTGAATTGATCACATTTTAGTGGAGTTAATTTCCTAAAGATTTGTAAGGAGTTCCACTGTGGGGCACATCCAAGGTACATAAGATTTAAAAAGTGGGGCTCGTTTTAGTGGTGGAAACAAGAAATAGGTCTGTCTTTGAGAGGTTGCTTTCAGTTTCGGCAGCATTTCGGGACTGTATAAGATGGCTTTCTGTCACTTTCTTCAATCTGAGATGATGAGAGACTGAAGACAAGTCTTAAGTGTGGTGAAAAACTGAGTCGAGGTGTCTAATTTGCATAGTACTGCATAGATGCTGTATGATAACAGATATATACCTTTCGTAAAATCTATGACATTTACTAAAAGCTGAAAGTTGTATTGTAAGAATTGTCTTTGTGTTGTGGGTGTCTTGATGTGTTTGTCGGGCTGGGAAAATTGTGCCCATATATCAGTGTTATGTAATATAAGTTTTGATACATGTCAAATGACATCACCAGTCTTTGGTAGTGTGTTATGGCTTGAACAAAATTATTTGTGAATATTGTGAAGCTTTTTCTGGCAATGATGATCAGTGGATTTGATTCTTTATGAAAAGACATTCACTTTCGCCGTGCTGAGCCATGCACAGGATGTGTACATTTTTATATGAGACATACATATAATGTAACGGTTCCTGTACTGTTTATTCATTGTGAAAAGGCATTTGCTTGTGTTGATAGAGAATCGGATTGGATGGTCACATTTGAGTAATTTATATTATGATTGCCCCGGATTAAAAAAGGAACCCAATGATTCTTTAGGGTATACAGGCATAAGTATAAGCACAAAGGTTTAAATTGCAAATTGTACTATAAGAGCTTTATTCTTGTCTTGTGAGTGTGTTTGTGGGGGGGCGGGGGGTGCAGATTTGTCTAATTTTATTTGATATTATTATAGAACTTCTGGTAATGAAAAGTGACATGTCTTCATTGGGGTTTTTTTGGTAGTTCCTTTCTATCCAGGAAAGTGTCCCTTAGGAAATTGTACACCAGACTTTTCTCACATCAGGGGTTTATAAATAGCATGTGGGCAATGATGATCAGTGGATTTGACACCTTGTGAAAAGACATTCACTCGCCGTGCTGAGCTATGCTCATTTATCATATCCTTGTATATTTAGAGTAGAGGTCTGTTTTAATTGATCAAATTTTAGTGGAGTTAACTTGTTACAAAGGATTCATGATTGGTTAGATTGGGAATAGTATTAAGGAAAAATTTCGTAAAGATTTGTAAGGAGTTCCATTGTGGGGCACATCCAAGGTACATATAACATAACTTAGATTTAAAAAGTGGGGCTCGTTTTAGTGGTTGAAACAAGAAATAGGTTTGTCTTTGAGAGGTTGCTTTCAGTTTCGGCAGCGTTTGGGACTCTATAAGATGGCTTTCTGTCACTTCCTTCAATGTGAGATGATGAGAGACTGAAGACAAAAGTCTGTTAAGTGTGGTGTTGGGGACAATAGAAAGCGGCTGATTTCATTTGCTAAAATGTATTGACCGTAGTTCTAGATCTGAAAAGCTGAGTCGAGGTGTCTAATTTGCATAGTACTGCATAGATGCTGTATAATAACAGATATATACCTTTCGTAAAATCTATGACATTTACTAAAAGCTGAAAGTTGTATTGTAAGAATTGTCTTTGTGTTGTGGGTGCCTTGATGTGTTTGTCGGGTTGGGAAAATTGTGCCCATTTGTCAGTGTTATGTAATATAATATAAGTTTTGATACATGTCAAATAACATCACCAGTCTTTGATAGTGTGTTATGGCTTGAACAAAATTATTTGTGAATATTGCTTTGAAGGTTTTTCTGGCAATGATGATCAGTGGATTTGATTCTTTATGAAAAGACATTCACTCGCCGTGCTGAGCCATGCTCATAATATGTACATTTTTAAATGAAAGACGATCGTATAGTGTAACAGTTTCTGTACTGTTTGCTCATTTTGAAATGGCATTTGTAGTTTTGATAGAAAATATGCTTGGATGGTCGCATTTTAGTAATTTACATGTGAATTGCCTGGGGCTCAAAAAGAACCGAATGGTTCTTAAGGGTTTGGAGACATTGGTATAACTCGGAAGTTTGAAGATGAAAACTGTACTATGAGCTTTATCCTTGTGTTGTCTTATAGACAATATATAACACAGAAGCTTTCAAAAAGAAAACTACTATAAAAGCTTTATCCTTATGTTGTCTTATAGACAATGAAATAACTCAGAAGCTTTTAAAATAAAAACTGTACTATAAGTATAAGAGCTTTATCCTTGTACGTATATATTGGTGGGGGGTGGTATATATAGTACGCTGGTGTATCTAGCTTAATTTGATATCATTATAGAACTTCTGGTACATGTTAACTTACATTATGTATTCATTAGCTAGGTGCTGGGATTCTTTCTACCCAGGAAAGTGTCCCGGTGGATGTTGTCGACTAAACTTTTCATATATCAGGGCTTTATAAAATAGCCTAGGCAATGATGATCAGTGGATTTGACACCTTGTGAAAAGACATTCACTCGCCGTGCTGAGCCATGAACATGATGTGTACATTTGTATATGAGACATACATATAATGTAACGGTTCCTGTACTGTTTATACAATTGTGAAAAGGCATTTGCTTGTGTTGATAGAGAATCGGATTGGATGGTCACATTTGACTTCAATTTGAGTAATTTACATATTATGATTGCCCCAGATTAAAAAAGGAACCCAATGATTCTTTAGGGTTGACACGCATTAGTATAATCACAAAATTTAAATTGAAAATTGTACTACAAGTACTATAAGAGCCATATTCTTGTATTGTGGGTGTGTTTGGGGGGGGGGGGGTGATATTGGGTGTGCAGATTTGTCTAGTTTTATTTGATATTATTATAGAACTTTTGGTACATAAAAAGTGACATGTATTCACAGTTTGTTTTTTTGCTTTTTTTTTTTTGGTAGTTTCTTTCCATCCAGGAAATTGTCCCTTTGGAAATTGTACATCAGACTTTTCTCACATCAGGGGTTTATAAATAGCATGGGCAATGATGATCAGTGGATTTGACACCTTGTGAAAAGACATTCACTCGCCGTGCTGAGCTATGCTCATTTATCATATCCTTGTATATTTAGAGTATTGTCTAAGTTTAGGAGAGGTCTTTTATTTGATCAGATTTTAGTGAAGTTAACTTGTTACAAAGGATTCATGATTGGTTAGATTGGGAAAAGCGTTAAGGAGAAATTTCCTAGAGACTTGTAAGGAGTTCCATTGTGGGGCACATTCAAGTTACATAACTTAGATTTAAAAAGTGGGGCTCGTTTTAGTGGTGGAAACAAGAAATAGGTTTGTCTTTGAGAGGTTGCTTTCAGTTTGGCAACATTTCAGGACTGTATAAGATGGCTTTCTGTCACTTTCTTCAATCTGAGATGATGAGAGACTGAAGACAAAAGTCTGTTAAGTGTGGTGTTAGGGACAATAGAAAGCGGCTGATTTTATTTGCTTAAATGTATTGACCGTATTTCTAGATCTGAAAAACCGAGGAGTCGAGTTCTCTACTTTGCATAGTACTGTATAAATGCTGTATAATAATTATATACCTTTAAGTAAAATCTATGACATTTACTAAAAGCTGAAAGTTGTATTGTAAGAATTGTCTTTGTGTTTTGGGTGTCTTGATGTGTTTGTCGAGCTTGGAAAATTGTGCCCATTTGTCAGTGTTATGTAATATAATATAAGTTTTGATACATGTCAAATGACATCACCAGTCTTTGATAGTGTGTTATGACTTGAACAAAATTATTTGGTTTTCTGGCAATGATGATCAGTGGATTTGATTCTTTATGAAAAGACATTCACTCGCCGTACTGAGCCATGCTCATAATATGTACATTTTTAAATGAAAGACGATCGTAAAGTGTAACAGTTTCTGTACTGTTTGCTCATTTTGAAATGGCATTTGTAGTTTTGATAGAAAATATGCTTGGATGGTCACATTTTAGTAATTTACATGTGAATTGCCTGGGGCTCAAAAAGAACCGAACGGTTCTTTAGGGTTTGGAGACATTGGTATAACTCGGAAGTTTGAAGATGAAAACTACTATAAAAGCTTTATCCTTGTGTTGTCTTATAGACAATGAAATAACTCAGAAGCTTTTAAAATAAAAACTGTACTATAAGTATAAGAGCTTTATCCTTGTACGTATATATTGGTGGGGGGTGGTATATATAGTACGCTGGTGTATCTAGCTTAATTTGATATCATTATAGAACTTCTGGTACATGTTAACTTACATTATGTATTCATTAGCTAGATGTTGTTTTCTTTTGGGGGGGGGGGGGGGGGGGGGATCCCTTTCTACCCAGGAAAGTGTCGGTGGATGTTGTCGACTAAACTTTTCACATATCAGGGCTTTATAAAATAGCCTAGGCAATGATGATCAGTGGATTTGACACCTTGTGAAAAGACATTCACTCGCCGTGCTGAGCCATGCACATGATGTGTACATTTTTATATGAGACATATATATAATGTAACGGTTCCTGTACTGTTTATTCATTTTGAAAAAGGCATTTGCTTGTGTTGATAGAGAATCGGATTGGATGGTCACATTTGACTTTAATTTGAGTAATTTACATATTATGATTGCCCCGGATTAAAAAAGGAACCCAATGATTCTTTAGGGTTGACACGCATTAGTATAATCACAAACTTTAAATTGAAAATTGTACTACAAGTACTATAAGAGCCATATTCTTGTCTTGTGGGTGTGTTTAGAGGGGGGGGGGGGTGATATTGGGTGTGCAGATTTGTCTAGTTTTATTTGATATTATAATAGAACTTTTGGTACATAAAAAGTGACATGTATTCACAGTTTGTTTTTGCTTTTTTTTTGGTAGTTTCTTTCCATCCAGGAAATTGTCCCTTTGGAAATTGTACATCAGACTTTTCTCACATCAGGGGTTTATAAATAGCATGGGCAATGATGATCAGTGGATTTGACACCTTGTGAAAAGACATTCACTCGCCGTGCTGAGCTATGCTCATTTATCATATCCTTGTATATTTAGAGTATTGTCTAAGTTTAGGAGAGGTCTTTTATTTGATCAGATTTTAGTGAAGTTAACTTGTTACAAAGGATTCATGATTGGTTAGATTGGGAAAAGCGTTAAGACTTGTAAGGAGTTCCATTGTGGGGCACATTCAAGGTACATAACTTAGATTTAAAAAGTGGGGCTCGTTTTAGTGGTGGAAACAAGAAATAGGTCTGTCTTTGAGAGGTTGCTTATAGTTTGACAACATTTCTGGACTGTATAAGATGGCTTTTCTGTCACTTTCTTCAATCTGAGATGATGAGAGACTGAAGACAAAAATCTGTTAAGTGTGGTGTTAGGGACAATAGAAAGCGGCTGATTTTATTTGCTTAAATGTATTGACCGTATTTCTAGATCTGAAAAACCGAGGAGTCGAGTTCTCTACTTTGCATAGTACTGTATAAATGCTGTATAATAACTATATACCTTTCGTAAAATCTATGACATTTACTAAAAGCTGAAAGTTGTATTGTAAGAATTGTCTTTGTGTTTTGGGTATCTTGATGTGTTTGTCGGGCTAGGAAAACTGTGCCCATTTGTTAGTGTTATGTAATATAATATAAGTTTTGATACATGTCAAATGACATCACCAGTCTTTGTTATGGCTTGAACAAAATTATTTGTGAATATTGCTTTGAAGACTTTTCTGGCAATGATGATCAGTGGATTTTGATTCTTTGTGAAAAGACATTCACTCGCCGTGCTGAGCCATGCTCATAATATGTACATTTTTAAATGAAGGACAATCGTAAAGTGTAACAGTTTCTGTACTGTTTGCTCATTTTGAAATAGCACTTGCTTGTAGTTTTGATAGAGAATATGCTTGGATGATCACATTTTAGTAATTTACGTAATGTGAATTGCCTAGGAGCTCAAAAAGAACCGAATGGTTCTTTAGGGTTTGGAGACATTGGTATAACTCGAAAGTTTGAAGATGAAAACTGTACTATGAGCTTTATTCTTGTGTTGTCTTATCTTATAGACAATATAATAATCAGAAGCTTTGAAATGAAGGCTGAACTATAAGAGCTTTATCCTTATGTTGTCTTATAGACAATAGAGTAACTTAGAAACCGTAAAATGGAAATTGTACTATAGAGCTTTATCCTTGTAAGTGTATATTGGGTGGATGTGGGGGGGGGGGTACATTTAGTATGCTGATGTATCTAACTGAATATGATATTAGCATAGAATGTCTGGTATATGCAATCTTACATATGTATTCATTAGTTGGAGGTTTTTTTTGGGGGGGGGGGGGGGGGGTTCTTTCAACCCAGGAAAGTGTCCCTTTGGATGTTGTACACCAGATTTTCTCATATCAGGGCGTTATAATATAGCCTGGGCAATGATGATCAGTGGATTTGACACCTTATGAAAAGACATTCACTCGCCGTGCTGAGCCATGAACTTGATGTGTACATTTTTATATGAGGAGACATACATATAATGTAACGGTTCCTGTACTGTTTGTTCATTGTGAAAAGGCATTTGCTTGTGGCTTTAATAGAGATTGTATTGAATGGTCAGATTTGAGTAACGATTCAATAATTCTTTAAGGTTTACAGGCATTAATATAATCGCAATCTTTAAATTGAAAATTGTACTATTAGAGCTTTATTCTTGTCTTGTGGGTGTGTTCATTGGGGGGGGGGGGGGGCATTGGTGTGCACATTTGACTAGTTTTTTTTTTTTTTGGTAGTTCTTTCTATCCAGGAAAGTGTCCCTTTGGAAATTGTACACCAGACTTTTCTCACATCAGGGGTTTATAAATAGCATGGGCAATGATGATCAGTGGATTTGACACCTTGTGAAAAGACATTCACTCGCCGTGCTGAGCTATGCTCATTTATCATATCCTTGTATATTTAGAGTTTAGGAGAGGTCTGTTTTAATTGATCAGATTTTAGTGAAGTTAACTCGTTACAAAGGATTCATGATTGGTTAGATTGGGAAAAGCGTTTAGGAGAAATTTCCTAAAGATTTGTAGGGAGTTCCATTGTGAGGCATTTCCAAGGTACATAACTTAGATTTAAAAAGTGGGGCTCGTTTTGTGGTGGAAGCAACAAATAGGTCTGTCTTTCAGAGATTGCTTTCAGTTTCGGCAGCATTTCGGGACTGTGTAAGATGGCTTTCTGTCACTTTCTTCAATCTGAGGTGATGAGAGACTGAAGACAAAAGTCTGTTAAACGTGGTGTTTGTGACAGAATAGAAAGCGGCTGATTTTGTTGGCTTATATATTGTCTAATTTGCATAGTACTTCATAGATGCTGTATACAGATATATCTTTCGTAAAATCTATGACATTTACTAAAGGCTGAAAAACTGTATTGTAAGAATTGTCTTTGTCTTGTGTGTGTCTTGAAGTGTTTGTCGGGGTGGGGAGATTGTGCCTATTTGTCAGTGTTATGTAATATAATATAAGTTTTGGTACATGTCAAATGACATCACCAGTCTTTGATAGTGTGATGGCTTGAACAAAATTATTTGTGAATTGCTTTCAAGGATTTTCTGGCAATGATGATCAGTGGATTTGATTTTTTGTGAAAAGGATCATAATATGTACATTTTTATATGGACAATTGTATAGTGTAACAGTTCTTGTTTTGTTTGTTCACTTTTAAATGGCATTTGCTTGTAGTTTTGATAGAGAATTAACTTGGATGATAGTGTGCATTGCCTGGGAACCCAATGATTCTTTAGGGTTTGGAGACATAAGTATAACTCAGCTTTAAAATGAAAATTGTACTGTAAGAGCTATATCCTTGTTTTGTGTGTGGTGATTTGGGTGGGGGTGGGGTGTTGATTGTGCTGACTTGTTTAGTTTTGTTTGATATTATAGAACTTCTGGTGCATGTTAACTGATATGCTTCACCGGTTTGTTTTTGCATAGTTTCTTTCTATCCAGGAAAGTGTGCCTTATGAAATCGTACATCTGACTTTTCTCACATCCAGGGGTTATAAATAAAGAGCATTGTCAATGATGATCAGTGGATTTGACACCTTGTGAAAAGACATTCACTCGCCGTGCTGAGCTATGCTCATTTATCATATCCTTGTATATTTTAAGCATTTTCGAAGTTTAGAAGAGATCCGTTTTAATTGGTCACATTTTAGTGAAATTAACTTGTACTAAAGAATTCATGATTGGTCAAATTGGGGAGACGGATCAGGTGAAATTTTAAAAAGGAGTTCCATAGTGGGACACATCCGAAGTACACAATTTTAAGATGTGGGGCTCTTTTTTTGTGGTAGAAAAAAGAAAAAGGTCTGTCTTTGAGAGGTAGCTTTCAGTTTGAGCAGCATTTCGGGAATGTATGAGATGGCTTTCAGTCATTTCCTGTCAATCTGACACGGTGACAGACTCAAGGCGAAGGACTGTTACCTTGGCACACGAGCAGTACAAATGTAAATGGATAGAATGGGGTATCGGACTGGGTATGAGAATTGAAAGCGACTGACTTCTGCTTGCTTATTTACTGACCTTATTTCTAGACCTGAAAAGGGCAGTAGAGCTTTCTTATTTGCATAGATGCTGTATAAAAACAGATTTACCTTTCGTATATTCTATAATAATGGCTAAAGACTGAAAGCTTTACTGATTGTCTTCTTCTTGTGGTTGTTTTCATGTGTTTTTTGGGGGTTGTGGAGATTGTGCCCTTTTGTCAGTGTTGTGTGATATTAAATAAGTTGTGGTACATGTCAAATGACATCACCAGTCTTTGATAATGTGTTATGGCTTGAACAAAATTATTTGGGAATTGTTTTCAAGGCTTCTCTGGCAATGATGATCAGTGGATTTGATTCCTTGTGAAAAGACATTCACTCGCCGTGCTGAGCCATGCACATAATATGTACATTTTTATATGAAATACATACGTATAGTGGTTCCTGTACTGTTTGCTCACTTTGAAATGGTACTTGCTTGTAGGTTTGATAGAGAATTAGCTTGGATGATCACATTATAGTAATTTACATAATGTGCATTGCCTGGTGCTCAAAAAGAACCCAATGATTCTTTAGGGTTTAGAGACATTGGAATGACTCAGAAAATTTAAAATGAAAATAGTACTATAAATGCTTTATCCTTGTGTTGTCTTTTATAGACAATATAATAACTCAGAAGCTTTAAAATGAAAAATGTACTATACAAGCTTTATCCTTGTGTTGTCCTTTAGACAGTTAAATAACACAGGAGCTTTAAAAATGAAAACTACTATACAAGCTTTACCCTTGTGTTGTCTTATAGTATAGACAGTTAAATAACACAGAAGCTTTAAAATGAAAACTGTACTATACAAGCTTTAGCCTTGTGTTGTCTTATAGACAATTAAATAACACAGAAGCTTTAACATGAAAACTGTACTAAAGTATAAGAGCTTTATTCTTGTATTGTCTTATAGACAATATAATAACACAGTAGCTTTAAAATAAAAATTGTACTATGTGCTTTATCCTTGTGTTGTCTTATAGTCAATATAATAACTCAGAAGCTTAAAAATGAAAATTGTACTGTAAGAGCTTTATACTTGTGTTGTGGGTGTTTTTGTGCGTGTTTGGGGTGTTGATTGTGCCAACTTGTCTAGTTTTATGTGATATTATTATAGAACTTCTGGTACATGTAAACTGTCATGTATTCACCATTTTTTTTTGGGGGGGGTGTTTGTGTGCAGTTTCTCTCTATCCAGGGAAATATCCTTTATGAAATTGTACATGACTTCACATATCAGGAAGTTATAAAATAGCATGGGCAATGATGATCAGTGGATTTGACACCTTGTGAAAAGACATTCACTCGCCGTGCTGAGCCCTGCCCATTTATCATATCCTTGTATGTTTATAGCATTTTCTAAGTTGGAGAAGTCTGTTTTAATTGATCACATTTTAGTGTAATTAACTTGTCATAAAGAATTTGGGATCGATCAGATCGGGAAAATTGATAAGGAGAAATTTTCTAAAGGAGTTCCATAGTGAGATTTGAGGTACATAACTTTAAAAAGTGGGGCTCGGTTGTTGTGATGGAAAGAGAAAAAACTCTTTGAGTGGTTGCTTTCAAATGACAATGGACAGTGTGGTGTATCAGACTGGGATTGAGAATCGAAAGCGGCTGGCTTTTGATTTGCTTATATTACATTACGTTTATTTCTAGCCTTGAGAAACAGTAGAGTTATCTTATCTGCAGTTTTAGTACTTTATAGATGCTGTATAAAAACAGATTTACTTTTTGTAAAATCAATGACAATCCTAAAGGCTGAAAGCTGTACTGTAAGAGTGTCTTTGTCTTGTGAGTGTTTTCACGTGTTTGTCAGGGTTGTGGAGATTATGCTCATTTGTCAGTGTTATGTGATCTTAAATAAATTATGGTTTATGTCAAACAACATCACCAGTTTTTGATAGTGTGTTATGGCTTGAACAAAATTATTTGGGAATTGCTCTTACAGCTTTTTTGGCAATAATGACCAATTGTTTTGGCACGTTTACTGGTTTGTCTTTGGTGCGATTGTTGTATGTTGTCTTGGGGTTTTTGGGTAAGCTCAGGTTTTCAGTGTTTTATTTCCTTATTAGAGATTGAAAAGTTGTTTTACTGTAATTATAAAATTTCTGATACATGTCAACTTACACACATAGCTTTACCAGTTTTTTTGATTGTTGTTTGTGTTGGATTCTAGTTGGAAATGGTTTGAAACTGTTCTCCCATCAGAGTTGTATGGTTTTGGCAATGATGATCAGTGGGTTTGATACCTTATGAAAAGACATTCACTCGCCGTGCTGAGCCATGCACATATTTATCCATTGTCAGCTCCCAATTCATTTTACATCTCTTTCTGTGGTTCGGTTTAGATTGTCTCACCTGTCAAAATTGTAAGTTTTTCTTTGAAGTTCAAATTATGAAAGCCAGCGTTGGATTGTGCTTGTTGGTTTCTGAGGGATAATATTATTATATTACAACTGTCTTCTTCCCTTAAAGGTTCCAACTTTTATATGTTATTAGTAATTCAACCCATTATCTGTAGATATTAAATCTCTCTCTCTCTCTCTCTCTCTCTCTCTCTCTCTCTCTCTCTCTCTCTCTCTCTCTCTCTCTCTCTCTCTCTCTCTCTTTCTCTTTCTCTTACTCTCTCTCTCTCTCTCTCTCTCTCTCTCTCTCTCTCTCTCTCTCTCTCTCTCTCTCTCTCTCTCTCTCTCTCTCTCTCTCTCTCTCTCTCTCTCTTCCATACATACACACACACACACTATCTATCTATCTATCTATCTAGAATAGATTGACATCAAACAGGATTTCTATGCAAATGTAGGCTAACTGATAATAATTCAATAATAATAATAAAAAATTTGTAAAGGATGTAACAATAGATCTAGGTAAGCATTAGTTAAAAGAATAGATCTCTACTAGATCTAGATCTATTGTTACACTAATTATAGTGTTCTTAATTAATACACAAATGTTGATGGTACAATACAAGACCTATTTGGAAGGATTGAACAACAATGTTTAGAGTATGAGTCCTGTTAGTAAAACTTCCTTCTTTATTCAATGTCTCTCTCTGTGGCATAATATACATTTCACAACATTCAGAGTGAACAGAATTGGGAAGATACCAAATATACAATGTCTTGTGGGGTTTCTCCCCTTACTCTCTCTCATCACACACACACACACACACACACACGACTACACAGCACACTTTCATATGATCGTTAGTTGAATTAGACTACTTTTCCATAGAAACCTTGAGTCTAGATACAGAGATCTATCTAGAATGCCTAAGCTGTGATATTGGCATGGTGAGAAAAAACAACTTGGAGATGAATAAGTATTGGCTCAATTTGTGGCAAAAACCCAACAAGATGTCATAATTTAGGAAATTTACAACCAAATCTATTATTTTAAGTTTCTCACATTTAATGATTTTAATTTTAGATGTATAAAAATGTTTTACCGTGGTTAGTTTATTTTTCAATGATTTTGTTCTGATGCCTTAGTGAAAATGTAATTGTGCATTTTCCATTTTCTCTTATTATGTAGTATTGTTTGTTTCTGGCCTTCCAAGATATTAAAAGTTCTGTCTGCTATCTGCTTTGTAATTATATTGAAATTTATGTTTTGCATTATTTATAGCAGGTTGTATTTGCTGGTTAACTATTGAAATGTTGTTAGCATTGGCAATGATGATCAGTGGTTTTGATAATTTGTGAAAAGACATTTCACTCGCCGTACTGAGCCGTGCTGCATGCAATAGCTATGGACAAAAGTGTGATAAAACCTTGAAATAGCGTAAGATAAAGATGGATTTATAGTCGTATCCCTGCACAAGTGCAGTCTCATCGACTACATCATTCATCCCCCAGCAGACCATTTCATTCAGTCCTCAACAGCATCCAGTAATACACATCTGTTAGGCTTTTCATACTAACACTGACAAGATCTTTCTCTACCTATAGCTGGGTACTCATTCACACCTGAGCCAATTGAGGAAAGTAGAGTGAATACCTTTCCTAAACAGTAAGAGTACAACGTTGTGAAGAAGACTCGTGTGTGCCAGTCATGGTGTTTGAACCAGTGTCGTGACACACTACGATTAAGCTACAATGCTTCCATGCCTAAATAATACCAGAGTATTTATGTATTATTTCTGTACATGTTTTTATTCCATAGCTATGTAGCGACTGGAATATTGATGCTGAGTCTTATGTCTGGAAAAAGCTTGACATTGATGCCCCAGAGACAAAGAAAATGGTCGAGAAGTATTTCGTACAAGAAGGGGACTTTGGAGGTGACATACTAGACAGTAACATATTTAAGTAAAGACAATAAAGGAACTGGCTGACTGTTGGTTTTTGGAGTCGAATATGATTTCTTGTCTGCCGTCAATGATCATTGTGTGAGATGTCTGTGACAAGGCCTGTCCCAAGGACTAATCACAGAAGTGCGAATGCAATAAACTATTTCCCCCATCACTTTTTTTGACGTTTGACTTCCTTTATTTATACTTATCGAGACTCATGAAGGGTTGTCAAAGCAAGCCTGCATTTTGGGAATGTTTGTAGCTTCATCTCTTAATACACATGGATTGTTTTTAAGTGATAGTTTATGCTATATTATATAATCATTGCAAGATGTACCAGTCCTAACTGAAAAGTAGAAAAAATAAATTGTGAACTGGGTTTTTGATTCAATTTGATTTTACCCACATCCATGACGAAGGAGATCTTGGGGTCTGGTGGGATTTTTAATTTTGCCGGGACTTAACACTCGAGGATCTTTTAACTTGCGCAGAGTGCTGTGACCTGCACCCGGGATCTTTTTTTTTTTATCGTCTGTCTCTAATGGGACTAGGTGTAGATCCATCTGCCTAGACCAAAGGGGTGAGGATAGGATGTACCCAAATTTTTTTTTTAAGATTTAACCTGTCGTGGCACAAATCAACGATTTTATGGACCGCTGTCCCTCATTTTCTCTTGCATTACAATCTATCCAAAATTTTGTATTTTTCACTCTTGTAATACTAATATTAATAATAGATCTATAACTAAGTTATAAGGGCACAAATATAGAATTGTAGAACTTAAAAGTATGTAGCTGTGATGCCCATTTGAATCCTGAATGTTGGTTCCAGTTGCTTGTTTACTTGCCACTCATTGGCTAGTTGTGCCTTGAAAGCGATGAGTGTGTTAACCCAATGTGTCCAGTCAGGATTGATGTACAAGGGAGACAATAAGATGGAGGGTCGTGCGATGTTACGCTCTCTGCTTACATCACATTCGGCTATGCCATTTTAAGAATGTGTTGATAAACCCCTTTAGCCTTCATAATTTAATAACATAATAAAACCTCATCAACAGACATGCAAAAGTCAACATGCAATGCGCACTGGTGTGTCTGCATTTTACGTGTAACATTTTATAGAATAATTTAGTAAATTTAGTCTGAGCTGAGCTGACTTGGAGGGTGGCTGTTGCGTAACATCACATCAAAGACCAAATGCTAGGTCAGGGCTTTGCAAATAAGCAGAAGACCGTATGGTGGTCGTCCAATGACTTTATCTGAGTCTGAGCCCAGATAGTGAAAAAGGAAAGAACAGACCGCTATACTAAAACAGATGATTGCAGCTGAGAATTGACTTGCAGACTCCATTTCTATTGAGGAAGGTCTTTGACGAACTTTGAGGATGGTTTATTATATAATATTAATATGCGTGCATACATTGCTTTTGGAAGTGAAAGGAAGACGGGAAGAAAGCTCTGACCATTCAATGTTTATTCATGATGATACATGTACAATGTACAGCCATGCAAATCATAGGGTTATATTGAGGTTTAACAATTTAAGTATTAAGTGACATTCTTTAGTAGTACCAATATTACGGTTAATATCTGGTAAATCCCCTTGCTTTGATTAGTTGGCATTCCAGTGTCTTGACTTCTTTCATTGCTTTTGACTTTCTTCATTATGAGTTTGTGTGACCCCTTTATAATCTTTCTATAAAGTAAAACTGGTTGATAGTTCTATTTCATTTTAAAGGACAAAAAATAAGTAATATAGAAATCATTTATGTGGGTAGTATCGTAGTAATATCATTTATGGGGGCGAGTTTTGATCCACAGTTAGCATTAGGAATCCTAAGGTGATTATTTAAATTAAAGTCATTATAAAACAAGAGTTTCATCTACATTTACTTTAGAATTAGAGTACCACTGTTTTTAAAGAGGAGTATGTTTTTCATATTGTCTTAAAGTAGTAGTTTTTTTTTAATGAATTTTGTAGAATACATATTTCGAGACAAAATATTTTTACAAGAATACATTCACACACGCACATTCAACTGTTAAATACAATAGTTTTTTCTCTTTCTACTCTAGTTATAGGTATCACAAAGATTATTTACGTCACCTTTAACAATTTACGGAGATTCATTTTGTTTGGGACAAAGTCTACAAATGCATGCAGTAGAAAAGACGAGACATAAAAAAAAGTGACAGTGGAGTTTTTGTTTCCTTACAGTAGTCCCCACTTCTTAATAATAAATAACTGATATAACTGGCATCCAGTTTATAGCAGGCACTCAATAAATCTCAAGGTCCCATATTATTATTAAAATACATAGAAAAAAATCCTTTATTGCAGGCATTTGAACAGTCTGGCTCGGCTATATTATTTTAGTAATAAGTTCCTTCAAGGCCCATGGAGCCGGAGCTTACCTTGGTTTCTAAGCGAGAAGCGGAAAAGGTGTTAATAATCACCTGGACAGGCCGCTAGTCTGACGCAGGTTTTGCTCCCAAGTTAGTGCTTGTACCCATTTGCACCTGGGTAGAATGAGGAAAATGCGTGTTACGTGTGTTTCCCAAGGAACACGTCGGACCTGGCTTTGCTAGGATTTGAAATCGGGATCTCCCCAGTTTCGGCAGCCTAACCGCTCGGCCACCGATGCCACTATATTATTATTTTAATATTAGCTGTCAAAACTCCAAAAAAGAAAACATAAAACAACAAACTTTTCATACTTATTTGAATTGCTAAAACTAGAACAAAATAACCCAAAATGTCAAATTTAAGGCGCGAAAAAGATATTAATCAGGGTGCCGACATTTGAATGCATCATATAACTTAATAAATACATTATTAAAATATTAATAATATTAGCCCCAGTTTTGTGTGGTGGGCGGTTGATGGGCTCTGCTGGTAGTGGTAGGTACAATGTACTTCTCTACTTTCACTCCTTCCACTCCTTCACTTATCTTTCGCTTGTTGTTTCACCTCTTAACCCCCCCTCCCCTGAGATCACCGCAATATGATGAATGGGGTAACTTTCAATGAAACAAACATCCAGTTTTGTTGGTCAGTGTCCTGAGCAGGAGGTTCATTATATTACATGTATGTTATTACAATTACATGTACATGTAATTATTTTTTGTAATACAGTGGAGCTCACCTACACAAGTAACGGCATCGGACACAACGGGGTTTTTACAAATCTGTTTAAAAATATATTTGTAGTATACTATAATGTAGTAAATAAAAGTAGGACTTTGCGCCGAAAACAAAACGCAATTCTATCGACGTGAAAAGCTTTAACATTTAAAACATTGTAGATCGCATAGCCTCCTTACTACTAATACTACTAACAGTACAGTACTTTAATGTAATAATACGTCATTACGTCATGTAAATGTAAAAAATAATTAAAAGAGAGTAGGATTGGCGCTATCCTGTGACGACACACTTAGACCCACATACACTACTACTAGTGTACTACTACTAAGTACTACTACTCTAGTACTAGTACTACTATAGCCCGTTCCAAAATTGGTGCCCACAGAAACGGCACTATACTATATCTTTTTTTAAACTCTAAACTGATAAAATTTAATGGAATTTTGCAGGTAGGCTTAAATTATCCATAACGTTATATAGCATATTTTTGCTCCTTTGGAAATTGAATATGTTTGCTTCTTTATGCTATATAAAAAAAAATCAAAAATGGTCATAACATTAGGATTAATATTTAGATGGTTTACGACAGTATACATGTACTTAATTTAGACAATGTGTTTTGACTCCGTGTACTGTAAGAGTGTACTGTGACTGTGAGCACTCGCTGTGAAAACAATGTCCATGTCCTCATCTCATGTCATGTTTTTACCAAGAAACACGTGAGTTCAGGTCAATAATTTCTGATTTCGAAAGGTTTGAATCACACTAATCACAGAGTATTTGTATTCAAGGAGCAGTCATAATTTTCGTTCTTGTGTATACTAATAACTAATTAGTAATAGTAATAGTACATGTAACACTAAGCTGATTGATAGCTTTTCGTTATGGATTTGCATTGCAAAGAAATGTTACAATTTGAAGCATTGCATGAATTGAAATTGTTGGGATATTTTCCCCGAGAAGCAAAAAGCGATGAGCAGCAGGAGAGAGGATTATTTAATTATAATATCAAGGCATGGCTAACATTAACAAGGAAAAGTGTTCCTTACAATTACTATTACTATTAGTAAATTAGTAGTATTAGATACAATCCAAATCATCTTAAACCAGAACTACTTTTCTAACTCTAGTCTAATAGTAGTAATAGTAATAAGAAAAAAAACCCAAGAAAACATAAGAAAAAACAAGAAAACGAAAACATTCGACATCGACAAAAATTATTTATTCTCAATCTCATCATATCATTATCAGATCAGACACACTTGTCTTCGATTGCATCCTTATCATTCACATATTAAATTAAACCCAGAACTTGTGTGGGCCAAAGTTAATGGAAAACACAGCTTTTAAGCTTTTACACGTCGAGGAGCTTACACTACTTACAGTACAGTTACTACAGTACACGTACGGCTATATAATTATAAGTAGTAATGAAATTGATAAATCTCTTCATGAAATGTGAAGATAATGTAATTATACGCTTAGTAGAATCTTAGAAGAAAAATATTGGCGAAAGGACGGGCTTCATTTCCTTCAGCTTCAACCAAATAAATCGTCAGATTCAATGCAAGAGCATACTTGATAAAACCTGCACTTGATTCAACCTTTTCCCGTATGTTTATATTGATATGGTAGGCCTATAATATAAATATAAACCATAATTATCCCATCAAATTTATTTTTATCAATTCCCTCTCTTTATAAATTATACACTCAAACGGGCCGAAGGCAGTCCCAAGCCTACAACTTGTACATATATACAGTATTCATGATATTGATATTGTATCAGGAAGTGGAAGGTTTAATTAAAATTCAGTACAAAAAGGCCTATTCAAGATCGATTTTGTTTTTAATTCTGTTCTAAGATAATATTTATTATTATTAAAATATTACAATTACATTGTAATTTACAACGCTATTCAAATTCAACAATATGCCAAACATCCTCCTTTTAATAATATACACCCTGTGCTACGCCACTGGAAAATCAGTCTGATGTTGAGGTCAAACTATCCATACTGTAAACACTTTACAAGTTGTGATCTATTAATGTATTAACTATTAATTTAAAACTAAGGAAAACATCGAAGGAATTCGCCGCTTTGAGAATTTGAGAAATCTGTAACTAAATGCTACAGGCCTCTTTTTTAAAAAAAAGATTTATAAATTATAACGTCATGAAAATTTTAAACTCTAAGAAGACTAAGGGTACACCGGGTCGGGCCCGAGACAGACCGGACATACCGTGGGGCGTCATTAGTAGTGTCAGTGTCCCGACGGATCGAAAGACGTCCCGGAGCTGACGGAAGAACGTGTTCATTTTCCGTGGAAAAAAATACAAATTACCACATGTCTATTAATAGCATTTTTCAAATTCAAGCAGTGGACTGGAGGATGCATTTCTCAGAACTTGGTCTGTTGACAATGGATGACGAACATTAATTCTTTGCGTAAACGACGATCAACACCCAGGTGAAACACAAGAGATTTCCGCTTTTGTTGTATGTGGGATGGACCCGAAACCCGACGTGGCACAGCCCAAAAAAACGTCGGGTCGGGTCTGACCGTCGGGCCCGACGCCGGTGTTTCTAGCCTAAGACTGAGTAAGAGCCGACTTTTTTTTTTTTAGGAAGTCACAGTGACTTAGTGACAGCTCCATTTTTTCGATGGTGCGACCCAATTCAACAATTTCGAGTGAGTCTAACAGTGATTAAAAACCTAAATTAATATTACATACTTCAGATTTAGATTAACACACATATATATATTTTACTAGATCTCCATTTTTCTAGATCTTGATGGAAAAACTCATGCCTGTAAAATAGTGAAAAGAAACTAGAATTGATGAACGATTTAGGCTAGGTTTTGAAAGTGCTAGATCTGTAACAACTAGACCGAAATTGACAGGAGAAGGGCCTTCATTCCATGTTGGGCAACACAGCCGGCAAAAAAACGCCGTCCGTCGGGCGAAATGGGAGACAATTTTATAGGTTTTTCCTATTACAAATTGATTTGCGACCTTTTCCCGCCAGTGACATGTCTATTAATAGCATTTTTGCAAATCTCAAGCAGTGGACTGGAGGATAAAAACCTAAATTAATATTTACTGTATAGATCAGAACTTGGTCTGTTGACAATAAGATGACGACGTTTCATGAAACAAATTAGAAAACTCAATTCTAGAATTTGCATAGATTTAGATCTAGATCACAAGTTTTAGATCTAGATCTATCGTCTGCAACAACAGTAACAACTTTACAACAGGAGAAGAAAGACCCGCTTCATAACAACAGAGGATAAAACAGGTAAGGTGTACAAAACAGACAGTGGCTCGGGTTTTGTTATAACTTATAATGTCAATAAAGAGACTTTACCCAACAGTGACTTGACTCTTTATCACTTACATGTAGTAGTAGTTGTAGTACCGGTAGATGTAGCAGCAGCAGCAGTTAAGTGGTAGTAGTAGTAGGAGGAGGAAATCTTGTAGTTTGATATAAGCTGTTGGTGGTTGTGATGAGAATGTTTTGGTGTTGTTTTTTTGTGCTGTGGTTCGGATCTCCAGAAGAAAAAAACTCCAGCTGCTGTAATTTTTCAGAATGCCAATTTCGTATGTTTTTAACTAAATGAACCACAAGAGAAATAAAGGCCGCGTGAGTCAGTTGGTAATACAAGGAGAAGGATGAGATTTGGACATTTAAAAAAGGAATTTATCATTTACAATGCCAATAACTGCCACATTTCTCACAAAAAACAACACATCACAAACTTGATTGAATTGAATTTTCTACGAGAAAATGACCACCAAAAAAGCCAAAGTAATGTTGTTGTAGGATTATTAACCAAAAACAGAACCACCTCTATATGGCACTGAAGCTTTCACATAAATTTCATCAATGATTAAAATAGTTCCTATTTCTTTCATCCATACTGGAAAAAACTGATAAAAACATGTTGTCATCACGCTGGTAATCTTCTTAAAGGTACTTATTGATGGAAGCTGTAATGATTCCTCAGTTGAAGATACAAACTTGATTGGCCGTAAAGGCAAGAAGAAGATTTAACTGTGAGTGTAAACATGATTGTTTTTGGGGCATTTAATAATGAAATGTTCGGTTGATGAAGTTAACTTTGGTTTTTCACAATCATGAGCAGTTGAAACAAGCCTAACAATTTCATCAAATTGACTCACGTCTCTGTTTGAGGGGTAAACACCGACGCCAAAGCACAATGAATAAGAAAATCAACAACAGTTCAGTTGATTTCAATCCTGAAACGGAATTTGTCTGTTGATGGAATTGTGGGGAATCAACTGGCCAGTGAATTGAACTCCCATGTTCAGTTATTAGCATCACTGAGTAAGACTGCATTGCACAATGCAACGAATCAACGCTAGTGAATAGTTGTAGTAGTAGTTATGGAATTGGTTTCTGGAGACATCAAAAGTACATACTCCACATGTTACCAGTGATATTTTTCAAGTTTAGGGGCACAGAATTCATTTGGAAAACCGTAAATGGACCTTTGATTGGTTATAGTACACAACACTTCCTACCTATTTTAATAGGAGCAACACTTAAAGTCTAATTGATTAACTTAGATAACTGGGAATAGAGCGATTTTGATTTGACGCTTGCAGCTACTGCTAGATCTAGACTAAATCTGATACTTTTAATTAATTTGATTTTGTGAATCACATAAAAAAAACTAAATACTAGGCCTACATACTGTATCGATCTAATCTAGATTCTAGATCTAGATCTTCTAGATTAGATATAGATCAGATAAGGTCTCGTAGTAAAAATAAATTACACTGTTCACTGTCAAAGTCTAGATTCTAGATAAACCCTAGAATTAAGAGCTAAAGCTTTGGATTAGAGCAGAATGTAGATCTAGATCTAATCCAGAAAAATAACACAACAAACTTCAAATCACAGCACAGCACATGATTGAAGTAGCCAGAGAAAACAAGAAAATTAGAAATATCCAACTCTAGTATCTTCTATCATCACTTTCGACTTCGAATTGGGTGTCCGGAAGTGACTAGTGTGATTCATCGTGCACGTAAAAACCACTATAACCGAGAGAGGCAGATGGTATCGAATATTTTTTTATGTATCGTCTTGTTGACATCACCCCCATGCACAGTCTGTCGCTTCACGTCTTGTAGTGACCATAGGGTTGAGCTGGATAGTAAGCACGCCTCGGATGGTGCCCTTCTCTCCTCAGCTGTGACTAGTGTGACTGTCCTGTGATGTTGTCGGATCGCCATGTTGTCGGATCGCCTTTGGGGTGGGCATCCTCTTGGTCTTGGATTCTTGAAATATAACTTAATACTAAATAATAATACTACTTAAGTGTTATAGTAGCCGGCAATTGGCATTGATCCATGTGTGCTTCACCCTGACAACATGATCGAACCAACGAAGTCTCCTGTTCACCACCATATCGTCATGTGCGTGTTTCTAAGCTATCCATATGGTACTACTTTAGTACTAGTAGTACTAGACTAATTAGTAATACATACATTATGTAGGCTACACTGCAATGTTATTATTATCGTAACTATACATAGGGCCCAATTATTACTACTACTTACTACTAGTACTACTACTAGTACTACTAGTACTACTAATAGTAGTAGTCTACATGTAATATTAACCTGCATCATTTAGGCCTGTGGTGCATGGCAATGCTAATGATTAATGATAATAATACTAATACTACATCATATATTATATGTACTATGATTACGATGATGCTCGATCACGCTAGCTAGCGCTAGCAGTGAGTAGCAGTAGCAGCAGCTGGCTGTGAGTGTGTGTCAGTGTGTGAAAGTGTGTGCGATATCAACACGCACATCATTCATGTACTAAGTACTAATTTATATAGGCTGTGTCAGGGTTAACGCGGCCAGTAAAGACTGAAGGAGACTGGAGGAACAGTTAACAACAGCTTGGGTCGTCTCGGAATGTGCGCCAACACTGCGGTCTTTGACTTTGACTTTGATTGAAATACTCTAAGTCTAACTCTAAAATAATAATTTAAAAAAGTCGTCGATATGATTATGACGTATTGTTTAGCGTTGCACATACTGATACTATTGTGTAGTTGAGTAGTTGAAGTTGTATACACGGTTACGAGACTTCTCTAGACTACGACGGGGATTTTTCTCCCAGAACCGCCAGTTCCGTTGTAACAGAGCTCCACTGTATGTATCATAATGTATGTATGCAGTTTCATTATTATATTAATACATGTATTATTGACACATTGACAGTATAGCCGTAATAATAACAGTATCGAGATGGGATGGAAGTGGCATGAATTATTATACTGATAAATCAAGCTAAACAAAACATGTTGAATCTGGACCAAAGGCAGTGAGTGAGACAAACTGGAACTGGAATACAACTTTGCTGTGAATTATACTACTGATCCTGATCAGTGTTGGAAGTAGAAGTGTGATTACAATTACTATGACGTCATTAAAACTGAAACTAATTCATGACCAAGGCCAAGACATTTGTTAAAAAATACATTTTACATTACATTACAAACATTATACTATAGTTTATAGAAAAGCATACAGAAATGCATCACACTCATCATAGTCATAGATGTCCCCTAGGGTTAGGCTAGGGCTAGGTAGGATGGTGTAGTCTGTGTACTGTGTCACGTATGCTTATCTCGCACTACTCACAGTCACACTCAGTCCAGTCACACTCACGCTCACAGACTGGAGGTACAGATAACTCTGGCTGTTGTGTTACGTTACTGTCACAAAACACATGCGTTGTTACACTTATACTTATACTAAAGTTATACTATACATACTTAATAATACACAATATAGTAGTAGTAGTAAATAGTAGTACTAGTAGTATTAGTATTATACTAGTACTAGTCACACTCACAGTGCAGCACGCGAATCTCGAACATGAAAAACTCAAATTCACGATTATTTCAAACTCTTCTCTCGGTCTGTTATTACTATTACTACAGTATTATTATTAGTAGTAGTATTACTAGTATTAGTCCTTCCATTTTCTTTGTACCAGCAGCATGCCTTTCTCAAACCCCAACACGGAAATCGCGAACTACTGAACTCCCATAAAATGTAAACAAACTAATTCTTTTCAATGCTTAAATTTTAGAATTTTACGCAAGAAAACGGACAGGACAATTGGTGTGACTGTGAGTATGAGTGTGAGGAATGAGCATCCACTTGGCCCTTTTGACACGAGGCAGTATTGTAATTGTTGACATGGCTGTGTCGCAGTCTGGTCTTCAGACAAGGCCGCCTCAGCTCTCTCTGTGGTTTTCTCTGAACTGATGATAGTACTAGTAGTACTAGATATGATGTAGTAGTGATGATCTGTGAGTACTGATAGTGAACTGATGATAGTACTAGTAGTACTAGATATGATCTAGTAGTGATAGTGATCTGATGATAGTACTAGTACAGTAGTACTAGATATGATCTAGTAGTGATAGTGAACTGATGATAGTACTAGTAGTACTAGATATGATCTAGTAGTGATAGTGATCTGATGATAGTTGATCAGATTCTCCGTTTTCGGCCTCTGGCGTTTGACCGTAGTTGGTTCAGGTCTTCCCACTTTTAAGTTTCTTTTCGCTCCTCTAGGCGGGATATATCTTTACTAATCACCCCTGGGAGTTTGGTGAAGTCAACCGAAAATATTGCGCTAGCCTTAGATATCACGTATGCAAATAGTCAACCGGTAGAGAACACTCTAAGTCTAAGTCTAAGCACTACCAAACCATTAGATTTAGCCAATTAAATGAAAGGATGGTTTTAATAATTATGCGTAAAGCCTTTTCCCCACGGGTCTTCCCATTGTAATCCTTATGGTATCATCATGCTAGATACATGTGTACATGAAATAGAGAGGTCATCATCGATATCAATATCATGGCTAAAAGTGCTGGTATTAAGGCTGAAGTACCTTCATCAGTCTCAAATTCACAAATGCTTTTCAAGTTCAAGTGGATGCTGGGTACCCTGCCTCGAGTAATCTACGCTTTCCATTTCCATCGTGGTTTCGGGCATGCCGAGTTTAGGCCGAGACTGAACCTGAAACAATGAGACTACTGTCCTACTGGAGTGAGAGTGAGACTGAGAGTGACAGTGACCTAGCTCTAGATCCACTAGACTAACGTCTTATCTGGCCTTGACTCAACGAATGCGAACTCTTGGCTATATAACTATATATTAATATTATTATTATTAGTTGATAAGTCTGTCTTATCATCATGTTTGTGTCGTACGTATTTAAAAAAAAAGTTATTTCCTTCTGTACATTACGAGCGGCCAACGGGAACAATTCTGTTTTGTTTTAGTAGATCTATATCACACAATGTAGAATCTAGATCTATGGTGAAGAATTTGGTTATACAATGTAGTTATGGTAATACTTATAACAATATTATACACAATATGTGTAGATCTATATAAGTATTCAATAACGTTTCTCTCTCTCAAGAAACGAGACAATTTACCGTTACTGTAGTGTGTGGTATGCCTAGATCTAGATCTAGTTTTACTCACTTGTGTAGTTGTAGTGTGAATATGAGTATTATGAGTAAAATATGAGCTATGAATTACGCTTACCACCTCTTGAGTTAATCTTCTTAAGTTATAAATTTGATCTCCCTCAGTAGAGATGAAAAGCATGAGATGATGTGCAATATCCTTTAACTTTAACAGTTATAATTTGCACTATTAGTATTATGTGACAAAAAGCTCATGAAAATCAGCCACATGTCACTGACAGTAGTGACAGGCCTAGCTTTGTCACTGGTACTACACTGGTAGTTGGTAGTTAATCAGCGATTTCTCTTAAACGAATAGTGAAACTGAAAGTGAAAGTAGTTTTTCGCATGTCTAGTGACTGATATAGTGACTTAATTGACATTTTTTACCGGACAATTACTGTTGAGAATGTTCGGAGCTGTTTTCTATGAAATGCGTCTAGCCTTTCTTTTTCATTTTGGCTACGGCTAAGGGCCTGTGTCCCGCAATTGTAGGTCGGTACTGATTTCACGAGGCTTCCGTATAGTTTGAGTTTGATCTTTTTCTTTCTTTTGATTCAGTCTCCTTAGATTCAGATGTTCATCAAAAGTCTATTTAGATTTAGAGCGATTGTGGATAACTGTTTCCTTATCTCTACATTTTGGGAAAATCAACGACACCTCTCCCAATGGAATTTGTTACGAGTATGTTGATCTCCTATGAGCGGGTACTTCTCCATGTGGTGTCGTTTCGTGCTAGTGTTGCGAATCCTGTCTTGACAATGTTTGCATCGAGTCTATGCTTTTTCAGGAGTTAGAATTTCGTCAATGTTCATTCATGTGCTGACGACCAACAAAGTCGACATCGTCAGCATCCGCTATTTCTCTTCGCAGTGCGCTTTCTAGGCTAAATGTAGGTGGTGTTATGATTTTCCGCACATCTCTCATTGCGTTCTTCAGATATACAGTACGGGATTGAGGATGCCACCTTGTGGTATTCTCACAAGGCAGTATTCTTTAGCGGTAATGAGGATATGGAAAAGATATGTGTGGCAGGGGCACTGTGAGGGGGTGTTCACATTATGCCCTTGGTGTTTCTTCCCCTTTGGCAATGACCAATCACCTCGGAAAAGCAGTTTGCTGTTCAGTGTACTGTAAGTGTAATTATGTGCGTTTAAGATACTGCCCTGACACGGTGCCGAATGTGCGAGTTTTTTAATCTCCCTATCGTTCATAGCTTGTTTCCATAGTGTATCTGTATGGCGGCACCGCGCGTGATCACTTCACATTGACTTGGGCCGTGTGAGTGTGACTAACACTACTACTACACTACTAGTATTAACAGACAAGCGCGGGGTGACTAAACTCTACAACTCTATATGCCTGACAAAAATGACATGATTGACACGGGGGGCGTGATGGTGTTGCAGCATAGGGTGGGTTACATTCTTTTATTTTGTATTGTAGTTGTAGTTCCAAATTCATGAAAAAGCTGCCGACACGGAAATCTCGAATTCACGGCTATGTCGAACTCATTGACACGATCCGGAGAAGTTCAAAATAACCGTGCTGCACTGTACAATATTATATTATAGTGACAGTGACAGTGACACTACTGACACGGTGTTTGTGCAGAGAAAAGAGTAAAGTTTCACACTAATAGCACTGGTTAGTCCTACTGCATTGCAGAGACAAAAAACTTGGTTTCCAATGCATGTATTTAATAATTGTAAGTTTATTTCATGAATGACTCTAAATCTAATACATGTAGTAGTAATAATGCATACCGGCTAAGTTGTTTTCAAGGGAGACAATTCTTTTAATTGTATTCTTACACAACAAACACAATGTGATGGACGTGGAGTTATCAACTAAGCATAATAATATTGGTACGTTGTACGTGTGTCAATATTATTATTAGTGGTATGAAGCTGATGACTTTTTTATTCACTAGAAAGGACTGAGCACTGATACTGAGTGATACTATTAGCAAGTAAGGACTCACACTATTTATCCCATGCCCCCGAGGTTCACCAACGATATGCCTACACATACACAGAAAGGTAAAATGATATTGATAAAGAAAGACCTCTGATCAAGTGGTGAATACAATACGCTTCTGACATCACAAAATTAGGTTATCGAGAGTCTTTACAACCTGGTCACCATTATAATATATACATGTATATATATATAATTATATATATATATATATATATATATATATATATATATATATATATATATATATATATATATATATATATATATATAATATTTATATATATAATTATATTCAACTTCAACAGCCATGCAACAGTCAAAACACAAAGTATAATACAAGAAAAACCAAAACAGAACCGAAAATACATTTCTATTTCTATAGAATAAATCAATGACACTGACAAGTATGTGCACTGTAACTAATGCCACTGGCAACAAGGATACTCTGCTTCAGACCATTGGACTTTCACTTTCACCAAGGCTCGGGTTTGGAGAACGTAGTGAATGTGCAGAAATAAAAAGTAAAGCAAATAATGGCTCCTCCACATCTCACAAAAAGTCCTGGAGATTTTTGGCCAAACACTTGAGGGGGCTGAAACCATTATGTCTCTGAAAGCGTGTGTCGTTCCACTGATTCACTGCAGAAGGTCAAAGCGGTTGTCTCGTTTATTTTCAAAGTACAAAGTAAAGTTAAAGTACAAAGTAGACGACGTATGGTGACTATGACTATGAGTACAAGGTCATGGCCGATGTGTATGCTTTCTTAACTTTCCACCGGTTTCCTTCGTGTGCTTGTTGTATCTTAGAATTAATTAAAATGAGCACTAACAGTACTAACATTTTTGAGAAACAGGAAGAAAAACCGGGAAAGTAATGGGAATGAGAAATGAGACTGAGACTGAGAGCGACTACCGCCAAATAGCTCTTGCTGTTAAACGTTTAACACAGTGTTTTACATTTCTTGTTGTACAATGCGTATAGCTGTCTGCAAGCTGCCATTTTCATTTAAGTAGATAGAAGACATTAAAAAACCCCATTAACATATTATGTGCGATGTATTTGAGATACAAATATTGTAACATAGTATCATTATATATAACTCTTCACTGCGCCTTTTGGCTTTAAACTGAGTTTTTAAGTAATATCGTAAATGTGCGATGGTGCCATTAGTAGTAGACAATGACGATACGCGTGACACATAACAATAACAAGCACTTGAGAGGGAATCCATGATAGTTTGATGAGCAACAATACTATGGAATATAAATATAAAAATATGCAGTTTCAGGCCTACTTATAAACTTATACATGTATCATCATAACAAATGTGCAGCACACTATTTGCACTTATGATACTTACACATTTAGAATGGCTAAACTAAAACTACTCTTGAGTACAAATTTAAGAAAGTGTAATAGGCCTACTATTCTTTTTTCAATACACATGAAATCATTCAGCGATCCTCGCAATATGGACATGATTTATTTCATTCATAGTTTCACGCCATCATTCAAGCAAATACATGTTTTAGATTAGTCTTAGTATTAATAAAGGCTCTCTTTAATTTTTCGTGCGACTCGCCCTTCTCATCGTTTGTGAATAAGCTCAGTTTTCTGTCCTTGAATTTAATTCTTACCTTACAATACATCAAATTAAAATATAAATTATTATTAATGTCACTTTAAAACGGTAACTACTAGACTAGTGTGACTGTAAAGTGTTTGCGTTTCACAAATCTCCAAGATATATAAAGGTTTTTAAAAACGTTTATTTCTTTTAAAAGATAACCCCTTGTTCTCAACTGTTACACTGTTACCCCATTGAGATAGGCATGCACCCAAACTTTCCCCTTAATCTCCTGTCGTTTTTTTTGCCTTATATCACTTAAGTATCTAAAGCGTACATTTTTCTCTCTATCACAGAAACATCTTTTGTCTCTGATTATGTCACTATGTGCTATTGCAAAAATTGCATATTTAACACATCTGCATACTGTGCAGTAATTCTTGCGTCTACCGAGGTGAGCAAAGAGGCCTGGTGGATTAGCCAGCAATTATATTGATTAATGCAAATTTATTTACGAGTACATGTATTACAAGGAATGCTTTTGCAACGTCCTTAATTCAAAGTGAAGATACTACGTCATATTGAGACAAGTAAAACACTGCCCTTAGTCTTAAGTAAGCACCCCCCCCCCCCCCCCCGGCGTTCCCAGTAAGACAGCCTCTCGGTCAATAGAAATAAGCGCAGTGAACATTAAATGGCAGGAAATACCTGTCTTAGTCATGCCACAGATAATACAATTTATAATGCAGATATGACAAATAAATATATAAACATTCAATGGACAAATTTTACAATGTGTTATTAGTCACGTAAAGTCACAATGTGATAATGCAGCAATCTCTTTAGTCATTGAGTGAAGTGAGGACAAGAAAATGAATTATCGGCAAAGACAAGAACGGTGGACTTTTAACTGAACATAAGTAAACATGGAATAGTGATAATTTGTCAAACGTGCGAACATTAAAATTAAAGAAGCAAAAACAAACCTTTGATTGTCACTATCAGTTGATAAAGTTAGTGAAGAACCAAGTAGGCTAGACTGCTAAATTTAAAGTCTCTTACAGTTACACGTATATAGCTCGTGCATATCTCAATCTCAGGATAATGCATATTTTCCGTTGCCTATAGCTCATCATAGAGTCTATGGTTGAAATACATTGAAGATTTTCACTTTGAAATATCTTTGAAACTGTCAAATCAAACGAACAGTCTATTAACAAATAACAATAAGCTGGCGAACAGCTATAACTATAAGTGAAGTAAATTTCCATCAAGGCCTTTAGGTAGAGTTAATCCTGGTTTCCATTGCGTGAAGCGGAAGATGTGATAATAATCATTTCCTCAACAGGACGCTGGTCTGTCGCAGGCTTTTAATCCGAAGCTAGTGCTGGTATTCATTTGCACCAGGGTCGAATGGAGAAAATGCGCGTTAGTGCTGTGTCTTTCACATCGAATACAACCGGGGATCTAGCATGATAGGATTCGAACCCGGACCTTATCATCCGTAGTCCGGCAACTTAACCTCTAGGCCACCGACGCTACAAACAGTAATAAGTAATCTATTACATAAAGAGAAAAAGGAATACCGTAGCACCTATCACTATCACTACTACCAGTACTGCCCGCCAACCGCCCACGGAATAATGTAGAAGTCGGAATGCAACATTTATCGCATATCAATAGTCAGTCTTTTTTCGTTCTCTTAATGTGGAGGGTATAGGTATTTTTCTTTTAGACGTTGTCGATTTAACATACAAATTTACCTGAGATACTGAGAAGCCACCTCAACCAATTTGTGGTAAGGGAATGTCACTGCCTTGAAAAAAAATGGCTTCCAACCATTAAAACGTGTGGCAGAAGAGATCGCATGTCTGTCTGGCCTAGACACGAGGAGCGTTCTGTAGGCAAGCAACACTTTGTTTTAACACTAATAGTGTGCCCCCCCCCCCCAGACAACCACTTACTCACAGGAAAGGGATATACGTGTATTCAACACTTAAAAGTACTGGTAATAAAATTAAAATTGTAGATGAGATAGCAGGCCTTGACTTGGAATATGCAGGAGAAAAGATTGAGACGAAGACTGCCGAACATAATAATGATGAAGGGACCTGGAGGCAGAAGCAAAGAAGACGGGGAGGGGGGTACAGCAGGTAGGAGCTGGAAATGGAAAGGATAGTCTAAGACCGCGGAAAATGGAGGGCGCTTGTGGAGGGCGCTTGTTGATGACCTATTCCCCAGAAGAGGTAGCAGGCCTAAGTAAGTAAGATGAGATGGTGGCACCCGTAAGTTATAGTAGTATTAATGCTTATAAATAAAAACAATTAAACCATTCGAAAAAAAATTGTATGAAGATAATGGATGAGTTCATTCTCTTTTTGGGTGACGTATAATATAGCCTACCATTACCAACAAAAGAAAGTTTAGTTCGAGTATCCATCGAACGTCTTAAGACGTAAGGGTGCTGCCATTTTGTTTTCTCACGAGAAAGGCATCCTTACGGTGAGCTTGTTTTGATGTTTGTGTTACAGAGATTGTAAAGATTGAACAATTAACGCATACATATCTAATAAAAGTTTAAGAAAAAAGCAAGCCGCTTTCCCACGGAACGCACTTCTGAATTTACGCGTTGGCTGACTATCAGTTAATTAAACACAGACGTGACAGTGCCACCTAAAGATTGCTATCACAACCCGATACGAACGCTGCTTGTTTTATACCCCCCCCCCTCTCTCTCTCTCGTCCAACGACATCACGAACATTTCTTTTAGTTGATAGGGTTGTTCCACTCCAGCTCATCGCGTGTTCAATACAACAACAAAGAGGACTACATTTCGGGGGTTCTATTTTCTTTCGGATTGTCGATGGTTTCGGTTTAGTGATGTTCGGTTTAAGCATTGTTTACGGTGTTAAGAATGGTACTATACACACCCATCCCTCTACATTCCATCCCCATCCTTCCACCCATTTTATGACTTTTCAACAGCAAAAGAAAGGCAATGCAACAAAACATGGCATAAAAAGAATATTTGTCAACTCCAACCCCAATTAATTGTATATTGCAGATTGTCTCATCATTCTACATTAACAAAATGAACTAAGCTTCCCATTATGTGTAATAACCAACATGGAGTCAGCAAACAGTTATGGCCAAGATAAGAACCTAGTTTTATTTCCATCTGTCTCATGTTTTTAATAGGGTCATGAAATACACAACTAAAACTGATGTCAGTAACCTGTATAATATCACAATGACCTCTTTCATAGTTCTGTCTTACCTTTTACATAATTCTCTCTTACCTTTTTATATACTTCTCTCTTGCCATTTTCATAGTTCTCTCTTCCCGTTTATTTTTACATAAATCTCTCTTACCTTTTACATAATTCTCTTACCTTTTACATAATTCTCTATTACCCTTTCCATAACTCTCTTACCGTTTACATAATTTTTTATTACCCTTGACATAATTCTTTCTTACCTTTTACATAATTCTCTCTCTTACCTTTCACATAATTCTCTCTTACCTTTTACAGTTTCCTCTTACCTTTAATGTAATTCTCTCTTACCTTTTATATAGTTTCCTCTTACCTTTTACATAATTCTCTTACATTTTACATAATTCTCTTACATTTTACATAATTTTCTATTACTTTTTACATAGTTTCCTCTTACTTTTTAGCTAATTCTCTATTACCTTGTACATAATTCTCTCTTACCGTTTACATAATTCTTTATTACCTTTTACATAATTCTCTCTCTTACCTTTTACATAATTCTCTCTTACCATTTACGTAATTCTCTTACCTTTTACATAGTTTCTTCTTACCTTTTATGTAATTCTCTCTTCTTACCTTCTAAATCGTTTCCTCTTACCTTTAATGTAATTCTCGCTTACCTATTACATAGTTTCCTCTTACCTTTAATGTAATTCTCTCTTACCTTTTACATAATTCTCTCTTACTGTTTACACAATTTCCTCTTATCTTTAATGTAATTTTCTCTTACCTTTTACATAATTCTCTCTTACCTTTTACATAGTTTCCTCTTACATTTAATGTAATTCTCTTACCTTTTACATAATTCTCTCTTACCTATTACATGATTCTCTTTTTCCTTTCACATAGTTTCCTCTTACCTTTAATGTAATTCTCTCTTACCTTTTACATAATTCTCTCTTACTGTTTACATAATTTCCTCTTATCTTTAATGTAATTTTCTCTTACCTTTTACATAATTCTCTCTTACATTTTACATAATTCTCTTACATTTTCATAATTTCTCATTTTTCATAATTCTCTATTACCTTTTACATAGTTTCCTCTTACCTTTTACCTAATTCTCTATTACCTTTTACATAATTCTCTCTTACCGTTTACATTATTCTCTATTACCTTTAATTCTCTCTTACCTTTTATATACTTCTCTCTTACCATTTTCATAGTTCTCTCTTCCCGTTTTTTTACATAATTGTCTCTTACGTTTTACATAATTCTCTATTACCTTTTACATAGTTTCCTCTTACCTTTTATCTAATTCTCTATTACCTATACACAATTCTCTATTACCTTTTACATAATTCTCTCTTACCGTTTACATAATTCTCTATTACCTTTTACATAATTCTCTTTTACCTTTTACATAGTTTCCTCTTACCTTTTATGTAATCCTCTTTTACCTTTTACATAATGCTCTATTACCGTTTTCATTGTTCTCTTTTATAACAAAACTTAGAAGCCGAAATGAAATTCTTAAATATTTTATTTTTGATTCAGTATGTTAATTTTGTTTTCAATTGTTCTCTAATTCAATTAATTGTTGAATCTAAATTTCTCAGACAACATCAGATATTTCGTATCTGATGATATTTAGTATACATGTACAATTAGATCACATTATGTATCATCATAAACAAAATACAGCTCTGTGAACTTAATTGGATTATTATGTGAAAAGGGGCAACTAAAAGCCTTTTATTTTTAAATTGTCATCAAATATAATTATCATTTAATTTTGATTGTAAATCAGCATTATGATTATGATGTGGTCACCTGGTTCTAACAGAAGTGTAAACATTTTGACAACAGAATATAACAACAGCCACCACTCGCAGCAGTAAAGTAAAATAACATGAGAAAAGGCCCTTAAAATCAATAACATATTGGAATAAATATTGAGATGATTATCAACAAAGTTATTGGCTCACATAAATGGTATTATAAATCATAAATAGATACTGAAAGTAGTCATTAAGAAGAAATGAATGAAATAAACAAGTAAGAAAGAGTGAAGCTTATTGACTGACAGGAAAAGGAGAAAATTATCGTTAAATCAAACTGCACAGGTTTTACCAACATCTAATGACTTTTATGTCATGCAGTACATTACTGATTCCTTGAATTTTAGTCCTCTGTAATTTGGAATAAAAAAGGAAAAGCGAGTGAGATTTGATTTAAAAGGATTACTATTTATACTTTTTAGTTATTTATAGCCGGTAAAGTCAATACGGCTGGCCGTCATGTCAGTCATAAATCATACACAGTCCTCAATCGATACAAAATTGGAATTCAATACCGTATATATAGAAATCATGACTAGTATATGCACTTTTAATATTCATGAAACGCAACAGGGAAAGATATATGGTAAAGAAAAAAGAGAATTGGATTCAGATTACACCAGTACCTATATATATATCTATATCTATAAAATATACAATCAGCATATCAAACCATGAAATATCCAGAATTGAAAGTGGAAAGATCAATTCCAATGAAAAGAAAAGAAAACATAAAGGAAAGAAGCTTCAAGCCATGAATTTATGTGAGCCAATAAATTTGTCAGAGAATGTAAAGGACTAGCTTTAACTGGTGATCTCACAAAAGCTTAAGACTTTTACAAACTTTGGATTGTAGCAAACTGAGATTATTAAGATGTGAAACATCACACTGTGTGTTGAAGTAAAGTTCTCTATTTTCTTAACATTTAGTTGTCATTTCTTTTGATGGAATTCACTTTGACATCTAAAGCACATTGATTTAAACAAAAAACGTTTTCGAGTTTCTGTCCTCTAGGATACAACAATATGAGTAATGACTCTAATTATAAGAATTTCAACCTGCAAATAATAATAATAAGTTCTCTCTGTTTAATGATGTCAGCTGATTTTTGCATTTTGAAGGCTTACATAAACAGTAAAGTTTATGAAAAGCCTATTATATTTCAAATTATCTAACAGTAAGCAAATGTCTTTAAAAAAGTATCCCCACCCCTCCCTTCCCAAAAAACAACAACAGTAACAACACAACAAAATACAAAAAAAGAGATAAACAATATGACAGGAGCAAACATTTGGGAATGTAACAGTAGAAAGTGAGAGACATTTTGAAAACAAATACAATTGTGCATAGAAATACAATGTAAACATCCCTCCTTTGTTTTGTTGAGATAAAAATGGGGTGTCACATTCACAACCACATAGTGCACATGGAACAGCCTTGGCAAAACTGTTTTGTGAAGTGTCATTCATTCATGAACACAGATTCAGCTCCATCCTGAAAAAAGTTACCGTTGTAATCGTCGTCATCCTCATTGTCACCTGGACCAGACACCGTGTCAATCCCGAGAGACAGGAGAAGGAAGCTCTTAGGCAGAGCACCTCGTATGCTATAAGATGTTTGCTCTGACAGATCTATGGAAGTTGAGATAATTATGAAGCAAATGCATCCTTGACAAATGCATAAAATGAAATAATCTAGAAATTGTTTTTTCTGCTGAGCCCAATCGGTATACCTTTTTTTTTTTTTTACAAAATATATTTTGTGACTGGGAAAACCATATTTTAATAAAAAATGGATTCAATTTCAATAAAATAATTTCAGTAAGCAGCTTAAACAGAATTTCTTTTATCAAATTAAAATTTGTGAAAAGACAAACTGACATAAAAAAAATAAAAAAGAAGAAATAATTGCCTGTAGTAGGTTAGTTTTAGAATTACAATTTAAATTTCTATTTTTTTTGTAGTTTACACTTTGACATCAGTGTTGACCAGCTTGACACTTTTTGGAAATGGTTATCTTTTTAAACATTTATAATTTGTAGATAATTATATGAATTCATTATAAAACTCTACAACTTAAATAATGAGAAATAAAAAAAAAAACCTTGTTAAGAAATAAAAAAAAAAAAAAAAAAAAAAAATGAAAATAAATGAACAGATTTCAGTATAAATCTACAAAAAAAACAAACAAATAATCTAAAACTGGGTTATGGAATTCTGATAATTTATTCAGCATTGATTTTAATTGTAAAGATAGCAAAAAGTATTCACTGGATTCCCACTGTACTTTATAAAAGTGATGAGTGAAATAATTACATGTACACATATTTTATATACAATGCAGTCTCTGTTGTGACACTGACAGCCCTCACTCAAACTAAAACACAATGAAGATTGAGCAACAAAATTTGCAGAAAAAGAGTCTGCAGACTACTATGCTTGTTTTTAAAGCATACAAGTATATCAAAGAGCAAATGAAATAACATAACAAAAAAACTTAAATACAAAAAACATAAAACAAAACAAAAAAAGAAAGGGAAAAAGAAAGAAAAACAAATCCATTAAAGGTAATTAAAAAGAAATTATAGTCAGAAAAAAGACATAAAGATAGGATGAAAAAATACACTGTGCAATAATTGTTATATATAAAAAGAATTGAAAAAAGAGTATATATCTGTCTATCTCTCTCTTTCTGTATCGCTCTCTCTCTATCTCACACACACACACACACACACACATTCTCTCACTTTCTCTCTCTCTCTATCTCACACACACACACACACACACACATTCTCTCACTTTCTCTCTCTCTCTCTATCTCACACACACACACACACACACACATTCTCTCACTTTCTCTCTCTCTCTCTCTATCTCACACACACACACACATTCTCTCACTTTCTCTCTCTCTCTCTCTATCTCACACACACACACACATTCTCTCACTTTCTCTCTCTCTCTCTCTCACAATTTATAGTAGATACATACCAGTTGATAAAATTAAACGTGGCATACATCGGTGGTGTTACTCACACTCACAGTCAAGCTTTATTGGGTGGTAGAAAGGTAAGACACGCAATCAAAATGCATGGTGAATCGTTAACTCTCCTCACAGGTCCATCCTTGTGATTTACAGGTTAAGCGGGCAATGAAAGGCTGTGACACTTTCTACGTGCCGCCCCATGTCAACACCGTACCATATTTCTTTCACTTGACAATCAAGGACATATTTCACAACTTTGTAAAGGACATCTGGGGTGTCTGGCTTATGGTCATTGCAAACTGGCACCTAAAAAATTGTCCTGATTGGCCAGGACCTTTCCCGTTTAGAGGCAGAATATGTTGATAGGCCGGATTCCCAATTTCCGATTTGAGAGGTTCTCCTATATATATATATATATATATATATATATATATATATATATATATATATATATATATATATATATATATATATATATATATATATATATATATATATATATATATATATATATATATACACACACACATATATATAGGCCTATCATAAAATTAGCTGCCAATGACAACTCAAAGCTAAAATGAAATTTATAAACACCGATTCACGGTCAACCAACACAATTGTGTTCTTCCTTTTATACAGCAAATAACAACAAAAAAAAAGAAAGAAAGAAAAAGTGTTGAATGAAAAATGGTGCAGTAGCAAAGAAATTTGCGGTTCCCCTTACCTTCTGCACGCCCCAGTTTCATCACAATCCCCGAATGAATTTGTTAGAATGTTACAAAAAAGAGAAGAAAGGGAAAAAACGAAACAAAAAGAAAAAGGGAATAAAAAAAAGATGGGAAAGAAAAAGAAATCAGTCAAACAATTATACAGGAAAGCACAAATTGTTAAACACATGTAGTTAAAAGATAATTTTGATGGTCAATCAAATTGTCTTCATCTTCCTTCGGATTCAAGAGGAAATCACTGGTTTGGTTTACTTACTTCATTTTGACATTACTATACACATGTTAAAGTATAAAAAACAAATAAATGGGTCTTGATTTGTGATTGTCATCTATTCTATAATAACATTTAAAGTAATTTGGAAACCTTAATATTTGATAAAAAAAGAATGTAAAACAGAATATCACAAACTTAAGTGTATTCTTAGTCTTACTATAAATTTAAAAGAGGAAGATATGAAAATGAACCATAATTAGATATTGAAAATAAATAACAAAAATACTTATACTACATCATATCTTTTCAGGGGCTATATAGGTTGTTTGACCTTTAAATGCCCCATACATCTCAAAATAATCATGAAGTTTTGAACATATAGTAATCAATAAGAAAAATGCACATTCATTCATCATACAAATATTTGAAATTATAGAGCTCCATATCAATGGCATTTTAAAGAGAATCAACACTGTTTGCATTTTTTGTTCTGAACAGTAAATTATTCCATAATTTGACTGTTTGTATAATGAGAAAATTATGTCGCACTACTTATCACTACAAGATAATTATCTTATACATTATCCCAGTCCAAAATAAAATTGTGAATTGTAAGGTAATATTGTTAAAATTGTTGTCCTCCAATGCTAAATGATATATGTATTTCACAACCTTAGTCATAAGTAGAATTCAAATAAACGTGCATGCATAAAGTATGGTAAACTCTCCCTGTGATTGATTGCACAATTGTTTGTGACTTGTCCATTCAGTATTTAAATATTTTATTTTACCATTTTACCATCAGGTTCAAAAAGGTGCTAGTATAAATTTAGGATCAAAGTCAAATAAAAATGATCGAGTCATTAAGAGCAAGTCCTCTACCAACATAACTTCATTGGCTTTAAATCACTTCATATTGTAAATTTGTATCAATGATATGTAAGGTATATTTCAGTGCTTTACTTTTGTTTTTTTTAATCATTTTGTAAAGCACATAAAGCTTCTTTAAACAAGATTTGGTTCTCAACAATCCTTATTGTATTAGCAGTATGAAGGAGTGCTTTTGAAACAGGTTTTGCATCATACTTGGAAAGAATGAGTGTAAGTGAAGAGTAAGCAAATTGTTACTAATACTATGTGAGGATGGAGGAGATAATGTTGCATCCCTATTGCAATGGCCATGTTGTACTTAAGAAAACAAACAAAATCATTTTCTTCCTATTCCGATAGTTAAGCTTTTGTCAAAATATTGCTCTCTATCTCTTTCACAAAATGTGTGAGCTGATTGCTGTGGTTGTGATTTTTCTCTCTCAATATGTGGATAAATAATGATGCATCATATTTTTTGTATGGCCTTAGTGGTTTGATTATCTCAATGCAACTTATTGCCAGGTTGGTTGGTTGGTTGGTTGGTTGTTTGGCTTGTTGTCTGCTAATTTTTTTCTATCTTTGTGTCTTGTGCACAACCTCACAACTTAAAGCATTAGATTGCCAACTGTTAGTAGAGCCTGTTTACTGTGACTGGTATCTATGATTATCACAAATGAAGAACTGTGGCAAGATGTAACCACAACCAAATAGAAGAGAACATTCTGAAACAGAAGTAGAGATTGGTGGGTCATTTACTACGCAAACCCCGAACATCAACCACAACAAGAGTTAAAAGTGGAGTTCTCAAGAGCAGAGAAGATTGGGTCGACTGGGCTGACATAGAGAAGAGATTTGGTGAAAGAGATGAGGGAGCTGGGGTCGGTTTGACAGAGGTGGAGGGGAACAGCCCGAGATTGACGAGAATGGAAGATTCTTGTCCATAACTTATGCTCTGTCAAAGGTGAATGGCATGAATGAATTAAACAGAAACTTTGGAATTTGAGGGATAAATTGTGAGCATTGTCAAATTTAATTTTTAAACAATAATTAACTGGTGCTAGCAGGTAGAGCAGCTTTGATTGGTGATTCTCCTATCACTCTCAGACAACCATCCTCTTCCCCTTCCTGTCCACCATATACGGTGATCTCAGGGTGAATTAAGAGGAAACAGCAAGATGAAAGACAGGTGAAAAAATGAAAGGAAAGAAGTAGATCCTACTGGTGACGCCTGCCAACATAGGAAACAAAAAATGTAACTGCATGCATCTGAAATGTTTATATCATCGAAACAAGTCAGTCTGTTCATATTTGCAGTATTTTACTACCAGTTGTATCAGAGTAGTGAAAGTGTACAATTAAATGCATGTCCATCAAACTCTCAGGTGCAACAGATACTGTTTTAAATGTCTTATTGATGAGTTAAGTAGGACCTAACCTGTTTTAAATCTTATTGATGAGTTAAGTAGGACCTAACCTGTTTTAAATGTTATTGATGAGTTTAGTAGGATCTAACCTGTTTTAAATCTTATTGATGAGTTAAGTAGGACCTAACCTGTTTTAAATGTTATTGATGAGTTAAGTAGGACCTAACCTGTTTTAAATGTTATTGATGAGTTAAGTAGGACCTAACCTGTTTTAAATCTTATTGATGAGTTAAGTAGGATCTAACCTGTTTTAAATGTTATTGATGAGTTAAGTAGGACCTAACCTGTTTTAAATCTTATTGATGAGTTAAGTAGGACCTAACCTGTTTTAAATGTTATTGATGAGTTTAGTAGGATCTAACCTGTTTTAAATGTCTTATTGATGAGTTAAGTAGGACCTAACCTGTTTTAAATCTTATTGATGAGTTTAACAGGACTTATTCCATCTTAAATGGATTAAAAAAACCCCATTTTAATAGAGGCACTTATTTTCAATGTCTTATTAAATGCATTAAGTCCTAAAACTGTGAGTGTTTGTTTTAAAAGCTCAACAAAGATGGCACATCTCAATACATTCGGTTTTACATGAGTGGCATGCCATGTCGTCTATTTGCACAAAGAAAGACTTATGTGTTTCCTGTCCTGTCAGCAACACTGTATGTATGTGCCTTGTAAATATCACAAACGTAGCAAACAAAAAGTGCAACTTATTTCAATTAACGTTCTACTTTTACTGGCCATATCATAAAAGAAAAACCCCCAAAACAACCAAGCTGAACTAATAGCAATTTCTGATACTTTCAGAATGTTATCTTTATCTTTCTTTTGTGAAGCTAACATATAAAATTATAACATTCATATTCAATGTTTCCTTTTGAATATGACAAGTGTAGCATGAATTAAAAAAATAATGTATAAGATAATACATATTTAGCAGAGAAAACTATTTTAACGATTGCTCAAAGTATAGGAAATTAATCTTGTAAAAAGCATAATAAATCAAGACAAATTTTTCTTATAAGCTTAAGACGTGCCAGTAGCTCAGTCGGTAGAGTATCTGACTATCATCCAGGAGGCCCAGGGTTGATTCCTAAAATGTTCTGGCCCTCCTGTCAACCCAACAGCGAAGTGGGTAGCTAGGTCTAATCAGACTTGGTGAGAGTAACAGCAACGTGGAAAGCAATGGCAAATTACCTCATGCCGTATGCCTAGAAAAAAAATCAGGACTCTAGTTCTGATTACCCTACGCTCAACTTTGAGTAGAGTACTTACTTTACCATGAGCACAAAGCTTATTGACTGGGTAAGTTACCCTTTGTTGCACTCCATGAGCAAAGAAAATCTAAAAGTTTAATTTGAATAATATCGATCTTTTAACATCAATGTACACAAAGCATGATTTTCCCCCTCTTCATCTATGGTTTATTCATGACACTTACACGGATAAAAAAGAGCAAAAGCTTTCGATGACGGATAAATTGTAAGCATAATCTTTTAATTCACAACTTGCATGTTAACCTTTCATAGAGTATAATAATAATAGTGTATGACAAAGCAATAACATGATGGCCCAAAATAAACCCTGACCAAACATTCAATGATGGGTATTGCCATTAGTTTTCATTCTGTTACATACGTATATTTTCTAACTTTCAATATAAAATGATGTCTGAAATGAAAATGACAAGCAAACTGTCTGATGATTATGGGAAGCATAGTGAACAAAAAGATGCAATGAACTAGAAAAAAACAAGCAAAGCGTAGAAAGTGTAAGATGAAACATGGTTGTACAGAAAGATGAAAAGTAGAGCATCAATCTAAAAGAAAATCATTATAAAAAGAAAAATAACAACACAGAAAACAACAAATGTCATGTAAAAAAAAAAAAAAAGTAGCACGAATTGAAAAAAAAATGAAAATAGGCAAACCAATCGTTAATGACAAATGAAGGAGAAAACGGCTAGCAATAACATCATACAAAAAATATGATGATGACATATAGAGCAGAAACATTAAGTAGAAACAGAAAACAGCAACAAATAATAATTCCATGTGCATTTGTATGTTGATGAAAAAAATCAGAAGCTGAAGGTCTTCCCAAAAGATAATAAAAGAACAAAAAATAATGATAAGAAATTAAATAACATAGGACCAACACTGTAAATATACTTTCAGATTTTCAAATAACAGTCAAGCTTTTTGTATTTTTACTGAAACCAAAATGGACAAAGATGTATAATGTATCTTGGTATTCAATTCCAATCTCATTTTCAATTTTGCCATTTTGTTTTTCTTCCTTTTTCAAAACAGTGTTTGATTATCAAGCATTCGTCCCAAACCTTTGTATATCAACCTCCACTCAAATAAGGAAAGGACAATTACTGGCTAGTTTAAACTAATTGCAACACACAAAACATTTTACAGAAAAAACAACCGTAACACAACTTACAAGGTATGATTTGATTGTTTGTCACTATTTTGGGTCATATTATTATTAATCAGCTAAAGAAGAAGTAAAATTACTGTTGAATGTACAAACGTTTCCTTTAGCTACTTGACAATATTATTCTCTGCAGACATGATAAATCACTTTCATTCATAACAAATGACATTTTGTGAAGACATGAACTTAATGCTGATTTGAAAAAAAAGAAGATAATTTTTTATTTACATGTATGATTAATGAAATTGCTTCAGTATTCCTTGCGACAATTATTGCTATTTCAATGGAGGAGATTTCATAATCATAATCATGGGAATGGGCCATGGGATACAAAATGGAGAATCCTGACAGCGGTTTTCCTATTAATCTTACACATTGCTTCAACATTCATAACTACCACTCAATCAAATTTTCAATTCTCTCCATACATTTTTAGCACAATGCCCCTCGCTCTTCACTTTTCTAATGAAGCCTTCCTGTATTTTATAATAAATCTTTCAGAGACACCTTGCAGTGTGTCCATATTTCTTCCATGATGTATCAGTGTCTGGGTACATGTTAATTACTAATAATAACAGATCGACATATGATTTACATCAAAAGTTGCTTATATTTATAACTTCAAACAATATTATAATAGTAGTAATAGCCTTTAAAGTACAACCAAGGCATTCTTTAAGTGGTAACAATCTACTATGCTGATTCCAATACACAATAAAAGAAGAAATTAAAAAAAACTCTCACCATTTTCATTTAAAAGACATACTTCCCTATTACACAGTTAAACTCTCAGTAAAACTTAAGCCAATGTAATGCTTTGTGAAAATAATACTAACTATTTTTTTCCTAACGATTTCATGTCCTTTTAATTTTGTTTTTGCTTCATTTTCTCTGCAATTTGAAATTGAAAAGTCTGACTGGCGGAAAAAAATTTGATTTCAAGAAAAGGCATGTTGTCATAATCCCCCAGGTTTGAAAGCACTTTAAGGAAGAAAAGGAAACAGAATAAGAATATAAAAAACAACCCCAAAAACACCAAGACAATGCAGTAACAATATCAAAAGGACACATGGTACATGACAAACAGTTTAAAAAAAAAAGTCGAATTCAAATATCAAGCAAACAAAAAGATCAGAAATAAATTAAATAAAATGAAGGGAAAATCCAGTCAACACCAATATTTGTATTTAAACCAGGTGAAATGAAAGCATACAGCATACAATAAGTGGAACAGTTAAGTTAAGTAAGGATTCAACATTGTAAACATTTTTTTGTAGAATTCAATCACTCAAACAAATGACTAAATAAATTCCTTAGCACCGGAACAAATCATTTCAAACGTTCACTGGTAAAAATGTTGTGCTTCATATTGAAACATTTTTAAAAATATGATTAAAAAGCATTTTTTGCAATTCCAACATTTCACCAAAAAAAAAAAAAAAAAATTCATTAAGGGAACCAAATTCATCCGTCCAACTAGATCTAGTAAATGAAATGACAAACAGAAAAAGAAAAGAAAAATTTCAAGTTTTAATTGACATCTGCAATCTACCTACTTTGACCTCTATGCGCACTGACAAACTTTCAGATTCAACGGAAGACAACAAGGGAAGACAACATGCTAATGAGTATAAAAACAATTTATTTTAGTGTGAAAGTATACTTTCATGTAATAAAGTGGATATATTATAAACAACTGAATCCTTGTTTAGTTTTCAGGCAACATATTAAAAATCCATTTGAAACCAATAAAATTATTTGTTAAAAAGTAAAGAAATGATAAAAAAGAAGAGAGTGAAAAGTACAAAAAAATCTTTGGACTTTAAAGGACTGTAAGCAAGAAACCTCATCATCATTATATTCTCTAGTCTGAGTATTCCCTACTGTTTTTCTATCAAATTTTGAACACTTTTTATTATTACAATTTACACACACAAATATTTCAATTTCAGACAACTTTCATTTCCACTTTTCCATCCTTTCTAAGTGAGTTCAACATGCAGAGTTACAATCATTTTCTTATCCCTTTTTCGTTTTCAATAGCTACTGACAATCTCGATTGATTGATTGAAATTCACCCCATCCTCCATATGTGGTGATCTCAAGGTGAGTTAAGAGAAAGCAAAAAGAGATAAGATAGGTGAAAGAATGAAAAGGCAAAAAAATAAATTGATCTTTTGTCATGATTTGCTAGCAATGATCTCCTTACAAAAAAAAGAACAGAAAGAATGAAAATAAAATTTGAATTAAAAAAACTCATCAAACACACAAATATCCGTTATTGTACCAATGGGACATTTGAGTGTGATGACAAAAAGGAAGGACTATTTTAAATTGAAAAGACAAAACTGTGCAGTGACACATGGAAGCAGTCTCTGAGGTGTTATACCACGGAGAGAATTGGAAACACAGAAGAAAGAAAAAAATGGATAAAATGTGTCAACAAAAGTGAAAAGTATCACAAAGAATGCCTTGCATTATCAAACCTGCTCATTCCCAATCCACATTCTTCATTCTCAGCCTCAAAAAAAGTGTTGACAAAAAATGTTTTCTTCCATATAATAACTCAGTTATATGGTATTGTGTAAAAGCTGTAAAAACGTATAAAAATGCATCACATACAGAAATAACCCCCTTGGCCCATGCTTTTATCACAGAGATGTATGGAGACTGAAAGGCAGGTTTGACCAAAACATTTCATGTTTTAAAACTTTGAGAATGAAAGTGAAAGAATCTAATGTTAAAATCAATTTCAACTAAAAGCAAATCCCCCCCCCCCCCCGTTTAGAATGAGAAAATTGAATCTATGTTTTGAGTTGCAATAAATTTGATGCTTTATATCCAGTTGTATACAGAAATATATTGATTTTAAGAACTATGTCAAAAATAAATTCAAAAGTTAATGATTTCAAAATTCAAGCTCTGTTAAGTCATAAAAACCGATCAATGGTGTAACACTGTTGCTGACATCCTATCTTGATTTTTTGAGATCATAATCCTCTCATCTGAGTGTTAGTGTAAGTTATTTTTATCCTATTGATGGAATTGTGTCACGGTAAAGTGTTCAATTCCATATAGCATTGCCAGTAACTTTTTACTAACTAGACTTCCAATTTAAGGAGCATTTTAAATTTGAGTCAATTTCTTTCATACAATCCTGTAGGCCTACCTATTTAGGCAAGAGCTCATTAGCTGCTGAAGTATTTAATGCTTGGCTGTTTCCTTCTATGCACATGCTAAAAATATCCTGACATGATCATGATATTCAAAACCAAATTTCTAACAATAGATTTGGTTAACCGATCAAACTCATGGATGGGGATCACATCTTGACCGTAAGAAGTTGACTTTCATCAATAAAAAATGCAATATTTACAAAGGACTTTAATTTCCTTTGTTTTGTTTTGGGTGCTTGCTTTTTTAAAACATGTAGTATAGACCTGTCATGATCATCGAAATCCATCAATAATTTAGCAAGGACTTTCATTCGTGAACGGAAGTCTATCAATCCCTTCAATGTAGACAGATAACTTGAGGCTGTAGATCTTAATTTTGAATAGAAAAAGAAAGAGCTCAAAAGATAACGGATTGAAGTCAAGATGAACCATGATCATAGACAAACAAATCCATTCTGCTCAAAGTAAAATCGGGGCTATTGATTAACTGAAAATGATGTTGACACCCACATGCAATGAAATCTTTTCTTCTTTTTCAAGAGAGCCATGACAATGAAAGTCAACCAGATTCTAACAAAAATCCAAGGGAAAAAGCCACCAATAGATGTAGACAAAGCAAAGGATCAAATCTCTTCATATGAATGACCCAACCCTAGTCACAAAAGGAAGGAATGGTAATCTAAAGAAACACAATTGACCCAACCCTAGTCACAAAAGGAAGGAATGGTAATCTAAAGAAACACAATTGACCCAACCCTAGTCACAAAAGGAAGGAATGATACTTTAAGAAACCAAGACTGCTGTAAAAGAGTGGAAAAAAAAAGAAAAAAGGCACTAGTGGCAGAACCTTCCGCAATTGCAAATATGAAGAGCCACTCATTAAAGTAATTTATCAACAGTAAACCAATGAAAAACACTCCGGGGGAAAAAATTAACGGATCAAATTCATTTTCAAACTTATCACATTCTCATGACAACAATTATGTACATGTTATAGAGTCCAGGCAGATATGAGTAGATCCCACAAATCATTGATACTGATGAAAGAAGATGACATAAACATCTGACTCAATTACTCTTTTTCTCTCATCAACTCAGGCGTGAGCAAATGCACAACAAAAGTTCTTATAGAAAAATCTTCAAAAATTCTGGCTCCAAATTAAAGGTGACATCTCAACTTTGATTGAGGTTTCATGTAGCCTACACCACAAATGGCCCTCCCTTACTTAATGAGACAAAAACTCCAAAATGAAAACAAGAAATCACAAAATCTCAAACATTCTCTCATGTCATACATACTAGTACTAGTCTACATTTCAAAGAATGATAACAAAGGCACTAGCTATAATCAGTATAAATTTTCAAATGAGAATATCATTATTATGAAGGACTTTGATAATGGCTCATTTGTTGTTATTTATGATTTTAAAAAAATCAATTAAACTTTTGAGCCAGTTATGAAGTTACCGAGGGTATGCTATACATTGTAATACAGGAAATATTAGTTAATGACAAAAACTCAAAATATTCATTTGCTTGAACTGAACACAAATTGAATGACATTTACATTAGTCCCATGTGAAGTTTTAAAATTGAAATTGAAATAACGTTTAACAATATTACGAAATGTTGAAAGGTAGTAAATGATTCATCTTCCAATTCATTCATCAATCATTCATTCATCACTGAAAAAACCCTTCCCATACTTACATTCAGTGTTTTGTTTTACAAGAAAAAGGAAACTATGTATTAAAAATGCAGCTGTTTTGATAATGATAGTGGCCTTATATGCGCGGAATCAATCAAAAATCTTTTTCTTAAAATTTTTGTAATCAAGCAATTGACTTCTCTATTTCATTGTCTCTGTTGTACTTCATAACTAGTCTGATTGAAAAAGCAATAATTTAAAATTTTGTCTGATCTTTTCCTGGGCTAGGTGATATAAGAATGTGATGTAAGTTTTCATCCAGTTTACCACAAGCAGTGGGCATGGCATTCAAGGAAGGGTTACTGTATTTTGTCCTAGTTTGCTTAGGCCACGGATCTTTGGTGAGTTTTAGGAAGAGGTACACACGGTTATGGTGACAGACAATTATGTAGCATACTTTGGTTTGAAAATGTTTTCTTACTGATATTAAAACATTGGGGAGCAGCAAACATGATGACCTTTCTCTGGCAGTAACAAGAAGCTAGCAAACTACACAGCCTTCCATTCCTTCTTTAAGATGAGTAAGACATAAAAAAATATTGTCAGCTTCCCATAATTCTTCCGATATAAAAAGCCTTCAAGTTTTAAAATCATGGCCCATTGAGACGTAACAACTTTGGAAAATCACTGGTCCAACACGTTATCATGGCAAGCTTTCAATAGAAAGTAACTATTCATTTAGGACATAGTTTTATGGATCAATCCTTAGAGAGGCACAGAAGAATAATCAAAAGGTAAAATGTCCTCCAACATTCTCTTATCCAAGATTTAAAACACATCAATGATAAAAACATATCTCTGCTGAGCTATAAGAAGCAGATACTTCATTTCATCCCAATCGTAATGTTACTTTCAATACTTAAAATTCATACTTTTATACCATTCACATGAAAATGTAGTACAGAGTTTTTCTACTGCAAACCTCGCTTGAATGAAGGACAACTGATTAAAATGGGATGACTTTAGACGTGAACTATGTTACTATGCTCCTGATTCAAGTGATAATGAATAAGAGACAGGGGAGTTGAAACAAAACTCCGTTAACTTTAAATTCCCAGGATGCACAACTTGCTGCTGCTCTAGGGAACACATCTCAAATATCAGTGGGTGTACATTCATACTCATCAAACATTTTTAGAGAATATAATTGTCAACAATGTCAACTTGCCTAATTGAGGAAAGCTCCTCAAAATCTCAAACTGAGCAATAAAAGTTAAAACTGAGAAACAGGCAAGTACAATCATTATTCACAAAGCGGCGATTTGTAAAATTGTTAATTTCAAGAAACAATGCATTTATAAAAGTAACATTGCTGTCACATTGGTTATTATCATTATTATTATTATTACTATTATTATTATTATTATTATTATTATTATTATTATTATTATTATAATTATTGTCATTATATCATCATATTGTTATCATATTATTCTTTTTATCATTATTATGACTATTATATTATTATGATAATTTTTATGATTATTTTTGTGATTATAATTACCACTATTATTATTATTATTATCGTTATCATTATTATCATTATTATTATTAAAGTTGTTATTATTTATCATCATTATTATTCACATTATTTGCTGTTTATCTTGTAACAACTGAAAACATAACCCAAGCCATCTACAAAGCAAAGTACTGTAAACCCTTTGACAGGGCATGTCAATTGGCATGAAAGGAACTAGTCCATGTGAATGTGTGAAAACAGCATGAGGGTTAATTCAATGAATGAGATGCTCTTGAAGAATTTCACTTTATCACTGGTGTAGAAAGTCATCTTAAAAATATCATACATTTATATTTATATTATATTATCTAATCACTGATAACAACATAATGTGTAAAATAAAAGCACCTATGGGTCCACGACATATATGCCTTTGTAAGTGATATTGAAAGGCCTTAGAAGTTCTGTTAATGATCCTTAAAAAATACAACCTACAAGAACAACCAAAGCTGAAACAACTCCAAGCACCCTTCCAACCGCCATCACTCAAAACAAGACAGTATAGACAAAACAAAATCCCAAAAAGGCAGGATTCAACCGTTCGTTTTATAAAATACGTATGTAAAAGGTATTTGAAGTTTGCCCCTTCCATGAAATAACATTCACCTCTTTCAAGGAAGCCTGAGGATAAGAGCTTGAATCATAAAAAAAATTCAATCGTAACATTGATGCCATGAATAGACATAACACTTAAGTTGAGCCAAGCCAAACATAGACATAGCAAGTGAAGAGGATGTAGATTTTTAAATGGCAGGCACTGTGAAATGGTCACGGGACATGAATGAACATATACACGATAAGAAAAATAAAATGATTACAAAATGTAAGAAGATATCCAGTTGAACAGATTGAAAGGGACAGAAATGACGTATAAAAAAAGGATACCAGAATGCGATGCAATGGGGGACAAGAAAGATTGACGATGAAAGAACAGAAGATGAAATGCGTAAAACAGAAAATTAAATTTAAACCCCACCCCTCAAAATAAACAAAAACGACATTGCTCAGATATCCCTTAAGTCCCCACCACCCCAAGTAAATAAATGACTGAGGCACAAAGTGAAATTTGAAGACAGCGTGTGAGGGAATAAAAAACGTGAACCCATTCACCATTAAAATATTCTGCTCCTGCATTCACAAGACTGAAGTAAAGTTACTCTATTAAATAACAAAAAAACCCTTAAGAAAAAGACAAAAGATGTTTCTCTACAACAATTCACTAAACACATTTTTTGTGTGCGATTAAAACATGATTACTATCTTCTTATGCTGAGACATGATTCTCAAGATTTGATGATCAGAAATTAACTTTATTCAAAATTTTGATGAAAAGGTGGAGGTTAATTTTTCTCCTGGATGCCAATTGTCTGCATTGTAACTGTTGACATAAATTTCTCCATCTGAATCAAAAATTCGCCATCCATCAAGCTTTACTGAATCATAAAAATCATAACGTGACAGCAATGATAAATCTATTATTGGAATGGCCAAGGAAAGGAAAGTTTCTTTCTTATAATAAAAAATTACTGTCTCCATACTGAGTGTAAAGTGTAATTGTAATTGGCAACCATTTTTTCTCATATTGACTTGCCTTCGGTAACTGGTCTATTGCTGTCATCTAAAGACCCTGATACATAGGTGCAGTAGATTTGATAAAATAGGTGTAAATTAATGATGGACTGTGAGGTGCAACACAGAAGTGAATGGGTTACAGCTTACAATGAGACAATAGATGCACAAGAATGAAACCAGCAAGGATAAAAGAAGAAGAAGAAGAAGAAGAAGAAGAAGAAGAAGAAGAAGAAGAAGAAGAAGAAGAAGAAGAAGTGAAGAAGGAAGAGAGAAGAAAAGAGTGAGGAAGAGACAGAAAAATGATAAATGTACAAACCGGATGGGTGAGAAGGGAAAGCAAGGTGTGAGAAACAGGGAGAAATAGAGAGAACAACAGAGAACCATGAAAACACGGTGAAAAGTACATGTGAAGAAAATGACAATACTGACAGGTAAAGGGAAGGGGACACATAGAAAAATTGAATAAAAAATAAAGTAAGAAAAAAGACTGACAAATGAAGAAAAGAAAAAAATGGAGTATATGAAGATGTGACTGAGCAATAGAGAGGAAAGAACACAGTGTGCTCTATCAAGGCCATAGCTATTCACAACACCTGAGAGAAAAGAGTGGAATCAAACAGGGAAACATGGTGGGTGCACAATGTCACAGTCATACGTCACACTGGCCATTTCAGTGTCACGAAGCCTTGGCATTGTTATTGGCCTGCTTCTCACGAAATTTGCTGAAGGAATATTTTTCATTCACACCTTTCTGTCCAATTTCATCCCATGTCTTGAGGCTTCTCTCCTGCCGATATTTTTCCCACCGTTCGTCATCTGATTCGTGAGTCAGATAACGTATGCCCACTTGCATCTCCAACACCCGAAGGTCGCACCAAGTCTGGTAATCCTGTGGCGAGTTGAGATGTTAAAAAACAAAAAATTAAATACTATTGATATGGCTTCTTGTACAAACACATCGTCGGTGAAATTGTCTAAATGCATAAGTCCACGATTATTATATGGGATATGAGATCTGTCTTTAAAATGATCAAACACATGCTTCTCTCGTGTTCATATAATTATTGAAGGCCTTGGATCAATAGAAAAGCTCAATTTACTTTACGCACATGATCTAAATAAAGATTTCTACTTCTATCCCAAAAAGCATAGCATGGGGTTTGATTATCTAAACATTAATGGCGTTTTTTGCGTTTAGACATTTTAACCAATGATTATGAAAAAGATCCCCCATGCCGTATTCTAAAATATAAGGAGACATGTTTTTAAGGATTTCACTATCAATTCCAAATACGCTTTTTATTTTGAAGAGATATTAAAAATCAGGTTATTACTGTAAATTCAATTAATCACCAGTTGCAAAATATTATGGCAGATATGGTCTAAACTCCTATCCTACATAACAAGCAAATCTAATGCCAGGCACATGGAATAGGAGAAAGTGTAACTTTGATAAAAATGGACCTAAATTACCTGTAAGAACACATGATTGAGTGATTTGTCAACGGTGAAACGCTTTCGCATTTTGACTTGCAAAAGATTCGATATAAGATCAATACCTGATGGGAAAAAATGATAATGACAAAATACATTAAGATTCAATTCATCATAGAAATGAAATCTTGGAAGAAAAAAAAAATCTTAAGTAAAAAAAAAGCCAAGAAATATAATATCAGGACAAAACCCAACCCAATCTCTGCCTACATTCATCCCCTAAAACAAAGAACAGAAGAAAAAAACCCAACTAAAAAAACACACAAAGCTATGCCAGCTTACATCAAGAATCAAGTTTACAATTAATTTTATCAATTCAGATCATTGCAATTTCAACTTTTTTCTCCCGTTTACATTTAGACTGAACGCAAATCCCATCAATGATGAAAGCAAAAAAAGTGTTGTACTAGTTATAGGCATTTTTCCCAAATGAACTTTTAATCCATTATCCCCTTACATTAGATTTTACCCAGTCCTCCATTCTCTAACAAAATATTCCTAGTAATATTCATCTGTGCTTATAGTTGTGGCCAGATGCTCAGTCCTGCCCATAAAAAAATTAATGAAAGCTTGAGTACCTTTCCCGAATAGAGCCGTTAAAACCATTAAAACCCATCTTTCCTAGCTTGTGACATGCACAAGTGGGTCAGAGCCTTCAATGACTGGCCTTCAATGAAATTGATGGATCATGAGCTTTGTATAAACAATATGTAATGGTCTTCCAAAACAACCAAAAATAACCCTAACCCAACAATCACGACAACAACAACCAAGAACAACAACATTCCTTATTTTCAGAACACTTTATATGTATATACGTATAAGATAAGATAATACATAACTTTGTACTTCGAAAAAGGCGCAACAATTATTATTTTTTCTTATTGTTTGTGTCCTCCATTTCATTTCAACATCCCCTGAACTTCCATTTGAGAAGGTATCAAACATTGTCTCATTAAATCTCTTTTGAAAGGTGACAGAATTATTTGACAATTTAATCTGGAAATGTTAAGTTTTTATTTGCCTTCTCCGTCAATGGTGTCAGCTTAAATAAAAGGGTATGATGTCACAGGCATGAAACATGCAGCAGTGCATCAATGTCTTTTTCTCCTCTTCTTCCTCTCTCTTTCCTTCTGGGTTTTTTTTTTTGTGGCCGTATCATTTTCTTACTTTTATTTTTCAAGGTACTTGGGACACATCCAAACATGCATTAAGAATTTTCCATTATATGAAATTGCTTTTAGTGATACAAAAACGAGCTGTGAGTGCCTACCTTCCTGAGAAATGTCTTTCCAAGGAGTTGGGGATACATGAATGAGGCATTCTGGATTTGGTCTGAAATTTCCTCATCTTCATTGAAAGGGAATGTTCCACTAAGGCTACAATTGGTAGGAGATAATAATGAAAGGTTGTGATATGTGTGCATATAGAGGAACACATGTATAAAAACAGTTGTGTGAGTTATGAAAGCAGAGAGATATGAACAAAAGGGTGCCACCTTTATGTACTATAAAAACTTTTATTGCTGATATACATCTATAAAACTATTGGAATCAATACTAATTAAAAAATGAGACAAAATTACTGTTCTCAAACGTCTGCTGTGTAATAATCTACTTCTGTATAGTAGTAGTAGCAGAATGGCCTCGCAGTCAATAAATAGGATTGCCCTATACTGTGTATTCTGACATAATGCTGGTATTAAGAAATTTCAGCGTTGAGTATTTGTTTTGCACATCTCTCCGTGTCTCGTTCCTATGCTAGAGTCCTCAAAGCAAGTAGCAAGTAGGTCTCTTTCTGTTTTCAGTTGTGTTGGTTGTATGTGTCTTCCCCATTTGGGTTTTTGTGTTACTGAGGCTGGGCGGTTTGCATGTTTTGTGTAGTTTTGTAAGTCCTCATTTGGGTTTTGGTGTTACTGTGGCTGGGTGTTTGCATGTTTTGTGTAGTTTTGTAAGTCCCCATTTGGGTTTGGGTGTTACTGTGGCTGGGTGCTTGTATGTTTTGTGTAGTTTTGTAAGTCGTGCTTGATTGTAGTTATGTTTCTGTATAAATCAACTTAAAAATGAATGACCTTTAAATTCAAGAAATTTATCATATGTAAGAGGACATTTTAAATATATAATAGCACTTGACTGAAAACAAACCCAGGGATATGAGTAAAATAAGTTTATAATCATGATCCACAAATCCTTTCATGAAGCATGAAGTTGGCATCTATGCCTGCATACTCCTGTGCACATTTTTAACATGCAAAAAATTGTTGTTTAATGACTTACCTAACATATACAACAACACCGACTGACCACATGTCTAGAGATCTATTGTAGCCTTTTCTTTTTAAGACTTCCGGTGCTGTAGAAAAGAACAGAAAAATTTACATAGCAGTCCTGGTAATGCAATCAGAGAAAAATCAATCCAAATTTCAACAGTTAGACTGAATCTCATCGTTAAAACATGTCACACCTAACCAGTGATGGTAAACTTCATTATTCAGTCATCTACTGTTCACCAGCACTAGAATACAATTTACAATAGTTTTTGTAAAGAAAAAAAAACTGGCATGAAGTTACTATATTCTAGAACTGAGACTACAGGTGTGACATCTCATGTGCTTTCCAATTGATTTTATTCTTTTATGCTTTGAGACCAGGGGCAATGACTCCTACATCAACTACTAGAATTGTCTGTCTCAAAAAAGAATATCTGCAAGAAATGTTACGTAAGAAGAAAAACAGGAAATAAAAGTTACATGATGCACATTTCTAATTTTTAAATGTTATTCTTGTCTGATAAACACATTTCAAATGAACGAAAAAACAAAAACAATACAAAACAAAACAAAAAAGAGTGAGTACTCACCAAGATAAGCAGGCGTGCCGACGACAGATCTTCGGAATGATTTTTCACCAATGATCCTTGCGAAACCAAAGTCACACAATTTCACCTGCAAGTAAAATTCAAGAAAGACACTGCAGTCTTTAGCCTGATAGATTCATGTATGATGTTTTCTTTGTATTACATGAGAAACTCTACGGCTATACTTTACATACAATCTCAGAAAAGATTAAAACAATAAGATATTTTTGTGTCCCTTAAAAAGCCATGATTGTTGTAACTGCAGAATAAAATAATAAAAATTAAGTGAAAGTGAGATAAACAACTAAAATCTGAGAAGGAAATATATGCTCAAGTTTGTTTATTTTGCACCTTTTGTCTTAAAATAACTCAAAAGTGAAAAAAAAAACCTTGATGAAAATAAAAGTCTTTGTTTTTAAAATAAAATCTTTCTAAAAAGAAATGGAAAAGACAGTGAAATCTTGCATACATGATACATGACTTGAGAAAACATTAAAATGGACTTAAAATAAAATGTATACATTTATATATTATAGACATCTGATAAGTTAAATTACCTGGGGAAATGCAGTCTCTGACGAAAGGAGGACATTTTCAGGCTTTAAGTCACAATGAACAATGCTCTTGGAATGCAAATGTTTTAAGGCAACAAGGATCTAGGTGGGGAAAAAAAAAGATAAGTGAAAATCTTGCTGGAATTTAAGATTATTAGAGTCATATAATTTATCATAATGTCCATATATTATAATAAGAACAAAAGATAAGAAAACAAAACACTGAGTTGAGTCATACCTGTGATATAAGGAACTTAGTAACACGTTCACTAAGGCGACCTTTGGACTCGATAAAATCATCTCCAGCATATCTCCTTTCAATTTTTCCATGACAACAAAAATCTGCAAAAAAATAGCAATTGAGGGAGAAGGTTAATTTCAAAAACCATTAAAAATGGCAACCATAAGAATTAACAAACCCAAAATTAAATTCTAGATTCTTTTCATTGACACTGCATGCATGTCTTATTAATTCACAATAGCACAACAAAGAGGAGAAAATAAATTTAGAAATACAACTGTAAGTGTTCTTAATGAATTTATGTGAATAAAAATGTGTCTATCAAAATTTGTAAAATAAGGAGAAAATGCAAAATAATTTGTTTCTCATTGAACAATAGATATCTGAAATTCTATGGGCATATCAATAACTCATGCTCAAACTGTCAGATTTCCATACTCTTTCGATTGTCTCAAACATTTGCTCCAAGTCTACAACACCAGGGTGATGAAGATTCTGGGAGACAGAAATAAAAATACATGTCAGTAGTACAAAAATACATATCAGTAGTACAACAAATTTAAGCTGTACAAAAATACATATATATACATAAAGTACAAGATCATATATCAGTAGTACATTTACAATGCTTGCTTTTATGTTTTAAAAAAAAAAGGAAACTACTGTATTCTACATATTATATGCGGTCAAAATACATATCAACTAATAGTGATATAGATGATAATCCAGAGCAATGTTAATTCAGGTGATGTCTTCACTTTCTCACACTTTTCTTGGGTTTTTACTTCTTGACTCATTTTCCCTTTCTCTTGACACAATAACCTAAATAAAAAATTGTCTCATCTCCAAGCTAGAATTTCTTTTGTGTGGGGAAATTGCAGCCTCTTTCCTCTCCTCATTGGCACTGAGACTTACCTTAAGTATATCAACTTCGATCTTGAGTTGAGCTTCTTGTTTGGTTGGAAAACGCATTTTGTCAATGACTTTGATTGCAACTTCCGGGTAGTTTTCCTATGCTTGCCTGCAACCAAAGAATGACAGCATTATCAGTTTTTACACAGATCTGTTAGTCATTCAAAACAGAATCGGAAATAAAAATATTACATTTTGACATTTTATGAAACTTAAAGTAAAACATTTTTAGAAAAGAGATCATCATGGATTTTTCAGACTTGAACAAAACATTTGACCCCCCCCCCTCCTCCATAAAAAACCCGACACCCAACAGACATTAAATGATAATGCATACTAGATAGAAGTGATTAAAAGTAAAATTCCTTCAAAGCCCTTACGGCCCATAGAGCCAGAGCTTATTGCAGTTTCTATAGTGTTAAATGGTCGAACAGGTGTTAACAGTCACTTTCTGGACAGGACGCTAGTCTTTTACAGGTGTTTAATGCCAAACTGTTGAAGACTTGTAAAACAAGCAACATGCTCTGCTTTATCATTAGGACGTAATTGTGACATACTCTCCATCTTTAACCCTTTAGTGTTTAAACCAACAAAAACTGAAACACATAATCCCTGCTGAACAAATCGACAGCTGTCAATGCGGGTCAACAGTGCTAAAACCGACAGCAACCGACACGTCACACACCTGTTAGTTTGTTAGCTCTCATTGGTCACATTAAAGATGTTATTGTACTAAATTTAGAATTGAATGCAAGAAGGGAGATCAGGGCAGCTTCACATGACCATTTGAGTGTATTAGAGCGTAGGCAAAGACCTATATTAGATATGCTGACAGGAAGTAAGAAAAATGTAAACAAACCAGGTTGCCATAGAGGAGAGGAAGATGAACATACACAACAAGATAGCAGCCGCTAATGTAAACACGAAAGGGTTAAACCAGTCATGTCAAAGATCAAATATAATGGATGATCCCTGAAAGGACTAGCTTGAAAATTAAATGCAAGTCACATCCATTTTCTACACATTTGCACATATCCATATGTCAATATTGAGAAAGAAAAGTTTGTTTCATTGACCTATCCATCATAATTATAACGGTGATCTCAGGGTAAATCAAGAGGAAACAGTGAAAGAGACAAAGGAAAGAAGTAAAACCTGCCAGCAGTGCCGGCCAACCACCCATTAAAATGACGAGCAGGTTACTGGCATTTGGCTTTCTGTCACAAGGATTCCACTCACCTCCATAGACGATGCCAAACTGACCAGAGCCAAGGACATCCTCAGGGATGATTTGATACAAATGATTTATCTCAGGCTGTAGTGGAAGATCAGAAAATACAATTGGTGAATGAATGGACGTGTGAGTAAATCAATTCAATTGAAATAGAGCATGATGCTAAATCATGCCTGTTAGAAGACCACTGAAAGTTACTCCCTATAATATAGGCTACAACTGCGAGAATGAATTGTAAAATCTATGCAAAGCTATTCTAACCTCATATATTATAAATTGAGTTCAACACAAAGCTCTTCAATGGCTAAATTCATCCATAAAGATGTGTTGCGACTTTGGTACAAACTGCTCCTGAATTTTTCATCATCGTTATTATCGTTTTCATCATTACTATTGCCATTATCTTTTTGTATTGTCTTTCTTCTAGTTCTACTTTTCTTCTTCTTTTGATTTTATTAAGCTCCTAATTATCATTCGTATGAATGACATCAATATCCTGCACTTGCTAATATTCAACTTGATCTTGTCATTCATCACCATTAATTTCATTTTTTATTTTCAGTAAATTGTCACCCATGTTCAAGATTTAAAGTGTTTTCATGTTACACTTATGTTTATTTAAAAGTGACAAAAAGGTTTACAAAATGTTTTTTTTTAAAAAGAAGTCCTTTGGAACATTACAATGAACAATCAAAACCAACCCTTCCTCAAAAAAGAAAAGAAAAGAAGGGGATAAAACAAACAACACATCTTCAAAGCGACAGCTAAGTAAGAAGGACTCTCTTGAAGCACATTACTATAATTTCCGTGTCTATCAATGATGTTGAACTAAACTTAAGAGTTATTACATCAACAATAGAATTCAAACAAAACTTGGCTTACCTGCCCTGATTTTGTGCCTTCCCCATTTCCGTTTCTATCTGCTGCAAACAAAAAGCAAAAACAACGTTAAAGATCACATGTCAGTTTATATACATATATCTAGCATGCAATTGTCCTGAAATTGAAATGTAAAAAAAGAAGAAGAAAGAAATCCTAGATCTATGGTTTTATATTTTGTTTGTTTCATTTAAGTTTACAAAGTCAATCATATGCGGTGATCTCAGGGCGAAGGAAGAGGAAACATAATAAAATATAAGTGGAAGAATGAAAGAAAAGAAATAAGACCTTCCAGCAGCCCGCCAACCACTCACCTATAGGCACTTACAGGCTTTGTGACAGTTTGTTGTGTATCCTCAAGCAGACCCTTCCTGTTTTTAATACCTCTCCCTGGGGAGTATTCATACCTGAAGATTGTGAATGCTATGTGCTTCCTTCACACTAAAATTCTGACAGCATCCTTCTCTGTTCATATCCGAACGCAGAGCTCAGAACATTTGCTAAGAGGATGTTATATGAACAGCCATGATCTCTAGCCTTCAAATCAATGTCTTCACTGACCTTTTAGAAATAATAAATAACGAAGATTGCTGCTACCATTCTGTTATTTTTATTTTTGTTTGATTTGATTTACCAACATCCACAGCTAAGGTGATGACAGGGTTTTTGGAAGGATCGACCTGTAAACAGTCAATGTGATCTTTAATGTGCACAAAGTGTTGTGATCTGCAGATGGGACCTCCTTTTTATTGTCTGTCTCCAATGGGACTAGGTGTTGATCCGCCTGCCTGGACCAGCGAGGTAGATTTTTGCTTGAAAAAAAAAAAAAAAAGAATTTTTCCAACTGTTGATGGGGCTCGAACCCTCTACCATTTCGTTGAGAGGCCGACACCTTGCCCCTGGATTACCTATTCCCCTTTTTATTTTCATAATACAACTTATGGGTTGGAGGAGTGAGGGGTAAGGGGGCATTTACCGGTTGAATTGGGGGCATTGGACTGTGAGGTGACTGGCATCAAGGCCTGTCTGATGGCGTGCTCCCAGTGCCTGGCCTGCTCCATACCGATGCCGCTCTCTGGTGATACGACAATGTTGGACTCCTGGCCGTACGTTGGGTCTTCTCCCACGTAGTACATCAAGGAGTCTGTAACAATCTCAAACACGTAAGGCGCTCGTCCATACTCTTGACTGCGTGGAAGTCGTCCTGAGTCCACACTGATGCTCTCCAGGTGAATTATCTTATGAAAAAAATGATGTGTATAACACATTGATTTGACAGGGGACATTTCAACAGAACTTTTTGTGCTTTGAATTAACTCACAACGCCAATTGCTTTGGAGGACTTTTCAATGAGTACAGTGTTATTATGACCGTTATTTATATATTTTTTATATTTTTCTTATCGTTTTATTTTCCATCTGCATCTTTTTCTTCTTCTAGTGCTTCATCTTCTTCCTTTTCTTCTTTTCTTTTTCTTCTTTTTTTTTCAGCATTATCATTACCATTATCATTATTATTATCATTATCATTAAGACAATATTTCTATTAAAAACACCTCAAACCATAACCGTTGTTATCGTTTTATTTGAATTTATCCCATCCATCATAATATGCTAGGGTGAATTAAGAGGAAACAGTGAGATGAACGACATGTAAAATGTGAATCACCCCGACCCCAAAGCCTTTTTCTCCCAGACACTCCTCATTAGCCAAACTCTCCCTTTAACTTCACAACCCCCCCCCCCCCCACACCCCACACACACACACACACAGACACACCTTCTTAAAAAAAAACCTAGCCATGTATATATAAAATGACTACAGAATATTTGATGCTTTGAACATAACTTAAAGATTGCTTGAAACTTTCTGGGTCAAGTTGTTGCTTTCAGAAGCCGGGTTAACTCTTTTAGCCTGAGCGGCTGCACAGTGCAGCCAATGATCTTGATAAAATGGATGAGCAACCACACACTGCAGCTGATAGATTTAACGCTCCTTTCAATTGTTGAAAGCCTAATTTTGTCCGACATCATGTGGCTTCATTATTGGATTATAATTCAAAAACGAATTACCCCTTGAAACTGGCGAAATATGACAATAAGTGACAACTCCACTAATAAAGACTTGAACTGGTACTTTACCTGATAGAAGATTGAGATCTAATGAATTGAAAAAGCCCTATAACAAGCTTCTGGATGAGGGTTTACTATTTTTTATGGCAAGGAATGTAAATCACAACAATTCAAGAAATACTTAGTTTTCATATTGCATAACATTAATTTGTCTTGTTATCAACATTATATTTTCCAAAATATATCAACTTTACCTTGTTATTCAAAAACTCCATTAAATTGTGATTGATTTGATATGGTACACTTTAGATTTGTGGCTCATATGAAGGAAAATACGGCTAAAGAAAAAGATACCCCCATGCCCAGATCCTAGCATTCTAGAATCATGGAATAGACCTACAGGCTCAAAGAGTTAAATCACTGAAACCTACCTTGTAATATCGACTTGACTTTTCATCAAGATAGAGAATGATTGATTTGGGATCAAGGCGCCAAAAGTGTCTTTTCCTCTGTAAAACAAAACAGAAAGAAAAAAATGAGTATTTACGATATCGACAGTTAATTTTTAATGATTTTGTATTATTTTTCATCCATTTAAGTAAAAAAAACAAAAAAATGCTTCATTCATAAGTGGCTTGATATGCTTGTCTTGTTTTAATTGCTGAGAATCTCACGGTTGCTTGGTGTAAGAATGGAAAGAAAGCATAACACTTTTTCAGTTATCTAAGTTGATCTTGTTATTGTTGTACAGGTATTATAATTCTTTATGGCACACAGACGATGAAGAAGACAACATGCAGCTATATGTCATTGTCTTGCATATACTTCTTCTCCTTCATTGATTTCTCTGTCAGCGGATCAGATCAGGAGGCGGATGTCTCCATGAAGCATATGGTCTAGCTGACTCTCCATAGAGCCGTAAAGCTTTAGTTTTTTGTGTGTTTTGCTTGGGCATATCACTGTTCTCTCTGATGTGAAGAACAGACACTGGCTGGAGGATGTTATGTTCAGTGTTCTAATGGGGCCCTCCATAACCACACCTTTCTGACTCCCAAACTTTCAGATAGTGGTACATAGGCTTTGCATATAATTGTGGCACACTTGTAAGTGTTGTAGATGTAATGTTGGTCAATCTATAACATTGGGTTATCATAATTTCATTTCAATAATTGTTACTGCCGCATGGTTGACCTTATTACTGTTCATGTTCTTCTTACAGTTATTTTAAACATATTTTTGTTTTCTGAGTAAGAACACTAAGGTCTAAAAGAATTATTAATCATAATATTGTTAATAACTTTCATGTCTTTTTTAAAATGATAATTTTTACTGATACATTACTGCCCTCTAGTGTTTGAATGTACTCTTGTGTGCTTTTTAAATATCATATCCCCAATTGAAGAAAAGAGAAAAATCGAACAGTACCTCTATGATCAAATAGGCTAGTGTTGAAAACAATGGGCTTTAATGACAAATTCTAGAAATAAAGCAATGAATTTATCTGAAGTTTTAAAATGTCAGACATTGGTTCAATAATGTACTTTCAACACGAAATGTCCACAGGGTGTCAAAGAAGGAAAAGAAGGAAAAAAACCCCCAACTAAACCCATACACATATGGAATTGGTCATACCAACAAGCGTCTTGTCTTTCATGATGGCATCAGCAGGAATTTTCGAAAAAAAAGTGGTCAAAACCAGCAGGAATTTTCAAGAAAAGTGGTCAAGACGACAATAAAAAAAGAAATAAAATGCAGAATGATAAAAACAAATTCTAAAATAGAAAAAAAGTAAATTACTGATCACAAGTGTCAGTCATAAATTGCATTACTATGGGTAACTCAGAAAAAAATGGTCTTGGGAGCACAAAACCAAATCAGCCAAAGGGTTACCATTTTGTCTTTGTCTGTAAAATGGACCATCCATCCCTCCTTGAGCACTTTTGAGCCGGCTCTTTTGGTGTGTTTGACTGACTGGACCACTCTCATCAATGGAATGTTACTGCTGTTGCTAGGGCTACATGTGAATAATGGATATAATCGTGAAAAGTCACCTTGAATTCATTTCATGCTATAAAATAAGTAGATACAACGGGGCGAGAAATGAGAGATTTGGCATTCAAAAGTTTCTTTCTTTCTTTATCAGTTCCCATCTACGTTTTGGTGTATGGGTTCAGATGCCCTAGATGATCTTTTTCCAGGATGCCCTGTCCTGACATTTTCTGTTTCCTTCCAAAAAAGTTAAATTTCTATGCTTCAATGCCTCTTTTATACTCCCCGTACAGGTGCTTACCTGTCCACTGCCTGGTCATTATAAAATTTATCTTATATAGTAGATGATCATTAAGGATGAATTAAGACAATCTGCTTGCTAGCAGTTTATGCATTTAAAACCATCAAACTAAAAATTAATATTGAGACGATATTGAGATCTCATCATCCTGACAAATTCATTCCGGGCATTGTCTCACACACTTTGGCACAAAATGTTGATCTCTCACTGGATCTCCTTCCAATGCGTATTCGTGAGTTCATCATTCAGTCTGAGTGATCTGTCTTGATCCCATCTTTTGGAGAGTCTTCCTCTCCTTCTACTTTCCTCAACCTTGCCTTCCACGAAAATTCTCTCAAAAGAGTTATGAATTTTTATATGACCAAAATATGTCAATTTCCGGGTTTGACCTCAATAAATTAAAAAGTATGCCTAATTTGATGTTTATTCTATTAAGAAATATGCCGTTTAATAGTTTTTCAGTTCATGGCATGCAGAGAATCTGTCCATAGCTCTTCATCGCAAGAGCATGATTGTTTTCTTCTTTGATTTTGTAAAGTTCCATGCTTTCTATCTATAAATAAGTATCTAGACGAGACAAATACAAAACAATAGCAAAAAATGCGCTTACACTAAAATTAGTAGCACCAAAGGTCTAATAGCAGGCAGGCACCTGTAAGGTAGTGTGTTTCAATATATTTGGCTTACTAGCTCCCATACTTGGTTCTTGATCTACTCAAAAGCAAATGGCTACCAGTGCCAGTATAAGCTGGGAGCAAAAGCACAAGACAGACCAGCATCCTGTCCAGGGGATGATCTCATACCAGCATTTCCCATTGAGGCTACGGAAACTGAGATAAACTCTGGTGGTGAGGACCACAGGGTCTTGAAGAAACTTTGTTTACTTCATTACTCTATGATGGGCTACACTGGCAACCCCTACATTGGCTGTGTATCTCTTTTGTATGAATGAATAGATGTCTTGTTTTCTGGTTTCTATAATAAGTCATTTATTTTTGTATTTACCTCCCTTATCTGCATAAAAACTCCTGATCTCCGTTGACCAGCATTAGAAACCAAAGAAATGAAACTTGAATTTTTTTATTCCCAAACCAGAATGCTCATGAAAAGAACATACAATTTAAACCGCTAACTACAAAATTTAACTACAATATTATCACTCTTACAAAGGATTGAAGAGCATGAATCTATTTCTTTTAAATTAAGTATTCCCACATATCCTTGAGTGAAATGTGATGGCAGTGAGTGCTTCACTTTCTGTTAAGTACTGAATACTCTTTTTGTGCTTGTTTGTTTGTTTCATTGAAATTTACCCCATCCAAATTTACTCCCATCCACCATAGGCGGTGATCTCAGGGTAAACTCTGAGGAAACAGCAAGATGAAAGACAGGCCAAAAAGTGAAAAGAAAGAAGAAGGACCTACCAATAGCACTCGCCAGCCACCCACAGTCTTTTTGTGCACTAATTCATTTCAATTTGATATATTTGGTAGTAACATGATGGGATTTCAATTTGATATAATAATGGGACCAATAAGAAAATATTTCATTTCAATTTGATATATTTGGTAGTAACATGATGGGACCAATAAGAAAAATATTTCATTTCAAAAAATGATGGGACCAATAAGAAAAATATTTCATTTCAATTTGATATATTTGGTAGTAACACGATGGGACCAATAAGACAAATATTTCATTTCAATTTGATATATTTGGTAGTAATACGATGGGACCAATAAGAAAAATATTTCATTTCAATTTGATATATTTGGTAGTAACACGATGGGACCAATAAGAGAAATATTTCATTTCAATTTGATATATTTAGTAGTAACACGATGGGACCAATAAGACAAATATTTCAGTTGAAACTGTTATCTTTAAAGTTTCTCATCCACAAAAATATTGTGGAAAGTACTAATGCAAGCATTATGTCAGGTCATTGAGATAACAGATGCTCTACTAGAGACAAATTGGGATCCGTTACTCATTGCTGTCATTACCCTCATCATTTCCCTCATCAATACTCTCGTCATTATCATCACCATTGCTACCACTGCTTTGGATAAAAGATTCTATTCTGGCATCGCATACACTAAAATTCTTCTCATAATTCAAAGCAAATGAAACTTTTCTTTTTAATTCCCAAATTACCTGAGAGGCGGTTTTTGCTCGATTTCCTCTGTGTCATCATCAAAAGTTGACACGGTGGCAAATGATGTGGTGTCTGAGGTTTCCTCTGAGTCTATGTCTGTATCTCCGGGGTCTGGGTCTGGGTAATCTGGAATCACTGGGTGCCGTCAATTGCAGTCATCATACACACACACACACAAGCACAAAAACAGAGGAAAACACACATAGACATACACACACACATATATATATATATATATACAAACACACACAGACAAATAAACAGACAAATGGGGAAGGAAAATGAAAGAAACAAAATGTTTCACAAAATTTTGGCACTTGACATTGCACACTTTGATACTTTTGGCAAAAGATGTGAAAGTCATCTGACTTTTTTATATTTAGCACCACGCAGAGTACCTTGGCATTAAGATTACTTTGATAATGTTTCCCAATGTTTATTGCAAAAGACTATTACATAGAGTGGCTTTTTACGATTTTTATTTTGTATTTTGTTGTACTCTGGGAAACTTGTAGAAGCTGATATTCTGAGATCTTTAACCTCCCTCCAAAAGAGTTGACAACTTTCTTTTTAAATCATCTGTTTGTATCTTTTTATGTTTTGATCTTTCAATCTAAGGTATTCAAGAAATGAAGAAAAAAAGGAAATTATTACCATACACTTCCGTGACAGCCATAATGATGCACAGCATTGTAGGGAATATCTCTTGGTGTCATGGTAATACTGATTGTTCTTTTATCTGTTTGTCTATCTGTGCATCTGTCTATCTCTCTCTGTCTCTATTTCTCACTCTATTTTTGTCTCTTGCTTCTTTCTGCACACCTACCTTAAACCACACTGACTGTTTTCCGTCAAAGGGAAAAGAGTAATTTGATCAGTATAAATGTTCTTATTAAAATACAAATTGTCAAAGACTTTAAGCTAAGCTAGTGAGAATATCAATATTGTACACATAATTAATTTCATCTTAAAGTACCTATCTTCCTCTCCTAGGACACACCAAGCCAAGGCAAGATCGTTCTGTTAGCATGCAAGTGTGAGACAGTATGTTCCATTAAAAAAACTTTCTGAGGTTCTCAAACCCTCCAAGTATTGTGTCACTCATCCATGATTTCCGTCTTTTATTAACAGTCTAGATAGGGCACAAAACTAAAACCTCTTTCCTTCATATCAAACTGGTGTCAAGGGTTAACCTGTTTCCGCGTGCATCCAAAAAGGTCACGACACTAGATCTATGGGTAAATGATATAAATGAGGAAATGTTAATTACTTGTAACGAGGCGGTGCAAGCGGCAGTACTAGGAGATAAAGCAATGCAGACCAATGAAAGCATTGAGTTTGGGGGGGGGGGGAGGACAGCAAGGGTCAAGATTTAAGGAGGGTAAAGGTGAAAAAGGAATGAAAGAGAGTACGGGAAGATTTTGCTTTCGCCATTCTTTTATTTTTCATCTTCTTCTTCTTTCTCATAGTAACTGCTTTACTAAAATATTACTAACAGCGCACATGAATTTGAATTCAAATAGGGAAGAGCAATCTAAATGAGTTTTTATAATGATTTCCCTTTCAAACAGATTAGATGTGTACACTTCGGAGTTTTTAATCCACTTTTCAATCATTTCTACAGCAGGGTCTTTGGGTAGACCATTGTTAAAAGTTTTACCAGAAACAGTTCCTTTGAGTTTTGCATTTAGCAATGTTTGGGACAACAATCTGTTTTTATACATCTTTGTTCATTTGTTCATTAAAAGAGCAGAATAATAAGAATGATTTCGAAAATTTAAAAAAATTAAAAATTTATCACAGAAAGCGTGGTACAGACACAACCTGACAGCGTCTAGAAAATTAAACGTGAAAAAATTGTAACTCTTGGATCATCTTGGCTTGTTTCGTTTAAATCCGGAACTAGTTAAGGCAAGGTGTCGGCTTCTCAACCAAGGTCATGGAGTCGAACCAACGGTTGAAAACATTTTCTCGAGTTTTTCGAGCAAAATCTCCTTCCCTGGTCCTAGGTGGAGACACCTAGTCCCATCGGAGAACGATTGGAGACGTCAACAGACGTTAAAACCCCTTGGCTGTTTACATTCGGGCAGTTGGCAAGTTGGATGTGGGTACAAATCAAATCAAATCAAATCAAATCAAATCAAATCAAATCAAAATCAAAGTTTAAAACGAACACTACTCGCATCGTTGATACACTTCTATTCATAATATAAATCGGTAGAAATTCAAATTCCTGTCGTTTTAAGGCTTTCGATTTGAATCCTTTGACAATTCACAATTATTGACATCATCTAAACTAAAAATCGCTTGAAACGTTTGTTTGTTGACTTCATTGTCAAAACAAATGGTGATCTCAGGAGGACATAGGATATGAAAGAAAGCCATGTGGTGACGCAGTGATCTACCAATGCGATACCAGCAGGAAAGAAGCTAGTGAAGAGATCGAGGAGACAAGAAAATGATTAAAATAAAAAAACAGTGCAAAAGTAACAAGAACACGCTTCAGCTAAATGGCATGGTAACCATGGTTGAAAACTTGAAAGGGTAATGTAATAACAATGCCTTCCATTAGACATTAGACTATGTACAACGCATTTTTCCTTATCTCCAGAAATTAACGTTTAGAGGCAACAACAGAAAAAACACGAGGGAATAAGAACAAAGGAGAACAGAACTGCTACACCAAAAACCACCAGTCACAAGCGAATCCTGAACTAGAGAGCTGACTGAAACCACATTCAAAATCGACTCACGCCTTTAACAAACAGTGCTTGATAAAGAAGACAACCCCCCCAAACAACAACAACAAATAACAACACCATGCAACAATTAGCGGCGGGAACATCAATTCCCATGAGGCACTCGGACTAGTTCAATAATCAGTTCGTCTCATGCAATATGGACAACGAAATGAAAAGCATGAAGTGTGAACTCACTAAAGCACCCATGGTTTATTTCTCAATATCCCATAATTCTTTAATAATACATTAACACACACACACACACACATACTAACACACACCCCTTCCCCCTCTCTCTCTCTCTCTCTCTCTCTCTCTCTCTCTCTCTCTCTCTCTCTTTACCCGCACGCAAACACGCATGTGTATGCATTCAAACAAACAGAAGCTGCGGGATTTGCGAAAATCATAAATGGTGCGTCTGACAATAGGGTTGGGGTCTCCACAGTAGCAATAGCGAGTCATCACTAAAACATTCCGCGGGGTAGCAACTCAACTATTGTAACTCGACTTTTTAGCGAAAACCACTTTCCCCCCCATAAAAGTGACCAATCCATCATCTAAAATGCTCAGAACTTTTAGTAGTAATATAAAAGGTTATTAAACAATTTCATTCTATTGTATTCTAAAAGAGAGTAAATGGCGGCTGCTCAAGTTGAAGCACTCAAGCAGTTTAAAAGTATCAGTTGTTGCCAACATAAGGTCCAAAAGCAAAGCTAATTGAGTTTATAAGCAATTACGATAGTTGTGAATAGGGCGTCCCTCTGGTCATTATTGCTTATGACGGTTCTTTGATTCGGCCAAACGTGAGGATGGGCAATGCTGGCCAGGGAGTAGTTATGAACCGTCGTCGTGAGGTTGAAATGGTTCTTTTGAGTTGGACATCTAGGACTGAGTACTTACTCTGAAACAAGCTCTATCTCAGGGTTTGAATTAAATTGATTCCTCTGATTCGAAAGCTCTCAGAGGATTCAAAGACATCGGGACAATTCAAGTCAGAAGCATGTCTGCATAAGGAAATGAACACTTCTTCCATTCCAATTCTTAAATCAGGATTAATGTCGAACGAGTAGACACCCCAGAGTGTTGGGATGAAACCATTCGAGAGGAAGAAAAAGTCAAAGAAGAACAAGACCAGTGATCTTGCATACCAGACAAGGAAAGATGTATGAAAAGAGGCAAAAAGTATGAAGTGTGGTTGGACAGTCTTGTCGACTCAACTGTTAACAGAAGTTCACAAGGAAAGAACGTCTGAAAGTCAGTTTGATTTTAGCCTTCTGAAAAGAATATTTAAATTCTCGTTGCCTTTCTCTTACTCTTAGCCTTTGTCAAGAACTCTAATAGCTCTCACAAGGTGGCCGGCCAAGCAGATGAAGTAGATCTTCAGTACATATTGAGGTTAGATGGATGCATTGACTCTCCTCGATGGCTTTTAAGGAACTGCTCAAAAGAAAACATTTGGATTGTGAATGTTTAAAAGTCTCTTGTTACAGTTGATATGCTTCCTTGTAATCCCTGTTTTATTTTCTTATGAAAGAAACAAAGGCTCCTCTTCACTATAAAGTCAATTATCAAGGAAACAAGATAGGAATAGAAATTGAAGCAATGTTATAAATGAGGCAGAAATTTGTCTGTGATATTTCACTTTCGTGGCTTAAATAATTTGGCTGAATCCCTTAGATTGATGTTATTGACATTTTTGGTTCAAGTCCATGTCTGTAACTTGGGTTTGAAACATGGTTTTAGCCTTCTGAAAGAATTAAACTTTTTAGCCTACGACGGACATTATAGGAGCATTCATTTTATCACTCCTAAATTGTTAAATGGGAAAATCAATGTTTAAGATTTTAACTTTTAATTAATTTGAATGACATTTTTGGTTCAAGACCTGAGGACTGTTTCTGACATTCTAGGAATTCCCTTTATCATAAATGGTTGAATGTTAACAATGAACTATAAATATTACATGAAATACTCTATTTTCACAATAGTATTTTCTTTCTTTGCTTCAAGATAGCATTTGTTTGTAAAAAGTTGTACATGTCAGATGACGTAAAACAACATATATCAACTTTAGTTATAACAACTATATTGGCTGCTCCTGTTAATACTATGATCCTTGCTCAATTTAGAAGTGCCAACTATTGTAACTTCAATTATCTCAAAATGTATCTACCGAAACGTAAAAACCCCCAGCAACCATCAGTTTGAATTATAATGTTTTGTCACTGCAGTTGCAGACTATATTGGCTGCTCAACTGAATCTTTGGTAAGTGTGAGTTACGAGCCTTCCACCAAAAAAATTCTCCATTAAAGACACAGCAGTCCATTTCAGACAAGAAATACTCAATTATTTGTAACTTCAATTATCTCTAAATGTAGTCCCCCTCTCATTCTCTCTCCCAAACTTCCAACACAATTATCTCCCCTTCCCCATTCAACAACATCAACCATCAGTTGAATACAATTCTCCAATTTGCTAACACATTGAATGAGAATATCGTTCCAAACGTCTATCTCTATGCTTCTGATTCTCTGCTTGCTTTGGTCTTTGTCTTAATTTCTAGCCATCTCTGCTTCTGACTGTTTATTGCTAAAATATGTCTTAATGTCACTGTTTCTATCTTTCTCACTCAGTTTATCCTATTCATCATAATATGCGACAATCTCACGGTTTCATTGTGATCTACCCCACCCATTAGATGCAGTGATCTCAGGATAAGAAAGAAACAGATGAATGACATTGTGAAAAGTGAAAGAAAGTAGGACTACCAAAGTCCCCGCCAACCACCCACCCGTCCTGTCAGTCAGTCTCTCTCTCAATCCATCAATACCCCCATTTCTCTCTCTCTCTCTCTCTCTCTCTCTCTCTCTCTCTCTCTCTCTCTGTCTATCGGTCTGTCTGTCTCTATTTCTTTGTAAACTTCTCTGCCCTGCCTCTCTCTTGCACTACGGTTGTCAAACATTGACTCCACGAAGAGATAACGCCGTCTAATGCTACCGGCTTGAAAATGAGCCCTTCAAAAGAATGGCCAAAGTCAGCCAGAAAAGGAGGGCACAAACAGGGGAGACTTATAAAAAACGAAAAAGGGGCGATAATCACAAACAGGCGCCTGGTCGCCGTGATCTCCCTTTCTGGTCGCAAATCAGATGACAGCGTCAACGAAGGAGATAATAACAAAACAGAGTGAAGATATTCTTTGGGAGTAGAGAGCACCAAGCATTAGAGGAGGCACACACGCACGCGCAAAAATAAACACACACACACACACACACACCGCACCACACTCACAGAAAAGGAGAGGCGTGTTTTGATTTGTGTTGTTTGGTAAATTTACCACATTCACTATAGGCGGTGATCTAAGGGGGACTCAGGAGAAACAGCCAGATTAAAATCCGTTACACAATTACACATGAAAAACAGGGTTTACATTTACCATTTGCCAAACGTCTGTAAATAAGAGAAGAAGAGAAAAGAAAGACAGACAGACAGGCAGCTGTGTTTGTTTCACTGGTCTCCATGCACCATATGCTGATATCTCAGGGTGTATTCAGAGAAATCAGCAAGATCAAAAATATGAAAAAGAAGGGGGGGGGGGAGTTTCCATTGCCACCGTCACGCCAACTGCCCACTAGAAAATATTAGAATACCTCCTTCACCATATGCGGTAACCAGGAGGTCAATTAAGAAGAAACAGCTAGATAAAATATAGTTCAAATAGTGAAAAGAAAGACGTAGGATCTACCAGCAGCTCTCGTCAATCGCCTACCTGCCCACCAGACAGCTAGCAAGACATAAATAGTTAAAAGTGAAAAGAGAGACTAGATGTACTAGAGAGAGAGAAGGAGAGAGAGAGAAGGGAGAGAGAGAGAGAGAGACAGAGAGAGAGCAGAGAGAGAGAGAGAGAGAGAGAGAGAGAGAGAGAGAGGGAGGGAGGGAGGGAGGGAGGGAGGGAGTGGGAGAGAGAGAGAGAGAGAGAGAGAGAGAGAGAGAGAGAGAGAGAGAGAGAGAGAGAGAGAGAGAGAGAGAGAGAGAGAGAGAGAGAGAGAGAGAGGAGAGAGAGAGACATGCATACACTGGTGGGCTGAGCAGGCAGGCATAGACCAAGAGAGAACCATATACATGAATTCCAGAGGCCGGGAGGTCATGGAGGATACGCTCTTCCCAGGTCCAACTAGCCAGCATCTAAACCAACTTACCTGTACTGAGTTGTCATTGATAGATACTGACAAGTTCTCGCCCTTGGGCAAATTGAAGAGTTACACTGGAGCTGGGTGGCGCCGGTAGCGGTCGTGAGCACAGTTGTTGAGATCTTGTAGGCACAGCGTTTGTGGAGAAGTTGAGGCCGCAACCTGTAACAAAGGAACAACAGTATTAGTCTTTTGGGCAGGATACTGTGAAAGTCAGCAATTTCCGTATCGCTCATGAAGTCAGAATCTCTGTTTCTAGAACGTGAAGCGAAACAGAAACAGCTAATCCTGTCGCAGGCTTTCCCTTCCATTTTCAACTAGGTGGAGTGGGCATTGTCACATTATTTAGTAGAAACGCACGCCCGTAGACAATGATGATGATGAATAAACTCTTTTATCCACATTCTTTTTTTCAACGATGAACTACTCAATAGGTTGCCGGGCGCAAGGTGATATCACGCGTACCGGTACAGTATTCGATAAATTAGGCGGGCTTTTGACCGCTCAGCCAAGTGCGATATTTTAATCGGATTTGTATTCGATACTGGGATTACGCGGTAGGCGTGAACGGTCGGCCTACTGTTCCAACTTTTTAATTAAGCTGTTCAAAATAGCGGACTAGATGAATGAAAGTGATACTCACACAGACGGGGAAACAATGACGTTTACATTAATTCAACGTGACTTTAAGCAGAACGATTTCTCAAAGCAAAAACGATTTGGGGTTATTTAAAGCCTACGTCCAAAACATGGTTTCTGTTAGAGGCCTATCAATAGAGCCTTTGGCGAACAAAGATCGACCAACTCATAATTACAAATATAGATATTACAAGGTAGATTTAATAACAAAACAATTGTTCAACTAACATTGAAAATGTGAATACACACACACATACACTATCTCTCTAGCTCGCTCTCTCTCGCTCTCTGGACTCTCTCTCTCAATGCTATGTCGTTGTGTTCAGGAAATAGACTTCTCTCTCTACCAACAACGGCTCTCTCTGTCTCTCTCTCTCTCTAAAAAAGCCTCTTTGTCTGTCTGTCTCTTTAATCTTTCTTTCTTTTGTCTATCTCTCTCGGTCTCTCTCTCGTCTCCCTATTTGTCGGTCTCATCTTTCTAATTTTCGGCCAAACCATAAAATATGAGTGTCTCTATGATATTGCCTATTTACCTATCTCTTTATCTCGCTTGTCTATTTGTTTATCTGTCTGTCTCTTTGCTTCCAGTGAAGGTAATGCCGTATCTGTCTGTCTCTATTTCTGTCAATCGGTGTGTTCTCTTTGTTTGTTTGTATATTATCTTGTGTCATTACCTCACCTTCCTGTCTGGCTTTCTCTGACAATGTATCTCCACTGTCTATCTGTCTATTTGCCTGTCTTTATATCTATAGTATGTCTGCCTCTTACACATACACGCTCTATCTTCACCTCAGAGACAAACAGACAGACACACACATCCCAACACACAAACACACACACGCACACATACTATGTCTGTATGTCTGTCTCTAAATTTCCCTCGCACCCTCCGGTCCCCCCTTGTGTAAGTTTCTAAACTCTCTCTCTCTCTCTCTCACACACACACACACTGTGACACACACGCGGCATAGACGGAATCAAAGCTATACACAGACAAACAGATCACACACACATACACACAACATCAGGTTTTGTTCTATTCACATATCAAACACAGACCATAATAAGCCAGGTGCTTACCTTCACACTTCAGCCCCTGTTTGACAAGGCCAAAGAGCATCTCGTTTAATCCGGTCAATTCAGGGAAAAGTCACAGAAATGCGGCCTTATTCCTCGACTTGTAGGAGTGGACGAACAAGAGATGCGGTCGGATTTGCAGCTCCTCCATAGTGGCTTGCTCTGTGATAGATGGACAGAAGAGAAGAAAACATTCCACATTAATACTCTTACTACGAGCTAATGGGCTTGGCGATTTAAATATTAAGCACAGCGTTAGAAGAACGTGTGTTCGTTATCGAGAAATTCTCATCATTATTGATTCCTCCATGATGACAGTAAAAAGTAGTGATTAACAATAATAATGATAATAATAATAATAATAATAATAATAATAATAATAATAATAGATAATAATAATAATAATAATAATAAATAATAATAAAATTAATATAAAAAATAATAATAATAATAATGATAATAGTATTAATAGTAATAATAATGATGATGACAGCCATGCAATCGTAATCACAACAACAATATCAATAATAAGAATAGTAATTGTAAAACAGTAACGTAATAATATAACGATAATCATGATGAAAGAAATGAAAAATCGATACATTGTCATCGTTGTTATAATATCACATTGGTTAGCGGAAGAATGATAATTTACTATAACGGTATCGAAAATAAAGTTTAAGAAGAAGATGAGAATGAGGAAAGCGCCGTGGACAAGAAAGCAACAGATAAGAATGACAACGATGGAGACACAAGAAGTAAACGCTATCAGAACATCTACCGCCTGTCCTTGTCACGGAATTATTATGAATTGATATTGGTTCCCAAACAAACAAAAAAAGCCCAACCCCAACAACCACACCCACAACAAATGCTAAAGTCATCTCAGAGGCTTCGATGGGATTTTTAATTTTTTCCGGACAGTATAAAACAGTCATGAATTGTGGGCTCTTCAAAGTTGCAACACATAGTACATGTTGAAACATCTCCCTTTTCACCATCCGTCTTCGATGGGGATATATATATATATATATATATATATATATATATATATATATATATATACACTAGAGTGTCGACCCAGATAGACAGGTAGATAGACCAGGGGGTGGGGGGGGGGGGGGTGGAGTGCGTAGCATTTACTTTAAGGAAAAAGTGTGCTGTTCGCTCTTTTTGGTGAAGTGAGGACAATATTCAATGGTGTCTGCAGACTTTCACCCCAATCTGTTTGAGTCTCTGCCGGTTTAAAAAAAACCCCAAAGACAATGCAAACAGGATTTTGACACAGACAACGCAAGCAAGGATTTTTTGACACAAACATGACTTTGACACAGACAACGCAAACATGACTTTGACACAGACAACGCAAACATGACTTTGACACAGACAACGCAAACATGACTTTGACATAGACAACGCAAACATGGCTGACATAGACAACGCACACATGACTTTGACACAAACAACGCAAACATGACTTTTACAACAGACAACGCAAACATGACTTTGACATAGACAACGCACACATGACTTTGACACAAACAACGGAAACACAGGACTTTGACACAGACAACGCACACATGACTTTGACAAACAACGCAAACAGGACTTTGACAACAGACAACGCACACATGACTGTGACACAAACAACGCAAACAGGACTTTGACACAGACAACGCACACATGACTTTGACATAGACAAAGCACACATGACTTTGACACAGGACAACGCACACATGACTTTGACATAGACAAAGCACACATGACTTTGACACAGACAAAGCAAACACGATGTGTTCTGATGGCAATTTCTGGTTTGTTCGCTAGTCTGTTCAGTCAATACAACGATTAGCGGTGAAGTCAACATCTGGGAATGATTTTTGTTAGTTTAATTGACATTTACGTCGTCCACCATATGCGGTGATCTGGGCAAATTAAGAAGAAATAGCAAGATTAACGATAGGTATAAAGAAGGAAAGATATTTTAAGATTTGTATTCGATACTGGGAACCTTCCAACACCGCCCGCCGTTCTGGGAAGGAATTTTGAAGTTTGTCCCGACGTCCAAACAAAAAAGATTTGCCGAAAGGTCTTTTACGTGTACACCCTGTACAAGGTTGTAAGCCCTCCAACTCCAAAATGACTAAGTACGAGATCCGGCATTTCCTAGCCTGATGAATCATGCTTTCTTGACAATGTTATCTCCCCACGCTACCCACTTCCTATCAAGCCCTGACACGCATTAAATAAAGACACCCCCCTCCTCCAAACAAAAACAAACAAAACAAAAAAAAGAAAGAAAAAGAAAGACCAAAAAAGAAAAAAAAAGAAAGAAAGAAACAAACAAAAAACAAACCCAAAAACGAAACACATTAAAAAGACAAACAAAATAACAACAAAATCAACAAACTCTACTCGTTTTAAGTTGTGTTATCCAAATAATAAAGAGTTTAATAAAAAAATATAAAAAATCTAAATAATAAGCTTGCAAATGCAAGCACTGTACCTCAACTCCTATAATATGTACTAACATAGACTAGACACGTTGGTAAATCTTAGCGGGTTATTTAGGAATGATTCTAATCGAAAGCAGTGTCATCAATGATCAAAAGCTGGGCTAAAGTCAAGCAACGGACGGATGCTGTGAAATAGCAATAAATAAGTACCTACCTAGACCAGGGGGGTGGGGGAGTGGGGACATACAATATTGAACCGTCGGGGGAAGACATGCGAAAACTGCTATATCCAAAAAAGACAATTTGAAAAACCAACTGTTTCTTCCTTTAGTTCTAAACAAAGCCCGATCAATTTCAAGTTTAGAGCCGAATTATAACAGGCTATAGTCAGTTTTAAACAAGAATGATTGCACCATCAGAAGATTTCATGCAAAGTCCGGAGATGTTGTAAAAAGTCACAATATATAAAAATGGCACCATAGCGGTGATCTTTTTGCAAGATTCTCACCCCACCGCCCGCCTTATATGGACATTGTATAACAGGTATAGGTTGCATATCAAGTAATATACGAGAAATGATAGATTGAGAAGAGTGTTATATGAGCACTTCTTTATGAGAGAGAGAGAGAGAGAGACTAACATAGAGAGAGAGAGAGAGAGAGAGGATGATTCTAATGCCTGTCATCAATGAGAGCTTGGAGGATGCTGTGAAATAGCAAGAAATAAGAGAGAGAGAGAGAGACAAGAGAGAGTTCTAAACAAAGCCCGATCAATTTCAAGAGGGAGAGTTTTAAACAAGAGTTGAGAAGGAGAGAGAGATGTTGAAAAAGAGGGATAAGAGCATAGCGGAGAGAGAGAGACAGACAGACATACAGACAGATAGACGGACAGAGACAGGAAAAGAGAGACAGACAGACAGAGAGAGAGAGAGAGAGAGAGAGAGAGAGAGAGAGAGAGAGAGAGAGAGAGAGAGAGAGAGAGAGAGAGAGAGAGAGAGAGAGAGGAGACAGAGAGGGAGGAGGGAGACAGAGGGGGAGGGAAGAGGGAGAGAGAGAAAGAGAGAGAGATAGATAGATAGATAGATAGAGACAGAGACAGGAAGAAGCAGAGAGACAGAGAGAGAGAGAGAGAGAGAGAGAGAGAGAGAGAGAGAGAGAGAGAGAGAGAGAGAGAGAGAGAGAGAGAGAGAGAGAGAGAGAGAAAGAGAGAGAGACAGAGGGAGACAGAAAGAGACAGAGACAGATAGACATACAAACAGACAGACAGATATACACATACACACAGGCATATAATAAAAATGGGTAAGGAAGAAGGGAGAGAACTTCAAGATCTAGATTGCGACTCTTCAAAAACATTCGAACTGTCCACTGGGATAACAAATTCTACACTGACTGAAGAGGTACTGACTTCTCCACACGAATTCCGTCACGCCAAGAACCACAGCTAAGTCTGAGACACCTCGGTGGACACTCCCATTTACAATAGAGGTTTGTTTGTTTCATTGAAATTTACCCCGCCCACAATATGCGGTGATCTATGGGTGAATGAAGAGGGAATAGCACGATGAAAGATAAGTGAAAAAGAGTGAAAAGGAAGGAAGTAGAACCTACCCGTAAATCGCCCACGAAATTAAAAACAAGTTGGCAGAACCGTGTTCTGCAATATTAATAAATATATTGTTGGGATTTTTGTGAGCAAGTCCTAGGCCTCATATTGCATAATTGTTGACTATAAAAACCAACTAACAACAGACGTTCTTCGATATATTTACAATTACTAAAAGTAGTATTGTGTTCGTCGACATATTCACACTTACTAAAAGTAGTATTGTGTTCGTCGACATATTCACACTTACTAAAAAGTAATGTGTTTGTCGACATATTCACACTTACTAAAAGTAATGTGTTTGTCGACATATTCACACTTACTAAAAGTAATGTGTTTGTCGACATATTCACACTTACTAAAAGTAATGTGTTTGTCGACATATTCACACTTACATAAGGTCATGTGTTCCTCGACATATTCACACTTACTAAAGGTAATGTGTTCGTCGACATATTCACACTTGCTAAAGGTAATGGGCTCCTCGACATATTCACACTTACTAAAAGTAATAATGTGTTCGTCGACATGTTCACACTTTACTAAAAGTAATAATGTGTTCGTCGACATGTTCACACTTACTAAAAGTAATGTATTCCTCGACATGTTCACACTTACTAAAAGTAATGTATTCCTCGACATGTTCACACTTACTAAAAGTAATGTATTCCTCGACATGTTCACACTTACTAAAGGTAATGTATTCGTCGACATGTTCACACTTACTAAAAAGTAATGTACTCCTCGGCATATTCACACTTACTAAAAGTAATGACATATTCACACTTACTCCTCGACATATTCACACTTACATAAGGTAATGTGTTCCTCGACATATTCACACTTACTAAAGGTAATGTATTCGTCGACATGTTCACACTTACTAAAAGTAATGTGTTCCTCGACATATTCACACTTACTGAAAGTAATACTGTGTTCTCTGGCATATTCACACTTACTGAAAGTAATACTGTGTTCTCTGGCATATTAACACTTACTGAAAGTCATACTGTGAACTCTGGCATATTCACACTTACTGAAAGTAATGATAAATGCGTTCTAATGTTTGGCTGCAATAATACATTTGAAAGGAAACTGTCACACGACACACATCCGCCCAGTTGAGACGACACAACTGCATAACAATGGACATTAACGAACTAGAAAGATGCACTGACGTCTCTGCGTTGCATTGATTTTCTCGGTACAAAGTAATACACATGCGTTTAGGGTTCAAGACTATATTATTAAGGATACGTATTTTGTAAAGTCTTAATGGTATTTGCTGGTTTAGGGCTTGAATGGTGCAAATTATATCAAGTCATGATGTTATGTTCTGTTTTAAGCTCGTAAGGATAAAAACAAGAAGTAAAAATAAGAGATAATGTCATTAATTAGCTGTGTTAAGCTGGTAAGAACAGGCATTATTGTAATGTAATGTCGTAATGTTATTTGCTGTTTTAAGCAGGGGCAAGGACAGGAATTATGTAAAGTTTCAACGTTAGTCGCTATTTTGAGTTGGTGAGGGCATTCTAAAGACAGAGGGGGTGCAAGGCGGAATGTAAGGGAGAAAGAGAGAGGGGGTAAGAGAGAGAGAGAGAGAGAGGGGGTAAGAGAGAGAGAGAGAGAGAGAGAGAGAGAGAGAGAGAGAGAGAGAGAGAGAGAGAGACAGACAGACAGACAGACAGACAGACAGACAGACAGAAAACCAAACCGACAGACAGACAAATAGATAGACAGACAGACAGGTAGACAGAAACAGAAATCTTTTAGGAATTTACAACAGCGCTTGTAAAGGGCTTTCTCCTCCTGTCCTTGATTCTAATGGGAACTGTGGCCCAGAAATCGGATGCAACGTCTAAACAGTGATGTCACGGTCAGGCCTGTTCTTTGCTGCTATTACTGATTTAAGACAGCCTTGAAGAATGCCGTTTGGTTCTTTAAAAAACAACAACACTGATTCGATTTTACTCACATCTAAAACTAACGTGTTTTTTTTTGGGAGGCTTTTTAATGTTGCCCCGACTGTAAACAGCGAAGGGATCTTTAACGTGGAAAAAGTTGTGATCTGTACACGGGAAAACAGTTTAACCTGGCAGGGTTTGAACCCACGACCTTTTGGTTGAAAGGCCGACACCTCGCCTCTTGACTACCGAGTCCCCATCGCGCGTATTGGTACCATTCAAAAGTTGCGACACCCAAAGTTAAACGTAAGAATCAACAAAGATAATAGAAAAATAAAATAGTCCACCTCAAGTTTCTGACAAGACAAAATAAGACTGATGTCCCCTGACTTTCGCTGGTTACTTTCGCCACCCGCCAGCCTACCAGCGTCAGGGTCCAAAGTTAGATGCGCACGTAGGCCAAGCCTACTTAGCCTGCTCTTTCAATCTTATGACATAGGATAGTATGAAAGCCCCTAGAGAGAGTAGTTAGCTCGGTTGGTAGCACGCTTTCTTTTCCTGGCGAGGCGATGGGTGCCGACCCAGAAGTCGCGGGTTCGATCCCCATGGTGGCCAGGATTTTTGTATCTGTCTCGTCTTTGTTCCTATGGGGCCTTCATATTATCTTATGTCATTACCTTAATATCCGACAGTGCATGCCCCTAGCTTCACTGTTTGTCTTTATCTCTCAATCTTAACGTTATAATGGTTACATGTAAATCAGACTGCACAGCCCTAGGGAGCGATTGTTCTAGTACAATGTATATTTGGTATCAATCTATTTTACGGACTATTTTATGGACGTCGTTGGTTAAATTGTGTTTGGCGCCTGTGAGTTTTTCGTTATTGTATTTCCTTGTATTTGTCTCGACATAATCAATATTAAGGGGACCTAACATCAGTGCCACGTCTATATTTCTTTCTCTCGACATGGCCCCTGTTTCGTTGTCTTTACATTAAACTAGTGTTGGACATACACACTTTGAGACCATAAAGTCTCCGCTTTGAATCCTATTTTCGACAGGACTTACGTGTCCCTGGTATAAATGCTCATCATATTGTGTTTCCTCTCTTCATTCAGGTACAAATGAGTACCGACCAGATTAGGGAGGCAAAACAGTATGTCCAGGAGGTTATCCTGTATCACTCATTCCACTTAACGTTACAGAAAACTGGTATGAACACCGGGTCTATGGGTCTTTTTAGGACTGAAAGAGAGAGAGAGAGAGAGAGAGAGAGAGAGAAGAGAGAGAGAGAGAGAGAGAGAGAGAGAGAGAGAGAGAGAGAGAGAGAGAAGAGAGAGAGAGAGAGAGAGAGACAGACAGACAGACAGACAGACAGACAGACAGAGAGTACACATTAGTATATGTCCTATCCTTTATCTCATTTCTGGCAAAAACAAACAATGACATGGTGGAACAATTTACTCGTGGAAGCTGGGAAGGTTTGAACCAAGGCGATTTGTGAGTGAGGTAGAAGCTGCCTCATGACCACTGCCTTATAGAGTACAACCATTACGGCAGGATGTGCGGAGACAGACGCCGTCCTCTCGCACGGTAAGATGGCCGTGGAAATGTCGCTTGCCATTAGCGGACCAGCAGGGGTGGAGACAGCGCAGCCAATCGATTTTAAAATGTGTATTTTTTTTATTTGGCCAAAGCAGCAATAAAAGAGCAGTCGCCAAAAAGGCCATCTCGCTAGAGATGATACATGATGACGCTTAAACTGGCTCTCTCTCGAATCTCACGACATGAAAGACACTGTCAACCCTTGTCTCACGTCGACCACAATGAAGAACGATATATATATATATATATATATATATATATATATATATATATATATATATATATATATATATATATATATATATATATATATATATATATATATATAGAGAGAGAGAGAGAGAGAGAGAGAGAGAGAGAGAGAGAGAGAGAGAGAGAGAGAGAGAGAGAGAGAGAGAGAGAGAGAGAGAAATTATAAGGGGCAGGGTTGGTCGAAAAAAATCAGTATATTTCTCATCCTTTCTCTCATTCTTGTTTCTGATCCCAAGTCAGGAGTGAGCTGAAGCTTATAACGACAAACACTAGCAGTAGAAGGGTAAACGGCCGTCCATTATAAGTCCCAGGGATCTCATTTTCACTCATTTCACGCCGTGTTGGCTTCACGCGACTCATTTTGGTGTCAAGAGACAAGAACATCGCTTCCGGTTAAAAGGACCCAGACCGGGGTATAAAAAAAACAACCTACAAGCCACCCCTATTTCTCATCTAGCAACAAGATGGACTGGTTGGCAGGCCAGGGATATGATTAGGAACATAGGTCCAAGGTCATGCTGTGAATGAGCGAAAACGAGACCAAGGGGTAAGGGGACCAATCACCAAGCATGAGGATTTGGATTGCGGTCATGGCAGCAAATCCTGTAAGAAAACAATGAGTCAGCCATGGACAGAAGTCTAATTCGTGACCGTAATATACTAATATTAAGGATACATTTTGGAACGAGGGTTTATGGGGAACGTTTCATATAATGAGACAGAGACAAATAGAAATACAGACCAATATATGTCAAGATCGCCAGTCAGGCTGAAAGCACGAGCTCTGTAGACAGATGTATGTATTATAATTATATATAATGGGAAATACTGAGAAAAATCAAATGTCAAACCCGATGCAGAGTGAGAGAGAGAGAGAGAGAGAGAGAGAGAGAGAGAGAGAGAGAGAGAGAGAGAGAGAGAGAGAGAGAGAGAGAGAGAGAGAGAGAGAGAGAGAGAGAGAGAGATGGGGGAGAGAGAGAGAGGGGGATGAGAGAGATAGATAGAGAGATAGAGAGAAAGGAGAGATAGGTAGACAGATAGACAGAGGGAGAAAAAACAAAGATACATATTATAGTTTGAGAGAGAGAGAGAGAGAGAGAGAGAGAGAGAGAGAGAGAGAGACAGAGACGATGAATCATGAGCCGTCGAAAACAGAGACAGAGGCAACAGACAAAGGAGAGACGTTGAATCCCCTTCAGTTTTATTCCTTTCTTGTTTCTTTCCTTGAGAGAGACAGAGAGAAAGATTGAGAGAAAACCTTTACCATTGATTATTGTTGCAAACTGGGCCCATTATTAATTAAAGTCAAGTGAATGGACTACGAAAAAACAACAAAACCCCAAAACAAAACAAAACAAACAACAAAACAAGAACATGTGGTGTATGATCTTTAAATGATAGTAGTGAGAGACTACCAACTTTGGACATCAGAAGACAGTCGTTGCATTAATTAAATTTTAATTTGAGAGAGAGATGGTGGTGGTGGTGTGTGTGTGTGTGTGTGTGTGTGTGACGTAAGAGAAACTATTTCTTACACATATCATGTTATACGTTGAGATGTCTAGACTTGTATTGCAAAAATAAAACAACAACACTTTCAAAAACAAACAAGGGGAAGAGAAAACAGCGGTTCTTGGACACGTTTGTTGCAGAATAGAAGTGAGACAACAAGAAAACTCAACATGTGCGCCATTGAGAGAGAGATGGTCATTGCATGCCTTCATTTATTTCATAATAGCCCTGACTGAACTATTTCCCAGAGAGACAGAGAGAGAGAGAGAGAGAGAGAGAGAGAGAGAGAGAGGGGAGGGAGGGGAGAGAGAGAGGAGAAAGAGTGAGGGAAGGAGAGGAGCTATAGAGAGAGAGGAGAGTGAGAAAAGACAAAGATACATATTATAGTTTGATTGAAATGGGACTAGGTAACAAATCTGCAGAGGTCTAGAGAGCAGTTCATCTGCTGACAAAGACATAGATACCAAGATAGCAATATAGATACAATAGAGAGACCCAATTCTAAATGAACAAACACACCCAAAAAGCACAAAACAGTCAAGAGCAAGATTAAAGTTAGTGGGGAAGGAAATGAAGTGTCGCCACAGAGAAAGTGGAGATGACATCTTCACCAAAAGCTTGGCAAAAGAGAAAAGATGGCCGAGAGGTTGGATCATAATGGGTAATTTGGCATCCCTATAGAGCAAGCGATTATAAGAGAGAATATGAATCATCACATCATCAAGAGAGACGTTGAATCCCTGTATCATTACCTCTGAATATAAAGATCCTATGCCATTCTTCCTATCCTATGCCATTCTTCCTGTCTCTGTTATTGTTTGGGTCTTCCTCTATAAAATTTCTCATCTTCTGCACTGCTTTCATGGGGGAAATACATGCAGAGAATTATACTAAAAATTGACAAGAGAGAGAAATATAGACAAAAGATTTTGATTAATATAATCAACAGCAAGCGAGTACCATTGTGATGAGCGTTTTCTGACAACAACAGAGGGACAGGAGTGGTGGTGGGAAGAGTGATGATTAATGGTGGTGGTGGGCTCCCCCCCCCCTTTAAGAGAGAGAACAGGAGGAAGAAAATTTCTGTCAGAATATAGGGAGCCTTTCATCTTCATTCCCCTCTGCAATGAGGGGGAAGGTCATGTGTGAGATGAGAAGAGGTTCTTGAGAAGTTTGTTGCAGATAGAGAGGGAGAGAGAGAGAGAGGAGAGAGGAGAGAGAGAGAGAGAGAGAGAGAGAGAGAGAGAGAGAGAGAGAGAGAGAGGGAGGGAGGAGTTCCAGAGAGGTAGATATATACCAGGTAATTTATCAACTATTAGCAAGCTCTCCTCACAATTGATATAACTTTATCGATCAGTACTTGTATATAAAAGTATGTATGGTCATTGCATGCCTTCATTACTATTTTCATAATAGTGACTGAGTATTTGCATGTGTGTGTATACGTCTTTGAGAGAGAGAGAGAGAGAGAGAGAGAGAGAGAGAGAGAGAGAGAGAGAGAGAGAGAGAGAGAGAGAGAGAGAGAGAGAGAGAGATAGAGGCAGACAAACAGAGAGAGGAGGGGGAAGAGGAAGATGAAGAGGAGGGAGAGAGAGAGAGAGAGAGAGAGAGAGAGAGAGAGAGAGAGGGAGAGAGAGAAGAGAGAGAGAGAGAGAGAGAGAGAGAGAGAGTGAGAAAGAGAGAGAGAGAGAGAGAGAGAGAGAGAGAGAGAGAGAGAGATAAATCTTGATGCAGAGAAATATCTCCAGACAGAAGCACAGAGCACATGACTTTATACCATTTGCCTTATTGCAGAGTCATTTCAGAGGCAAGGCATCGGTCTCAACCAAAAAAGTTTGTAGGTTCGTGCAAGACAGGTTGAAAAATTTTCAATTTTACTCTCGAACAAAAAACCACAGGGGTAAGACCACATCTGGTCGGCCATCGGCTCCCCCCCCCCTTAAGCCAGTTTGTTCTTGTAGATGAATAACATCTAGACTAGTGCCATCAGAAACGAATGATAAAAATGAGGTCCAGCGTCGAAAATACTATTTACAAATCACAACACTCTGTGCATGTTAAGAATCTTTTGGCTGTTTACATGACAGTCGGGGTATAACTAAAAACGATCCTCCCAGGGCTAGATGTGGGCAAACTCAAATAAAAAACAACAATATTAACCTCTCATCAACATCATTATTATTATTAATCTCTCATTATCTCTCTCATTATTATGAGGAAGAATTGCTCAAAAGAAATGTGTTCGACCATTTGTCGAAAATTTTACTATTGCTCCGGCAAAGTTCTCATCTCTCTCTCCGACTTTTTGTCAAATGGATCTATTATTATTTTTACTATTATTTTTATTAAATTATTATTTAATTTTATTATAATTGTTGTTATTATTATTATTATTTTTATTATTATTATTATTATTATTATTTTATTATTAATTCTTATTATCTATAAAATTATTATCTTATAATTAATTGATAATTCTCTTCTCTCCATCACCCCCTTCCCTCCGCTTTAGCATGTTGACCATGGGTCATTCACCCCCGAGTCCTTTACGTGGCATTCACATTCTCGAGCAGTTGACAATTTCCTCAGGTTAAATAATAAGAATGATCGTCGGGTTTTAGGTAGATACTAAAATTAAAAGCAAGGCTACTTCACCTGGTTTGTCATGTTCAGATCGCGGCCAAGTCAGGCTGACTTTGGGGACTATGGACACGAGTGCTGTGTTCAGTTGACACAATTTCAACAAGAACTGTTTGTGGATTTAGTCTATGCCAAATCGGGTTGCTAAAAACTCATTGTTTCCCTGTCCTTGAGTAGACTCACAGCCGGGATTGAGAGCGAGACAGATTCTCGAGTTTTTGTTTGCATTGTTTTGTTTCATTGACGATACATCCCAATCTCATCATATGTGGTGATTTCATGATGAATAAAGAGCAAGCAGGCAGACACAAGAGGAAAAAAAACCCTGCCAATTGCTTTGATTTTACCGCATCTGCAACGAAAGGGCCGGTAGAATGCCAGCAAGAGGAGAGATAGAGAGAGAGAGAGAGAGAGAGAGAGAGAGAGAGAGAGAGAGAGAGAGAGAGAGAGAGAGAGAGAGAGAGAGAGAGAGAGAGAGAGAGAGAGAGACAGAGGAGAGACAGAGATAGAGGACAGAGAGGCAGAGACAGAGGAGAGAGAGGAGGGAGAGAGAGAGAGAGGGAGAGAGATGGAAAGAGAGAGAGAGCACAAGGCCATTCCAGTCAGCAAAAGGGGAGGGACTTTGCTTGTTAGCTGCTGTTCTTGGGATGGATAGATAGATAGACAGATCTAGAAGGAGAGATACTCTGGCACCTAGTCTGATGAAAGGGTAAAAGGCCGAAATAGCAACCCGGGTGTTAGCTGTGACAGCGATCCTTTGCAAGATTTGCTTGGCCAAGAGATTAAAGCTCTTCGCGGGGACTGAAATTTTGTCATTTCTATAAAGCATCAACAATTCTATTCTTACAGAGAGCCGCAAGGCACCAGACATTGCAACCCATCCCGCCCCGCCCCCCCTATAAACGCACCCACCTCCCTTTTTTTCGTACCCCATCTCTAAACACACACACACACTCACACCCACGCACACAACCACACACGTCATCTCCACCACGTCTCCCCTCTCCCTTGCCACTCTTGACGTGCTAGATATTACTTTATTAAAGGCGTTTTCCAAGTCTATCCATGATCAAAGGAGCGAAGATTTAAATGGAAAAAAAGTGAAATGGGTGGGGGGGGGTGGGGGTGGGCGACGGATAGCAGTAACGCATAATTATCATCACTCCTCTTCTGTCCTCAATCCCAAGTCCTAGTGCACTAATCTCATCTTCCGTTAAGCGTTAATTGCAACGCATCCCTACTGCGACAATGCTCTCGGCCGATTGAGATATTCTTATAGGAATTAACCCAGTTCACACTGTATAGGGTGATCTCAGATTTGACGGAAAGCAACGATGAGGTGATACTGAGAAACGTCCAGCAAAATGTTGACAATTCTTTTTCCCCTTTGAGTCTAATCTTGAACTCTTGAACTGGAAACAAGACAAAGGGTAGGGGACCGTGAGCCGTCCCCCCCCCCCCCCCGCCCCCACGAATACGAACTCACTCAGCGTGCAGTTAAGCAATTACACGGGGACATAATTTTCTTTCAGTAAACATTTACCTGTTTTATATTAGACTAGCGACATAATATAGAACTAAGGTCACTTTTTACTGCCGAGAAAAGGATACTCAAAATAACCAAATGATTTCCGAACAGCCCTTGGGGTGTGTCTGTGCACAATTTTCTACTCAAAGAATTGCATTCCATCAACAGCCATTAAGAAAAGTGTCAGAGACCTATGACTAAACATCGTAATATAAGTTAAATAACAACGCTCCCAGCCCTTCTGTCCACGAATGGTCTATAAACGGTTTGCTCTTATTGTATGAACGAAACCGAATCATCATAATATTCTACACAAAAAAACCCCATAGATTCGCAGTCATCATGGCTAAATCTGTCAAACATAGCCTAGTGACAGTCACGATATATTATGGAAAGAGAGTCAATTACTTTTCGTGACCCTGGCGGCGGGGATGAATTCAAACAGAACGAAATCTACCCCATGGCCTAACAGGTAGTAATTAGAGGTAAAACATGATAGAGATCGTGGCTAGACTTCGATTAAGAACATTTTCACTTTTTCAAACTGCTTCAATCTTGTTTCAACAGGTCGCGACAGAGTTCAATGAACTATCAAACTAACCGTGTCAAACACCGTCATACACAGACACATTTACTGTCCCCGTATGAAAATAGAGCGACAGGACAGTCGATCGATATAACTAAACCTGTCTTTATAGGCAGTTTATAGTGCCTTCAAAACTATACATTTGAAATGTGGGTCACTTCGCGTTCGATCGAACATTTGCACGCCCAAATCTACGACAATAACGTTTTCATGCATTTCATTGCACCTTAGAAATCCCAAACGTTCAATAAAACGATAGCAACTTACTTTCCTAACTCACAAACTACTCTGCAAAAAAAAATATAACTGACGAATTTCTCCCACTTAAAACTTACAAGTATTACTACATGTATTACACAGCGCTCTGTTTTTCACAATGCATTTGGCCAACAGGTAAAATAATAAGTGACGACAATTTGAGACTTTCACTTTGTATTCTCTAAGGAGAAGGTTGGGTCAAGATATAAACAGGCTGTGTAGGAGTTGGAAATTGAAAAATACTGTCTCCACAATGGATATCATGGAAACATGAAAATCGTATACGTTCAGAGTTATCGTCGAAAACGTAACCTTTTTAAAAATTCTTTTCTTCAGTCTGCAAAACATGTCCGTGTGCAAAATGCTTTCAATTATATATTTGTGTAGCACAACCATTAATTTACTGGATAGTTCGAATGACACAACCAGTCTCCACATTGAGCTCAATTATAATAGCTTATTGTAAATTGGCTTAAACGTGAGTTCTTTGATCATGGTTTTCATAATATTCAAACCACACGATATAATATTGCTTTGTTTGCTGGCTTCAGTGTCATTTATATCATCCATCATATCCGGTGATGTCAGTGTGGATGGTGAGGAAACTGCCCGATCAAAGAGGAATGCAAACAACTGGGGTCTACCCGAAGCAGCCACCGACTAGCTGCTTTCAAGCTGCCTTGATAAATTCGATGCGCACTGCATCTGCCACGTTACCGTCAACTTCTGATTGATTACGACGAGACTGGTTGCTCGGTGGAAAACAAAGCAAAAAGACTTTTACCTCAAAACAATGTTCTTGCAGACGAAGATCTACCACGTAAATTTCAGGATCATATGGATTTGTGTATATGAGAGAGAGAGAGAGAGAGAGAGAGAGAGAGAGAGAGAGAGAGAGAGAGAGAGAGAGAGAGAGAGAGAGAGAGAGAGAGAGAGAGAGAGAGAGAGAGAGAGAGAGAGAGAGCGAGAGTGAGAGAGACAGAGAGAGAGAGAGAGAGAGAGAGAGAGAGTGAGAGAGAGAGAGAGAGAGAGAGAGAGAGAGAGAGAGAGAGAGAGAGAGAGAGAGAGAGAGAGAGAGAGAGAGAGAGAGAGAGAGAGAGAGAGAGAGAGAGAGAGAGAGAGAGAGAGAGAGAGAGAGAGAGAGAGAGAGAGAGAGAGAGAGAGAGAGAGAGAGAGAGAGAGAGAGAGAGAGAGAGAGAGAGAGAGAGAGAGAGAGAGAGAGAGAGAGAAGAGAGCAGACAGACAGACAAAGTCAATGTTTCTAGTAATCTCATGAGTTTTTATATTATAATGTATCCTATATTTCAAATTTTATTTTGATACCGCTTTGTGAAATCCTTTGCCCAAACCTTCTCTATAACAAGTTTAAATGCGCTCACAGACGCTCGTTAAAATGCATCATAACCATATACAATTCCACAATCTGCCTTTTTCACGCAGGTTATCATTGTCCCATTATTAAAAGCAAACATCTTCATTATTCATTCTCTACGAACATGCATAATATACATATGAGCACGTATAAACACACATACACACACACAGTCACAAATTCTTGCTCTTCTTTTACATACATTCACTGTGTGCTCATTAAGTGAACATAATGTCATGATAATACATGCCACAATGGTTTACTCTGACGAAGACGACACAAAAGAAAAAGAAAAAAAAAAGGTCACTGTTGTAAAATGTCACTACTGATGGCCCAACTGGATGGTCTATGAACTTTTGATCTACTCACTCGTTGCATTGTCTATTCGTTGGATATATCGTTATTTATCCCGTCATCCAGGTGATGTGATTGCCGGTGGAATTAAGAGGAAACAACCGGATGAAAGACACGCGGAAAATGAAGAAGAAAAAATGAAGGTAGGCCTACCAATCGCCCTAACCAACCAGCCACCTACTCACTCACATCGATCGTCAATGAATGACCGACACCCATCAACACGAGTGCGGAAGCTGAGCGCAAGGTGATAAAGAAACACTCTGATGGTCACGGAGCTAACCACTGAACACGTGTGTGGCTGTACAAGGTCGTTATTTTCATTGATTAAAATTCACCTTGACCGCTACATTTTCAAAGTGACAAGGAGATACAATGTACCTGTGAAACTTCAGGCCAAGGAAGAGCAAACGATATCCTAGATGATAGTGGCACTAGGCAAACAAAAGAACACAGGAAGTACATCACCAACAAAGCCGAGTGAACAAACGGGAGTAACGAAAGGTGATAGCCCTTTAGACAGTTAACGGTAATTTCAAATGCACAACATGTACACAGAACATCTGACCGTTTCGTCTAGCTGCTAGCTGGGAGCCAGATTGAGTCTAAGATCAAAGAATGACTTTTGCCCGAAAATTTCTCAAAAGTAACTGCATGCTTTGCTTTAATGCGAACTGCGTACCATTTTTTCCGAACCAGTGTCATGCTTTGGACCACAGAGCCATCCTCTACCACCCAACCATAGCTAAAGGTACCCGGTGCTTAACAAGTCGTGAGATAAGGGCTTGTTCAGATTCCATTACTCTGCGTCAAAATATTCGCTTAAAATTAATTTTCACTGTATAAAAGCAACCAAAAAGAATTCATGTTGTTGATTAAGCAAACATACACACATGCTCATACTCCTAAAACAGAATCATCACATGCATGATATTCAGTGAACGCATCCATTGGAGTAAACTCCCTTCAGTGCAATCCAACATTCGCCTTTCTTACCTCCACCCACACACTATATATCCGTCCTCTACTTCAACCCCTTCACTGAAGTCAAAAGATCAGTGTATATGAAACAACAAAAAGAAACACATTAATATCTCTCTCTCTCTCTCTCTCTCTCTCTCTCTCTCTCTCTCTCTCTCTCTCTCTCTCTCTCTCTCTCTCTGTCTCTGTCTGTTTGTCTGTCTGTGTCTGTCTGTCTGTCTGTCTGTCTGTCTGTCTGTCTGTCTGTCTGTCTGTCTCTCTCTCTCTCTCTCTCTCTCTCTCTCTCTCTCTCTCTCTCTCTCTCTCTCTCTCTCTCTCTCTCTCTCGTATTTGACTCAAGATTACGTTATCTTTTAGATCTAAACCTATTCAATTGTCCGAGATTTCAGGCAAACTATTTCAAACATGAGGCGACCATTCATCGGTGCATGTCTTCAATTCCCCCCAGCAAAACCACCTCGTTTTCTCTTCATTAAAAAAAAGAATATCAATTTATGTTGTTACGTTCGAGAAAACAATTTTAAAAACAAAAAACAATTGCAAAAACACAAAACAACAATCAAAAGAGAACAAAAAAAACCCAAAACCAAACACCCTAAAAAAAACAACAAGAAAAACCCAGCTCGGCTGTAAATTCCTCCTACGTTAATGAAATATTATAGTGTAGAATTAAGTCAATGATACGAAACATCGTCAAGAGAGAGCATTTGTTCCCTAACAAAAGAGATAGTCAAAATTGATACCACCAATAAGTGTTGGCTTGCGAGAGTCAGTTTGACGTTATGGCCCTTGGCAGCACAGTAACTGAATTTTGTAGATGAAACTTAGACCCCAGCCAGCCACAGACCAGTTGGTAGTCCAAACACAGCCTGAAGAACTTGTCGATAGCCCAGGGGATACTGCGGTCCGTGTTGACGTCTCAACCAAAGGTCGTGGGTTCGTGCCCTGACAATTTGAAAGAATTTCTCGAAGTTTTTCGGGTAAAATCTACACCCCCTCCCCCCCAATAGTCCAGGTAGGCGGATCGACATCTAGTCCCATCTCAAACGGACAATAAAACGGGATGTCTCGTGTGCAAATCACACATCTGTGCGCGTTAAAGATCCCTTGGCTGTTTACAGGGCAGTCCGGCAAAGTAAAAAAATATCCTACAAAACCCCTCCCCCCCCCCCTGAGACCTCCTTAGTAGTAAATGTGAGTAAAACAAAATAAAATAGTTTTAAAAATCGATAGCCTAGACTCAAATAATAATAATAATTGACTGTCAATAGGGCGCTATTTTAAAAATGTTCTTTCCTTGAATTTACCCCATCCAGCATACGCCGCGATCTCATGGTGAAGTAAAAAGAAATAGCAAGATGAAAGAAAGACGTGTCACAGGGTGGAAAGAGAAGTAGGACCTCTCCTCAGCACCTACCAACCACTCCAACAAGAAGGCGGGAAAGAAAGGACGGTTCCCATCGAGGCGCTATGCGTCTGCGACCAACACAACGTTTGATATGATTTCAAACACGACTCCATTGTTGTTGGGTTGTCTGGCACCAACAGTCACAATACAATAAGGCATTCTTTTGTTAACGACCTTTCAAAAAGTCTTGGGCAGACATGGACATACGTGTCAACACAAGAAGATCTTTGCTACCGTTGAAAAGAAAACGATCGAACAGGATGCTAACAAGGACGTTAAGTACGAAGGAACAGTACGGGGTCAAATTATAGTTATTATAGAGCCGGATGATACAACAGGTTAATTGTGGCAAGACAGAATGAGAACATTATCTAAAATATTTCCCTTCTTCCATACATCAAATATGTGAAATAAATGGTTAAACTTTATTCTTGTACAAGCAATATTCAGAATGTCTTCCCCATTAATGCTACACACGTGAGACACGCCAGAGCTTGTTTACATCAAGTGTACAAGATGTGTTTGTTTGTTTCATTGAAATTTACCACCCCCTCCACCATTGCGCTGATATCCGAGTGAATTAAGAGAGGAAAGGCAAGATGAAAGATAAGTGAAAGAAAAAGAAAGGAAAGAAATCGGACGTACCAGCAGTGTAGAGGACACTGCAGACACAACATATTGTATTAACATGCCAACTACATAAGTAAAAGGTATCTGAAAGGCCTACATTTTCTACAATGTGCATAGTAAACATAAGATCGTGTCGTATCACGAAAAGTCTGAACAATTCAATTTTTGTGTATGGACGCAGTCAGGCTTGAGCTAGAAGCCAAAAGCCAGCCAGTTCCTGGATAGGCACGTACTTCTAACACACACACAAAAACAAAACAAAAACTCAGCTACCACTGCAAACATCTCAAGACGCAATTAATTCTCAAGTTGGCGCCATCTCTTGCACGCCGTTCATTGGCCAGATTGATTTGGGCGTCCAGGGAGCAGACATGCTCCAGTGAGTTGTCAGAATGGGGTTTGTTAATAGGAGTAACGAATTGCTAACCTAATGAGACTCAGCTACCTCATTAACTAGCCACAAAACATGGAGAAAGATACCATCCGCAATGTCTTGTCCTTCGTCATATGGTAATTGTTATACACGGAATACATAAAAGTAGAACGATTCAAAGAAATAGCAAGGCGTTTCATTTGTAAATATATGTCATACAGGTAACTTATACAAGTATAAATAAATGAAAAATAATAATAACACACCACATACTGATAGAAAAACCCAAATCACACACACAACACACAACATACACACACAACACACACACACACAAACAAACAAACCAAAACAAAAAATAAAACTGAACGCGAGACAAACTCAGTTTCTCGTACGATTTTTCGAAAATATGTCCTCCTCTGTTTACGTTGGAGACGATGGCATGACCGTGAGCATTTCGAACGACCTGCCCTCAGGTTCAGACAGTGGCGCACACAGAACAATTAGAAATCATTCACCGCCAGTACCTGAATCAAACACTCAATTGATTATACCTTGTGAGACGATGTCCAACCCCTCTGAAAAAAAACATTTCATCCATATCCATTATCTTTTTCTTTGTTCTTTTTCGTTATGTGACCATCAAACCAACCATCAAAGACACAGACCGATTAACAGACCAAGGTGAAAACATATCATCCCTGTTGGAGGTAACCAACCAGACACAGCCATCAACTAAATGCCCATCAAGCTGAACAAAGATGGGCGGACGCCGCCATACCGCCTGTTGACGCACCAACCAATCGTAAACACTAATTAAATAAAGAATTAATGACGGGTGTTAGCGTAGCATTAATGGGGAAAGCTCAACTAAGAAGCCAAGGGATCGGTGACATCTGATATTTTATGCGCAATTTGAAGAACAAAACACACACCTTTAAACGCACACACATACATACACACACACACACACACACACACACACAGATACACACATTCGCTGTCTGCTGAATAATGGGTACTCAGGCAGAATCGATACTGAGCGCAATTCAAAGTCGAACTAAGTATTCGATCAATTAAGTACACATATGGTGGCTGTTACAACTAAATTGGCTTGGTTTTTAAAGCAAGGGGGATGGCTCGGATACGTCGGGGGAGGAAGGAACCAGACATTAATGATTTTTCTTTAAACAAATACAGGCATGCACTAAGCGTCCAAATAAATCCTTAAGCTGAAGACATCAAAGAGATAATTTTGGAAGGGGTCACGAAGATGTGCGTGTACTTCTTCAATATTTGCGTGCGACATAGATACAAGAGAAAGAGATGGCATAACGCAGATTTGGATGGAGTGAGGAGGAGGGGGAGAGAGATAGAGGGGGGAGAGAGAGAGAGGGGGAGAGGGGGAGAGAGAGAGAGAGAGAGAGAGAGAGAGAGAGAGAGAGAGAGAGAGAGAGAGAGAGAGAGAGAGAGAGAGAGAGAGAGAGGAGAGAGACACACAGAGAGACACACACACACACACACAGATGTCTCAAAACAATAGGTAACAATAAGAGAAGCGTGAACAGATAAAAAGAACAAGGAACTGAGATCTGTTTATGACATGTAACAGGAAATCAGGAAGCAGAAGAATGATATGGTTATCTATCTATATGTCATGTACGTCCATCTATGTATATCTAGCTATCTAACCCGCGTGATATACTAATACCCCATATTTCGAATTTTGTGCTATATAGCAGTACAGAACAAGTCCATATTTTTCATACAATTCAAAATAACGAATGCTACAATACTAAACTATATGAAAGTCAGTTGAGATCAAGATATCACCCTCGTAGTTTTATTGCTAGCGCGATGGCAGCAAAGCAACAACACAAAACAAAAACAACTACATTTAAAAAAAAATCTATACATTATGGGATGGCTTTACTTTTTGGCATCCATCAATATTTAATGTATGACACCATTGATATTCGTTCCACATACCTTTTACCGTAACATCGCGACACTCCAAAACATGTGTGCTGAATAATTTATAGGGCTGATGAGGTCTGCGCATTACCATAATATAAAGACTGATCTCTAGCTTTTAGGAAAATAACATCTTCAAAACATTACCCGGTACTTTTATTATAGCATAGTTAAATAGGATTTTTTTGTCCAGTCTCCACTCTTAGTGAAGTTAACGTCAATATGCATTCATTGTTTTGAGTAACGATCAGTATCATCACCATCATAATTTGTCACAAAGTTTTGACGACCTTTGGAGAACAACAGATCTGCCTAAATTCTTCATCCCTGTTGTCTCACCTTCAGAGTGTCTCAATGAAAGTCCAACCTGCCGTCCCTTCCCCCCCCCCTTCCCGCATCTCACCATTTTCTGGGATGTCTTCCCATCTACTTTGTTCTTGCTGTCTCTCTTTCGACTCCATCTTCTTTGTGGGATTGTTTTCACCAGTCCTGAGAATTCACCTAAAATGGTACGGGCACGTCACACACAAACAAACACAACAACAGAAGGATTTTTGCAAAGACAATCATGCAAGGCAGTGTCCAAGGAGGAAGAAAAAGAGACAGGCGGAGGAAAAGATGGGAAGATAACATCAGCGATTTGACAGGTCTAAAACTCAGCAACACTTTAAGAAAGAGAGAACAACGAGGGGAGTGGAAGAAACTGGTTGCCAGATCATCGATGGCGTCCCCACGGTCGCCCACACAAAGGGATATATCATCATTGATATATCTCATCATTGACATATCTCATCATTGACATATCTCATCATTGAACGAACTTTGAATGCTGAACTCGGAAGGTTCAGTCCCAGTAGCAATGTTTAGCAATTTCATTTGTGTTTCTCCAATGAGCATACTCAGGCCTATGCAGTATAAAAATAAGAAGAAGAAAGATGTCAGCGGTTGGGTTAAAAGAGGTATCTTAAGTAGGGCCAGTCTGTGCTAGCACAATTGTCACATCTTGGCGGCCATAAAAAGAAGGAACTGCAAGATTTGAGGCTAAGCATGCATTGCATTGCAAGTTCCACGGCTCTTGGTATCGCCACTGGGGTAGGTGTTTCTGTAGCAATAACAAATAAGAGATTTGAACGGTTCCAGTATTTCTGGCCAAGCTCTTACATCTCTTAAAATCAGACAAGGCATGTATCCTCGCTACCCCCTCCCCACCCCACCCCCTCATGCACAGCGTAATTCAGTCACATTGTGTGTTTATGAGTGTGTCGACCAGCGACAACAAAAAACATCCGCTTGTAATAATGTCCATTCACATCTGCTAACAACGTTATTGTCCCAGCCATAGCCCATTATCTTGGCTTCATTGAGCACTTTCATTTCTCATCATTGCTGATTGCCGTATCACCACCATCCCCGTGCCACCGCACCCCCGCATCTCGTACTGCAACACATTACTTTCCCCATCCGATGATTTCAGTAAAGAGCAGTCGTAGTTTGATTACATTTGCGTAAGCAAAAAGCGCGAAAAATACAAAACAGATTTTCATTACATAGGGCTCACAAGAAAGGAAACATTATGAAGTTTTGCATCGATACAAAAGACGTATACAAACAGAAGGCCAGGCTTAACAAATCGTTACAAAAATGGTGATTAGAAATATCCAATGCACAATGCGTCCGTCCGTGGCTACCGGAATTCTCCGTGATCTCCGAGACATCATCCTACCTCCATCTTATTGTTTTGCTTCATTCCATACGACAAAAGCGGTTGATTTCATCCACTTGAAATGTATAAGATGGCTATTCTAGATCTAAATCCTAGAACTATATTCATTCACAATCATTATGCCTCCACAAAATGGCCAGGCATTACGAGAGAATAAACGAAAGTGCAGGAAAAAGGGACAAAATATCTGTTTCTGCTGATGATCGATTTGTTGATGGTGGGAGGATTACAAGATCAAAATCTAAATAAATAAAACTCCTTCAAGGCCATTACGTCCCATAGAACTGAAACATATCTCAGTGTCTGTAGGGTGAAGCGGAAATAGGTAATAATAATCACCTCCCGGACAGGACGCTAGCCTGACGCAGCTTTTACTCCAAAGTTAGTGCTTGTACCAAGTTGCACCTGGTGTCTTTCCCGAGGAAAGCAACGTCGGACCTATCCAACTTGACAAGGATTCGGAACCCGGGACCCCATAATTCCAAATCTGACAGCCTAACCTATTGGCCACCGACACCACAAGGTCTAAAGCGCACTATAAATCTACAGTCTGCTCGAGAAGCTCTAGACCTACAGTTAGACCCAGAACTTCCTCCTTGTCACTGGCTCTTGAAGACATAGGGAGAAAGCGGATCCACATACTCATAACCTTATCAATATGTTATTATTTTGGTGTTAAGAAGATCTTTAAATTTAAGAAACGTCAAGGTCGTGCAGCCGCTACAAAGCACTTTTTTAACATACGAGTATAAGCTATGCAATTTCAATGTATCCATCATATCATAATATATATACATACCACATTCAAAATATTAAACTTTTTTTTTTTAATTCAGCCACAATAAATCAATTGTCGTGTTGATCCTAAGCCCATCATACAAAGAGGGGAAATATTTGTGTTGAAATTGAGTGGTAAGCTGCACCGCCAAGTTAATGGCACCAATGTTAACATCAATTGCTGGGCAAGTTGAACAATTTTGTTTTCAATATCTCTCAATTAAAATAGATATCCTGTTGGTGTATGGGAATACAATGTTGTATCATGCTTGAGTTGCAAATATTGACCATTCCCTCCCATGGGAGTAAGACTAAAACACGTTTCCAGCTTTTTCTTTCTTTCTTTCTAATTTCTACAGCGCTTTTGTCCGTATGTGAATAGTGTCAGTATATTGCTTAATTTTAACTATATTCCTTTTCCTTTCCAGATTGCTCAGATAGACTGACCTGCTTCCACATACACTAAGCCATACAGTTGATGACCTTTAATTATTTCGATTTAATCCACACTCAATCACAAGAAGATATCACCCCAAAACGATCACAGATGCCCCTGCCACCCAGTTTTCATTCACACCACGATGTTGGTCTGCCCATCAGACCCCTATTTAAATCGTGGGTGTAATCAACAACTTTTGTCCAAGGTTCACAGGGACACCACGTATTTCTATTATATAAGTACATATTATGCACCTTGTTTAAACGGGGTTGATCTGACACCTTTATGCACTAAATCAGTCCACGTATTTCCATAGACTGGTCAACACGGATTTGCCTCAACCAATCAGACCAACTGAGAAACAGCCAACAATGCATTGCAATGGAAGCTACCGATCAAATGCAGAAAGATTAGCAACGGCATACTTTTCTCATGGCATTCTGAAAGGCGAACACGATAAGTAGACAAGCAGACTTTTCTCTACAAGATAACCTCTCATCCATCGTTTAATCCCAAAACACAATTTAGATGCTAGCCTTCTTGAACACAACTGTCATGAAACATTGATGGCATCCCACGTTGATTCTGATTGACATCTCTGAGGTGGAACGTGCTATACTACTGGCAAGAACTTCATTGAATTTATTAGCAATAAATTATGGTTACATCTATTGTGACTTCACTTACACACAAAACACCTTTCAAGTAATCAGCCACACATGAAAAAGGTAGACACAACGCAAGTATTTAGCGCCTAAGCCGGTTGATAATAACTGTCAGTTAACAAGACCCATCTTTGAGATTTTCCAGTGAGATGGCCTTTATATCAACTTACAAGTTCAGCTAAATCTATGACCATCCTTCTATCGATTGTTAGAAATAAGTCACCGTAGGTTTATCTCTTTCTATCATTTGGGAGTCTTATGTAATATAACAAAAGGTTGTATATGCTTGATCAAACTATTTCTACATTAATTCGTTCTTCGGTCCTGTTGTATCTTTTTTCATATTGGTGTTGGTTTTTTCAAATCTTTAAATAAGACCATTCAATGCTAATACATAATGTATGGGCAAGCACAGGTCTTGTCCTTTTAAAAAGCATCCTAAATGTGATACTAGTCGTCCAACTTTTGTCTCACTCAGGTGGTTCGACCTTCGGACTTCGGATCGTGAGATCCTGAGTTCGAATCCTGACAAAGGCTGTCTTCCTTAGGCAATGTGTACGAGCATCAGCTGGGAAGTAAAATCTACAAAAGATTGCCAAGCAGGCGATTTTTTATCGCACGTTTCGCTGCAGGCTATTGAATACGTTTACACTTGCCCAGTGATTCACACTTACATGCAAAAATAAAGCGAGTTTTAAGATTACAAAACCAGTACTGCAGCGTTGCGAATAATAGTGGTCCCAAATCAATGCTCATTTCAATTGGTGGACAAATCCTAAAGCGATTTCTTTAGGAAATATTCCTGTTTTGGTGTAGAACCATCATGTGAGAAGTAAGAAACTTATCTTTGAGTAGACTGATAGTATTGAGACTTACCATTGGCCAAATTGGAACAGCTGGAGCTTAGCCGTTGAATTCGAACTCGCGGAGGTGAAAAGTTAGCCATGGCGCTTTGAGTACCCAAAGGGGCCTGCTACTCTCTATTGGGTGCGTGTTATATATATATATATATATATATATATATAGATGGAACAAAACGATCCCAGTTACATTAACTTCGAATTGAACTCCACAAAAATTGCCCTTCACTTCAAATGCTGTGTCGTGCTCGGTTTTTAACCGTGGGGAAAGTTAACATTTCATACCGAAAACATTTTTTCAAACGAAATCAGTTCAGGAAATCATCTAAAGAGCATGGAAATCATCCAAACGTAGTCATAATTACATCTAGAACATTGTACGAATAATACACACACTCCAAAATAAGTTTGAAAGTTCAATCAACCTCTATCTAATGAGAGCTATTTAGTCACCGATGGAAATGTGCCACTATTATGTCTCCACACATGCCACGGGGTCCGCAGATTACATTGGATTCTCCTAATGAAAATTAAAAAAGAAAATATTCCACGCATGAAACTCCAAGTACACGGGTGTGTGGATCGTAAAAATGATCCGGAAGTGGTTAAGGTGAGCCGACGAGTGCCTTGTTAAACAGCTGTCTCTATGACCGAAGGTTTGTCTACGGGGAAACGGAGACACACAAACACGTCACATAAACCTCCCGTAGCACCGGTCCATTCGGCGGACGACGACAATGCACTCAGCCAATCGATGGCGAGGAGACCAGCCTCACTGCAAGGTCGTCTGTTTTTTGGAGCCACGCTGAGACCACGCAGCCCACACTCTGGCACACAGAAACGGTAGTAAAGTTCTTGCCTTGTAATACTACGGTAGAACTACGATTTGTTTCCTGTTTTTAAAACACTCCCCCCTCCCCTCTCACAACCACCGGCACTTCTTCCTTGCCAGTTTTGATGGGTTGTTTTTTTCATCAACGATCGGTTCAAGTGAAGTTCAAGAGTGGGTAATGGTTGAAAATACGACTTCCTGGCCGATATCCTTTTAACAGATGAATATAAAGCGGTTCTCTAAGTGTGTTTTTTTCTTATTTCTTTTTGTTTTGTTTTGTTCTTCTTTCTCCTTTGTCAAGTAGAAATATAATTCAACTTTTGTTTTCCCAATTTTTTGGACGTCACCAAGTCACACAAAGGTGTCCTGGAATTTGGCATTTGGAAAGAAAAACCTCTACAAAAATGAAAAAGGAAACCAACGCCCTGTGTTTGTATCAAATTATGAATAAATTGCCCTTCGGGGATGTTTAAAAGTTTAATTGAATTCATTTGAATGGAACGTTCTAAATGTCAAAGGCACATCTATGGGTCCCTTGTAATATTTCAGAAAATTTGCGCCAAATCGGTTGAGAAAAAAGATGCTAGTTCGGATCGCATTTTGGCGTGTTTGTATTTATATAATTTAGTAACAGCAGCAGCAGCACCAGCAGCAGCAACACCACCACCAGCAGCAGCAACGGCAGTAGTATAAATTATTGTCCATTCTCCAAAACCCTTGTTAAAATATTAACCTTAATCAGTCATCCAGACAACAAGGGAAAAACAGTAAAGTTTCCAGTGGCTTTGACAACCGCCATGAAAATATATCCACCAAGGAATCCATCCACAATTGAATGTATGACCATATTGTGAACACAATTACAATTTGCGCCATGTATTTTACATATCGGGCAGATGTCTGAACGTGGTCGCCTCCTCATCAGCCAATATAATCAGTGTATGATGATAATAATAATAATAATAATAATAATAATAATAATAATAATAATAATAATAATAATAATAACAACATTTATAAGGATGATGATGATAATAATTATAATAATAAAACATTAATGATGATAATAAGAACACCACCACAACCACCACCACTAACAACAACAGCAAAAATAATACTAATTATACTAATAACAATAAATATTTCTTTGACTACCTAAGTTGTTCTACCCACACATTTAGGGAGGAGCACTAAACAACAAAATATAACAAACTACACAACTAACCCACCCCCCGCCCCGCCCCCTATCCCTTCTCTCCCCAGAACACCATCATCTCAAAAGGCCGAGGTTGACGCCAGCACCTGTCATGTAACCGGTGCCTGGTTCGTGCGATGACGTCACATCACTGGCAGTGTGTCCACATGGACGGACGGACGGGCGGATGGATGGATATGGCTGGTGGGTGACACAAAACGTCAAGGCAATCAAATCGCATTTGATGGATGAGGGTCTCGCCATCTTTTAATTAAAACGCCGACATACCAGGATCAGCGTCCCCGAAGAGCAGCCAGGAACAATGCTGGCCGCGTATTTATTAATCCTAAAGGCTTCCGTAATTGGCTAGATGTAAGTGGATTTAAAAAAAGCGCGTTCCGCGTGACAATCACCATGGCAACTAAAAGCGCTCAGTCAGATAATCGTATCTCGTTCGTATAATTGACAACGTAATGCGCGAGTTCGCGGAGGTGGGCACAGAGATGTGCGCGCGTGTGTGTAATCCGGTGTCAGCGTGGTTATTTATTTGTCCAATCACCACGTTTACAGTGATGTATGACCAGTTGAAGTTACGGTACCTCTGACACGAACCACAGGATCAAAATTATTATTCTCCTCCAAACAGAAACAAAAAAATCCCAAACCAAACAACAGGATTGATTAATCGATTGGCCGTCGTCTCATCCACCATATGCGGTGATCTAAGCGTTAATATAAAGAGGAAACTGCAAGATAACAAGCAAAAAGAAGTGAAAAGAGTCAAAAGAAAGAAGTATGACCTATCTTTAGCGCCCGCCGACCATTCACAACCACTCAGCAAAAAACAACAACAAACCGATCGAGTATCGTGTCCCGGCTTATTATGCTATAGGAAAGAGAAGAGATTTAAAAAAAAGGGGGAGGAAGGGGGGGAGAAACTTGCGCCTAAATCCATGTAAAGATTTACACTCTAATTGTCAAGCTTGTTGAGCAGACATCATAATTATATCAGTACAATCGCAATTTTTCCATTTATTTTAGATATATTGTGTTCATGCAATTGTTTTCCCTTGTTTCAATTAAGAGGATTTTTTTCATGGAAATCTACCTCCGTCCACGGTAATATCAGGGTGAATTAAGAGGAAACAGCAAAATGAAAGATAAGTCAAAGGAGGAAAGGAAAGATCAGGGTGAATTAAGAGGAAACAGCAAAATGAAAGATAAGTCAAAGGAGGAAAGGAAAGAGGTAGGACCTACCAGCAACACTCGCCAACCACTCGATTCAATTAAGAAGAAGAAAAAAAATAAAAGAAAGAAGAAAAACCTCCAGGTGAACGAGAGAAAGGAAAGAAGTAGAGAGCGCCGCTCATCATCCACTCATTAAATTTAAGAAGGTAAGAAAGTATGTCATGAGTGAAAGAACGTTGTAATACAACAGACGGAACTGAAGTTACTGTTTACGACAGGGCCAGTATTGTAGTGTAAGTCAAACTAATACACACCGAAAGTGAAAACACCACGACATGAGACATGTGTGACGTTTGTTTTGTTTTCTTTCATCTTATACCCACGGTGAATCCAATAATTCCTTGGCTGTTTACAGTCACTCACGCACGTGCACGCATACTAATTCCTTGGCTGTTTAACAGTACATTACTGTGCACGTTAATAATCCCAATGGCTGTTTACAGGGCAGCTACGTGCACGGTAAATATCCCTTGACTGTTCACAGGGCAGCTATGTGCACGCTAAATATCCCTTGGCCGAAATTTGAAAGAGGGCTGCTCGTGACTATTTGCGAAGTCATCCACATCCTTGACAGGCGGTAACATCAGGATTGGAAAGATAATGTGGGCTGTTTTGGTTTTACCAAACAAGCCTTCTTTAAATCGCCAAGGTGTCTTGTGTACAAAAGATATGAGAGTCGTTAAACATCGCTTGCCCCATGCCCTTGTCCAATGTTTACCCCAAGAGCTGTCGTTATGCCGAAGACAGACAAAAAGTGCATGTATTTTTAAGAGACTAAACGTAATTAGTGTTATGCCACACCATGGAGCCAAACAACAGGCACTTCCATTCTTGCTAAGACGGCACAAGTTAAGATAAGAGACAACAAAAAGGAAGAAGCCAAACAAAACCAATAAATTAACACCCCCCCCCCCCCCGTCAAAAACTTTTTATAATCGACATAGATCTAGTCTATTAATTGGTAATGGCTGTTTGCGTCATTGGATGAGCTCGTCTCTTCTGTTCTACGAGGTTAAATTCCATTAACCTGTCCCTACTCCATACACCCCAGCAACAGAAGATTCCAAACTGGTAAACTCTGTTGGGGGGGGAGTTCAAACAGGAGCCTGTTTTGAAAGCTGTAAATAAACGAATACATCACTCTATCCTTTTCGGCCATTAAAACAACACAGACACAGAGGATATACTCTTCTCTTATTGTTTTTAAAAATATTAATTAGACGCTAACATTGTGGCAAGGCATCGATCAACCTTTATGAACTTAACAACTAATCGAAAATGCATCTAAAAATAGAAACGATATTATGTATATCATATATGTTTGTGTAATCGCCGCAGGCTGTTAGTGAAAGCTATTGAGCGAAATGAAATCATGGCTTTTCAGACAAGCAGTGCCTAGTCATAGGAGTGAATGAATGCTTCTGGCTCTTGACTCGGACTAAGAAGAGTCATCAATGGCATGTTTGCTAACGTTTTCAAAATTCTTAAAGCAAAACTCACATACACAAGAAACAAAACAAAACCAAACAAACACACACACACACGCACACACACAACACAAATACATGGAACTGTTTATGAGACGATTTAATCATAAGGATATTTGGTGTCTGAACCAGAGAGTTAACTTTCAAGTTCGGATACACACTGCTTTACATAGGAGATAATTATGTTTTGATAAGTTGTTTTTTGTTGTTGTTTGTTTCTTTGCCATAAGCGTCACACATCTTGCCTTTCCTTATTTAATCATCACATGATATGAATGCCTCTGTTCATTACATTAATAGTACATGGTTGACAAAACCTTCCCTGGCATGACACTTGACCACGCTTAACATCACATCAAAATCATCATTAACATCATCATCATCCTTTCTAGCAGCACCACTACCACCATTATAATGACCTTGATCTTTATCACTGCCAAAACCATAATACATTTTATTAGTGTCTTTGTCGTTGTCAAGCTAGAGTGGGAAGTAGACACAACGAGAATTTCTGAAAGTGTTGAAGATGATGACGATTGACCATTTTGTCTATTTTCTCAGTCAATAAATAACAACGTTCTTCAGACTGAAGTTGACAAAATGATGTGATATCTGCATTGACATTTAACTTGTACATAGTCAGATAGATAAACACACATACACAGACACACACATACATAATATGTACACATTATATTACACTTTAGTATATACTAGTAGAGCTCCCCCGATTTAGCGAGTAAAATAACACTTCAGTAAATATAAGAAAGATTGTGGGTTCCTTTTTGAAATCTCGATCCCGATCTGGCTGTGTCTGATGCAATGACTGTGGCATGTAGATCTGGATGTGTGCTTTGTGGTAATGTGTACGTAATATGTTATAACTATCGTGAATGGCGTTTCTGTTACTCCTTCCTACAATTCACTATGTCTCCAGAGCTAGATATTTAGATATAAATCTAGATTTAGATTTTTTGGTCAGTAACATATTATAACATATTTAGATCTAAAGCCAATGTGATCTTATGGTATTGCAGACATATATATATATATATATGTAGATCTAGGCATAGAATAATTATACTCAACACAACTATAATTAATTCTCGTATTTTTGTAATATATTTGGTTACTCTTACGATCGCCATGTAGGATATGATATTCAGGTAGGCACAGATGACGATTGATCAATAAAACAAAATCGCCACTTAGAAAGGGAACAAAGCTAATTTTGTTAAAATAATTACACGATAAATGAGCACAGTTATAAGGATCTGGGAGGAAAAGGGGGTGGGGGGGGTGGGGGTGGGGAAGGATTAACCTTCAAACAGTTTAGCCTTTCTGCACATAATTTCGGCTCGATTGGTTTGGAGGCGTAATAGACATTTTGCGATATTGGAAATATTTTTAAAATCTTTATCATGATGTTTAAAATTATATGCTCCCCAACTAAAAGAACACCAATCTTCGATTTTCCACTGCTGCTACAGTAACTTTTACAAACCTTTCTTTATACTGGTTGCCCAATTTCTGCATTTTCTTACCTCACTGCATAACATAGCTGTCGATACAGAAACAAAGCCTTCACTTTGCACCGCCTCATCGACAAAAAACAAAAGCATTGTTTTAGTTTTCTCACCGGCAAAGCTTCTAAATATAGCTGAAAATGTTGGTCCGACATAAAAATAAGACAAACAAAACAAAACAAAAATTCGAAAACAGTTTTGACCCAAGGTACATTTTGAGCAAAAGGATTAGATCTATCTTGTAATCCAAACGAAATGAAAACAGCATCTCAAAATCGATACTGACGCAATGAACAATTGGGTCTTGCTGTCGAGAGTTGGTCTTGCTGTATTTTTGAACGAGTGGATGAATATTTCACGACGCATGGCGGAGTAAGCGAGTGAGATATGTTCTTCCGCGAGTTTAAAAAAATGCCGAATGGCCACTCAAACAAAAATACGCCGTTGTTCATTGCGATTGTAACACAATGTAACAGAGTTACTTGTTTCTCTGCAGGATATTTCCTGAAGTAAATGAAAACACATGACGTAATGATCGGTTGGGTAGTGTTGTGTGATGGGTGGGGGGTCAAATATGGTTGTATATCCTACGCATTTCTATGATGTATTTATCAAAACAAATGGACGTGGGGGGGGGGGGGGGATGAGCATGGATGAATGAGCTTTGACGAAAGGCGCGTGTGAGGGAGGGCTCGAATGATGTTATATATCTTACGCATTTCTGTGATGTACTTGTCATACTAATACTCTTGTTATATTACTGCATTAATGTTTAGCAATTTTAATAATAAATAGATCTATGTATTATGATTTTTAAACTTACTTAGAGGAACAGAATGTAATTTCCTTCTGTGGATGATATTATTATTAATTATTATTATTATTATTATTATTATTATTTTATTATTATTATTATTATTATTATTATTATTATTATTATTATTTATTATTATTATTATTATTATTATTATTATTATTATTATTATTATTATTATTATTATTATTATTATTATTATTATTATTATTATTATTATTATTATTATTATTATTATATTATTATTATTATTATTATTATTATTATTATTATTATTATTATTATTATTATTATTATTATTATTATTATTATTATTATTATTATTATTAATCGATCTTACCGTATGAAAGCCTCTAGAGATTTTGACGTAACCGTTTTGGTGCGCCCTAGTATTTGATTTCTTTATGTCTAGAAAGAAAGACACGTGTCTACAATTGTGTGGAATGGTATCGAACCTTCTTGTATTGCCTTGAACGTTCTGGAAATTTTCGTTTCTGGA